>CM077459.1:4193538-4340080 GCA_039654765.1 Mylopharyngodon piceus | reverse complement strand
AGTGGCGGACATCTTGCGACGAGGCTCTGGGATGGCAGCCATCTTAATCACTGGACTGAGGACGTGGATGGTTTTGGGTCCTGCAGATGGACGGCGGCAGGCTGACTTCAACGCTGACCTGACCGATGTAATTGCTGGGTCTGCCACTTTGGCCCACAGGTCAGCGCTGTTAGAGACCCATTTACGTGCTCGGGGAAACACAGGAGGGCAGAAATGGACCGATCCATTGGAGCGGTATGTGGAGGGTTCCGGCGTGGGGTGAGCTGGTGAGGCCACGTGTGTTTTCGATAGGGCTGGAAGAGGAAGATACTTTTCTTTCTTAACTTCTTCAGCTTCAAAATTAGAACCATTTAAATAGAGAATAAGATTAATAGACTCGACTAGAGAGAAATAACAAGCAGGTTTGCTATAGCGAATAGTATCCTCATCCAGACCCAAGCGAAAACACACAACGAGAGAGGCGTCAGGCCAGCTCACCCGATGGGAGAGCTCAAGAAACTCCTCCACATACCTCTCCAAAGGACGAACACTCTGCCTCAATCCCCACAGACGGCCCTCAGCCAGGATGGTGTTTTCAGCTGCAAGATCCATATCTTTTAGGTCTGTCCTTCTGTCACGGCTGCTGGTTGCAGCACAAATGAATATAATCAGGATCTTGATGCAGCAGCTTTCTTTATTTAAACAAACTCAAAACTCCATAAAACGCTTAGAACTGGGAACAGAACAACCAACTAAACAATGACGAGGACAGACAGAGAACTGAGAGAAACACAGGGTTTAAATACAAGCACAAACAGGGGAGCTAACAAGATAATTAATGAGACACAGCTGGGACAAATGAACTCAATGAGGGTAACCATGGGAACAAACAAGTGGCGGGAAATGAAACAAAAGAGAACATGTGACTAAAGAAAGACAAACTCATATATGAACAGAACAAGGAAACAGATCAAAAACAAACTCAAAACAGGTATAACCCTGACAGTACTATAGTGCTAAATAGGTTTATAGTGCATTTTATCCATAATTTCGTCAAAGTTCAACATGTTAAGCAGGATAAAAAAGGCTCAGCACTCAATGTGTGTTAGCATTGCTTGTGCATGAGAAAGCTGTATGGACATCCAAATAAACCTGAATAAGTTGGCAAAACTCAAAACATTTGAGGTAATCAGTTACATCATTTTTTTTTTTAAGTTAAGAAATTATGGGCTGGTTTCACAGACAGGGCTTAGCCTAAGCCAGGATTAGGCCTTAGTTCAATTATGGCATTTAAGTAACTTTTATAAACGTGTCTTAGAAAAAAAATATTACTGATGTGCATCTTGAGACAAAACAATTGCACTTATCTCACATATTTTGAGATATCTCAGAGCAAGTTTCTTTCAGTTGAAACAGTTCAAACATGCATTTTAGTCTAGGACTAGCTTAAGCCTTGTTTGTGAAACCGGGGGTTAAAGTTTAAGTAAGCAGAACGCGCAGATTTTTATTTTGTACCCATATATTTTAATTGCTCTTAACTTGAAATATTTGAGTAAACTAATTCATACATTTAACTTAAAATTATCATGTAATCTGGAAACTTGGCTAACTTTAACTAGCTTATTCAATAAATGCTACCTTGCTAATTGGTAACACAATGCTTTGATAGCATTAGCATAGCACTTGCTGAATGAGTACAGCAATATAAAACATTTAACATATATCTGTTCTCAAACTAAGCTCATGCTCCACTCGTCACCATGATTGTAACCCTACAAAAAAACAACAGAAACTCTTCTAAACTACCATAAAATATTAAACACTACTAAAGCTCCCACTTAACATTAATCTTGCACCAAAAACATTATATAAAACTTAATTTTAGCATTTACTCTCTTTTTTGAGTATCATGGCAAAGCATGCTGGGAAATGGAAATCCCAGCCCAGTTTCAGTTAAATTTAAGTTTGTCTAAATTAAAAGAAACAAGTTCATGAAACTCAAAACAATGAAACAATTCAGATTACTTAAGTGTCAGTTTTGTGAACTCAAAAGTAAAAAAGTCTTAAATACTCATAAAAGTTAATTTGATCGAACTAATTTGTTTAATTTGAGTTGGCTCTACTCAAACCAATTAATTATTTTGAGCGTTAGGGTTTACAGCGTGAAAATGGCCTAAGCGTTGTTTTTCAATATAAATGGGAGGAGATGACGCAAGTGTCCCATGCTGCCAAGACACCTCAGCAATTTTTCGTTGGGCCCGGGATTTCCGCACTTTCAAAACTACAAATCTATGGCTCTGCCTTAAAGATGAACCAAACCAAGAGGATGAGAGAATGTTCACGGCGCTGATAAGACAGGAGGTCTGCCTACATACGAGGATGCAAAGAGAGCACTCAGAAGAGGAAGTTATGGCTGAAAGGCCTTATCTGAACAACGCCTACCGCCCCCTCTTAACCATCCATCCAGACAACCTGACGGCGACTGGTACACGGGCGTAAACATAAAATTAAAAGACAAAAAAAGATCTGTTGGTTTTCATCTCTCAAAGCAGAAAGAATGTTTCTTTGTCATGAAAACACCATTAAAAACGGCTCCGCTCGCCAGTGCATTGGCAAAGGATCACTGACATACTACTGTTTGCTTAATAAATCAAGTGTCATCTTCGATCCTGAGAAAGATAATCTTTTCTTCTCGAGAAGCCATTCGGACCTGGATCATGCTCAAACACAGCATTAGATGCAAATGGAGCCCTAAACTGAAAGATTTATGGGCAAACAAACAAAATTAAATGGATGAAACCCGGAAAGAAATTGACAAAACTCAATAGTATGTTCAACATGAATTCACCCTTTAGGTAGGGCGTAAATAATCCTCACTGCCATCAATCACATCTGTCTGCTGGCCACGTTGCAAGAAACTCAAAGACATTTGGTGAATTTCCATAACACTGGCCTATGGTGGTCTGGTCCATCTAATCAAAGAGGGTTGGGTTATCACTGGGGTAATGGACTGTTGAAAGAGGCGCTTCAACAACAGTTAAACCAGGATTAGAAGCCCAGGAACAACACTAGGGTTTGAGGGCAAAGGAGATAGCCCTGAACTTGTAGGGAAGAATCAGACATGTGAAGGAGAGAAAAAGAAGGGAGTGAGAAGATAAGACAAGTGAGTGTGGTGGATTGGCTCAATCTAGCACTTTTGGAGGTGTAGGGGCTACAAGCTAAAAGGGGCTAAAAGGGTTGTTAGCCTTCACCTCGCTATCGTTGCTAAAACACCAAGTGTATAGATAATAACATTTTCGCCTGGAAGTACCTAGAAGCTATGAGTGAGGAAGTTTGATGACTGTCTGGACAGGACAAACAAAAGCCATTTTAATTTAGAAATAATCTTTTTTTTGCCCTGTTCAATTTACAGTAGCGAACAGAATCAACTAATTATGTGAGTTAGATTTGAATTAGCCCATTAAAAAGGGGAGTTGATAGGCCCCATTGACTTCCATAGTATTTTTTTCCCATACTATGGAAGTCAGTGGGGCCCATCAACTGTTTGGTTACCCATATTCATCAAAATATATTCTTTTGTGTTCAGCAGAAGAAAGAAACTTGAAACAACTTGAGCGTGAGTAAATGATGACAGAATTTTCATTTTTGGGTGAACTATCCCTTGAAGTAATTGTTGGTCCACAGTTTGACCAGCAAAACAAAACAAAACAAAACAAAACAATACAATACAATACAAAACAAAACAAAAAACAATAAAACAAAACAAAACAAAAAACAAAAGTAACTACATTAAAGTCAACTGTTAAAGTCAACATGAAAATTCTTTTTCAAAAAGTATTTGCAGTTTTTGTAACTTTCCATGATTTACACCAGTACATTAAAACAATGAGTAAAAAATTATTTGGCTATTGTAAAAAATTATTTGCCGTTTTTTTCTTCTTCTTGGTTTTTAAGTCTCTTATGCTTACCAAGACTGCATTTACAGTATTTGATTAAAGCAATATTGTATATCAAAGTAATACAGTAATATTGTGAAATATTACTACAATTTAAAATAACATTTTTTATTCTATTTTTTAAAATGCAATTTATTCATTACTCCAGTCTTCAGTGTCACATGATCCTTCAGAAATCATTCTAATATGCTGATTTTCTGCTCAAGAAACATTTCTTATTATAATCAATGTTGAAAACAGTTGTTCTGTTTAATATTTTTGTGGAAACTGAGATACATTTTTTCAGGATTCTGTGATGAACAAAGTTCAAAAGAACAGAATTTATTTGGAATACAATTTTTGTGTAACATCATAAATTTGTTTTTCAATCTTTTTTGATCAAATCAATTCATCCTTGCTGAATAATAGTAGTACGCATTTCTTTAAAAAAAAAAATAAAATATCTTACTGACCCCCAAACATTTGAGCAGTAGTTTATTTGACATCAGAAAAACTACAAAGCAATTTATTTGATGAAAGGTTACAAAGACATTTTTTAATTTGTATTACCATTCTCTGATGAATCGTTCACAACAAGACCAGGAATGTGTGTTAAAATAGTATAAACAGGCTAAATTTTGATTTCATGTTGACTTTAAACCATATTAAAAATGAATTTCTCTTTGCTGTTGGCCATTATTCAAAAGCCTTTATGCCCCCCTTGAGTACAAACAAACTTCCTATCAGCCATGACTGCATATCTCACACTCTAAATGGCTCTGTGGGTGAGGGTCTGAATAATATCCATGTGGAAAGAACAAATGTCCCCCAGTAGTTTTTCCTGCCTTTATGAGCTGCATTATTTCTCAGATGCACACATGTAAACACAGGCTGGCTGAATCAGAGCGCAGTACTGCGAGACAGACCAGGGTCAGCGCCGTCTTTGTCTTCTGCCAGTGCTTACATTAGTCTGAAAAAGTCAAATATTCCCGCTCCAGTCTCCATTTATCCTGTACGAGGGCCGTGTGGATATATACCAGGGCCCCTGACACTGGCAAGTATCCGAATGGAGAGGGGCGGGGCCGTAATGCCAAGTTCTATACTGATGTTTATGTCATTTAATTCAGTTTAAATGTGTTGAAGTGCTTTTCGCGATTGGTTGGTGTTGCTGCAGGCATACTGTATATTTAGTTGATAGGAAAAATAACAAGGAAGAGAAATTTACTCAATGTGGTTGATTTTGAAATTTAGCAGGCAACCATAGCAGTAATTTTTCTCTGCCTTGCCATTTTTTCCATCAAAATAAAAACAATATGTTAAAGACCACATACATACATATACAGTACATACATACATACATACACACACGTACGTACATATATATATATATATATATATATATATATCTATCAATGACGTGACAGGTCATTTTTTTTGTCCAAAGGCCTTAATAATAATAAAAAACAAAGATTTGACATATTACAACTAGATCTCTTTTATTGAATCCAAAAGGTTTTAATTATATTTTGCTACATATAAAGGTATTTTAAAGATTTTGAAGTGTCAAAATGTCATTAGGTTTAACCGTCCAAAGGCCAATACAGCCATTTCATTTGTGATTAAAAGATCTTAAAATGTAATAAATGTATATATTTTTTATTCTGGCATGATTTTATATCATCATATATCATCATAGTGCAAAATGGTATTAAAATTATGTGTAGAAGTCGTTGCTTTGTTATCAGAAAGAATGTGCGGAAAAATAAATTTCATTGATGTCGTTTGGAATAACCAATATAAAGGGACCATTTTGGATCAAGTCATGCGGTCAATATCATGTGACAGGATGTGACATCATTCAGACACCTGCAAAGGACCACATGGTCGTGAAGCAAAGTAACTAACTCTCTCTGAACTATTTGAAAAATTCATGTTTTCACTTGCTCATACGCATGTCCCGAAACATCAGATCATTCGGTACAACCGCTATAAAACATGGAAAATGTTGTAATATTTTAAAAACTTGTACTAAATATAAAATGTTTGTCCTTTCGCAAGCTAGCTAGCTAGCTACATATCAGCCTGTTAGCATTGTTTGAAAATATCGTCATTTTGTATAACCGTGTCATTCGGTAAAACTGAAAATTTGGTTAAACCGAATGACTTTTTTTGGTGACAAATTTTGTCCATCTTGTAAAAAATGACAAAAGCAGTGTTAAATGATTATAAAAACCACAATCTCATTGTTAACACTTAATAAAACTTCAAAATTATTTATATCTCCATTATGTTCTTTTACACTTTTAAAAACCTTATTCGTCAATGACCCATATAAAATTAAAATGAATTATATAAAAAGGAAAAATAAATATAAACACATATGCACATTATATATATATATATATATATATATATATATATATATTAAAGACAAATGCAAGATAAATGGAAGAAAATCATGAGCCTATAATAATAGTGAAGGATAAAAGGTGATCGAAAGTGTGTGTGTTAAAAACCCTATTACAATACCAAAGATACCCAATTTACATATATACATTCATAAAAACTGTTATGTTCAATACTGATGCTGATAAATGTTACGATTCAACTACCAAGAAAAAAAATTGAAAATGTGGTTAAATGCGACGCTGGGTAGAAACTGCATTGACTCATCAGCTCAATGTTAGCTTACCAACAGGCAACTAACCATGTAAATGATGCCTCGACTCAATTCATCACATCAGCTTGTTATGGCTGCACACATGTAGTAGGTGCATCCAACAAATTTTATAATTTATTTGACCTACCAGCAAGAATTTTGGCCAAAATGCATCTCAGCTGAATAGCTTCACTTCATTTTTTCCACCTCTCTCCAGTGCACCTGCCAGTGTCGGTGCTGTTTTCAATAATAAACCCTGATGTGCAGCCAAATGGCAGCATAAAACAGCAGCTTGTGTCCTGGAGGGAAGTCACAAGTTTAAAGACTTTGCGGCCTGGCATTTTTCAAATTAGCAAAGTGGGCTGGGAAGATATGAATATTCACGAGGTGTTATTCCCAGCTCGCTCGTCGTTTAAGTTTCCCCATGCGAGCACAAAGCCCAATCATCTGTCACGCCCCCCTTAATTCAATCATCAACCCTCATTCAATTATCCAATATAATATGCAAATCAACCCAACAATGGCCAACAAATGCTAATTACCTACATCAAAATAATTAAATTGGATGGCATCAGCGCAGAAGGACTGAACGGCTATAAAAATGGAGGCCGTTTCTTTAATTAAGAGCAAAAATGTTTTAAATTAGAAGCCCATAAATTGCGAGGACTCTGACCCCTCCCTTCCCCGTCCCCCGAGGGGACATTAAGACGTCACGGACGAGGTTTCCACGTGATGCACGCATAACTAAAACCCGACCGAGTGTGGCGTAGTCACACCTGCCATGCAGTTGGCGGCTTCCAGGTAAACGGAGCATGCAAACGGTATCAGGGACTCCCACTTCTTCATGCCAGGCTGATCTGTGATCTGTACTGCCAGGTTAGTTCAGCCCCCTTCCCCCTCCACCAGGGCTGAACAAAGAACGGGCCAACTGCCAGGCGGCGGATAACAATGTCTGTTCCTACTACACAGTGCAGAGCCAACAGAGGTGGCAAAGTCACTGCATTATTCAACAGCCTCCTTTTGTTGCTATTGTGTTGGTTGTTTGTAAGGAGAAAAGTACACCTGCTCTTGATCTAATGACGACCAAACATTATACACACCTCAGTGACGGAGAGGAAAGGATCTTTTACAGTGCTAAATATGACTTCTGAGACTGCATGAAGCACTATTTGCAAATTGCTAATTCGTTTAGATACATTTTGTGTTTTGCAAAGTTTGCTGCTTCAGTTGTTGATTCACATTGTTTCTAGATTACTGCGCAGAGTGATGCATATTAAATAATTGCAAAATCTTCATTGGCCAAAAAATGAATTATCACAAAAATCCAAATTTCACGGTTTCTTGGCCCTGGCACAAAATGACCAGCTATCCTCACTTCACTAATCATATCATCAGCACATGAGAAAGTACTAGTCAGGTAATATCACTATCATTCTGATTGGATAAGAGCAGACTGGTACAGAGGGAGGGGAAAAGTGCTTCCAATCATTGGGTCTCATTAACTAAGCATTAGGGATGTGACATTGAGGAAATTTTCCCACCGGTTAATCGATGTGTGACAACAACGCCAGTGGACACGCACCATTATGAATGCTCGTCCGGTGTGCGCATTTTACTTTCGCTTTCGAATTAGCGGCAATTCGGGGGCAGCAATTGCTTGAATGATGGGTTCATTGTTATTCTTAATGAAAAAAACAACAACAAACAGTACAATGACAAACTCGCTTAAATAGGCGCTTTTACATTTCACGTTGAAACAAAATATTCTGCCATCTTGTCAGTCGAGTGAGGCGAAATAGGCGAAGTGAGGTGAAAACTGACTCCTGCTGCTGATCTGTGCTGCGAATCTTGTTCGGCTCACGCTGAATTGAGCAGACGCATTCAGTTTTTAATTTTAGTGTCTGTTCTCTAACTGAACTAAATGATTTTTATTACTATAAAAAAATCAAAATGACGGTGGAGGGCGGTGCCACGGTGGGCATGTTTTATGCAAATGACAAACCTTGTGCACACTGACACTCATTTAGACATACACGACATTCACAGACAGCGCGTTCTCGTTTGTCTTGTGGCGCTTGAATGGTTTAAAAGCATTTGCATGAATAAGAGCGTGATCATATAATGAAACGCTAGCCAAATAATGACGGAAAAAATGGATGCTGCGTTAATTGCGTTAAATATTTTTAACGTGTTAAACTGAAAAAATTAATCGCATGCGTTAAAGCGCTCATTTTGACAGCACTAGTATATAATCATGAAAACATATGTATTCATAAAACAAACCTGTTAGCATGCACGTTATTTTTTCATGTAACACTAATAGTGAAGGTAATCCCACCTGGTTGTCTGGGTGGTTGACAGTGAAGTAGCCGACGCAGATGATGAGCTCATGGAGCAGCTCTTCAGAGCTCTGTTGAGAGCAGTACCACAGCAGAGAACTCACAATGTGTCTAAAGGCCAGAGAGAGACCCTCCGCTCCTAAAACACACTGGAAACAACAGACACAGGTCAGCAACTTGTAGAACAGCTATTAGAAAAGAACATGCATACAAGTCTTTCTGCACATTAGAAATGCAAAAAGCCATGAAAAGACTGTGCATCATAGGTAATTTGACACTGTTAATGGAACAGATCACACAAAAATTAAAACCGATTAATCATTTACTCACCCTCATGTCGTTCTAGAACTGTATGACTTCTGCAGAACATAAAAGAAGATATTTTGGAGAATGGAAGTCAGTGGGGTCCAAAACAACATCGGACACCATTGACTTTTATTGTATAGAGAAAAACACACTGAGACATTTTTCAAAATATCTTCTTTTTTGTTGTGCAGAAGAAAGAAAGTCATACAGGTTTGGAACAAAATGAGGGTGCTCACAACACGCTCTTTTCTCACGTGGCGCAAGAGGAGGTGGTGAAACTTTGCTCGTGAAGGTCGAACTGGTTCTGGAATCAGTAGTCCCACCACAAGACCCCCCAATTCCCTCAACTAAAGAGATGCTATCTGCTGGTCTAGAGACAGTATTTATTAAACATGTCAACATGACTGAGCGCCTCAGGGTCAGCACTGAAACTACTGACAGTTTCTGCTGGGTAGGAGAGTGTTATTGAAAGGAGAGTCTAAACAACCACAAACAACAATACCTGAAAATCTCAGCATATGTAATGGGAGTAAGAAGCTGGGTTTGCATCACCACAGACAGTCTGTTTGAATCTGTCTGAGAATCGCTGTTGTTAGGATGTAGAATCAAGAATCATGATTACTGAAGAATTAGCTACTACTTTTTTTTATTAAACCAAATAGATGAGGTACAGGGTTATTAGTCAACTAAAACTGTTAAAAACATTTCTGCTAATTAAAATAAAGCTGAAATAAAATACAAATATTAAATGAAAAACTTAAAAAAATGAAAATTATCCCATGATTTACTCACCCTCAAGCCATCCCAGGTGTATATGACCATCTTCTTTCAGACGAACACAATCAGAGTTATATTAAATAATATTCTCACTCTTCCCAGCTTTATAATGTTAGTGAATGGTGCTCCTGATTTTGAAGTCCATAAAAAGCGCATCCATCCATCATAAAAGTAATCCATAAGGCTCCAGGGGGTTAATAAAGGCCTTCTGAAGCAAAGCGATGGGTTTTTGTAAGAAAAATATCCAATTCATAACTTTATAAAACTATAAGAACCAGCTTCTGACAAACATCCATATGCAAGTAGACGAAGACATAGGATGTAGGAGTATCGTAAGCTTAGATGCATCTTGTGGTTCAAACAAACAGGGCTGGGCAACAAACTCAAGCTCCTCTTCTCTTATTTTGAAATCCTCCGACATTTCTCTTTAAAAACAATCTCATTTTAGACTTCTAATTCGTGACGGGTGTTTTGTTTTGCTCTATCCTCTGAGCTTCCGCGTTCATCATTACGTCATGCTTCTAGTCAGAGGTTACTCTTTCGCCGTAAGTCGATTTGTGTAGGCCGTCTGCCGGAAGCTAGTTATTTTAGTTCATAAAGATTTAAATATGGATATTTTTCTTACAAAAGCCCATCGCTTCGCTTAAGGCGGCTTTTATTAACCCACTGGAGCCGTGTGGATATCTTTTATGATGGATGGATGCACTTTTTTGGACTTCAAAATCAGGAGTGCCATTCGCTACCATTATAAAGCTTGGAAAAGCCAAGACATTTTTTAATATAACTCTGATTGTGTTCGTCTGAAAGAAGATCATATACACCTAGAATGTCTTGAGGGTAAGTAAATCGTGGGATAATTTTCATTTTTGGGTGAACTACCCCTTTCACCTTTTTTTCAGTTTATTGCCAAGGCAACCTTCCTAATTTTCATTTAGTTTAAGTTGAAGCACTAAAAGTAAGTGGAAATAAATAATAACTAAAACTAACTAAAACTGAAATAAAAATAAAACCTAAATAGCAATATAAAAAAAAAAAAAACGCCCAAACTAATAAATTAAAATAGATAAAATAAATAAAAATTAAATTAAAATTAACACGAAAAATGTAAAATATAATAAGTTAATTCAAAATATAAAAAAAACCTATAATAAAACTAAAATATAAACTAAAAGAACACTGATGAGGTACTGATCAACATTATGATTTTTCACCAAAATTAAACATCAAGATTTTAGATTTTCTAAGATTTTGAAGATTTTTAATACTACTATTGAATATTTTAATAACACTATTGAAAGGTCATCAATTGATTTAAATATTAAATTGTGATTATGATTCTTTTGTAGTTAACGCATTCAGTTAATTCTAATCACTGTGTGTAATTATAAGGTTCATTTGTGAGAACGAAAATCATATAATGATTGTATATTGCATATTATAAGTCCCCACACAGGGACTAATGTGCAGAGACTCATAAATTACAGAGTCATTTTAATCATCATTTGATTTTTGTGAAATATTTACTAAAATGAATCCGATTTCTCGACACTACATATGAATCAATGAACTGTTACTTTATTACTACTTTATTACTACTTTAATTACAAAGAATTTATTATCTTGATTCCCAACTGTTTTGAATAGTTGGTGCGGGAAACAGAAATAGAGTTTCAACAACACACTGAAGTAATTCATAGAGTTCTGACCCTCCTCGTTCACACCTAGGTGTTTACATGATGATTTAGCCTAGCGATACCGTTCTTGTCTCTTTATCATTCCGGCTGAAGTACGACCGGAGCCTGAACACGTTATGCCACTCACTGTCCGCATTACTCACCCAGAGCTTTCAACATAGCTGGCCCGGGGTCAGAGGTCAGGTGTGTTTACATCCACTGGGTTAACTTTGTTCTGTGAAGAAACACTGATATCCTACCAGTGGCTCTGAGGGCACTGGACCATTAGCTTTGAGGGTTATGTCTTTACGGTCCACATTTGCGTGCGCAGACATACCAACGCAACCATTAATGAAAGCCCAAGACCTTTTTATTGCTTTACTTTTCAGAACGTCTGTCTGAAGGATGGGGCCACATATCTGCCACTAGGTGAAAGCCAAACCAGTGGTCTGACTGCTGCGTTTAAATCTCTGAAGAAAAAACAAGCTGTGCAGCATTACTTTAAGCAGACAGGGTGGCTTGAACTACGAGCAGGATGGACACCACAAAAAAGATGGTCGCATCCTTCCGCGGAGCTTTGAATCAAAGAGGCAGGATATCATAGATTGTAAACAGGACCAGAGCAATAAGGTTATCCATCACGATAGACATAGCTACCCGGATGGCTGCGGTACTTTTCAGAAGGTAAACATGGTCTTCTGGACTCTATTAAAACACTTGAGCCAGATTCTTTTTTCTTAGTGTACTCAGTCGGGCCCCAAAAAAACCTAGAAATTCGGTGTGCTAACTAATTAAATGAATATTTAACCTAAAATTGTCATTGATACTTTAATTTTTCAACCATTTGATACATCAATCACATACAAGCGCCACATCGGAAATTAATACCTGGAAGGCTGAGAGGTCCAGAAGGGCGAAGGTGTTGAGGAAGCGCAAACCCTGGAGGGCCACCTGGATAACAGAGGGGCTGTAAGGCCCCTGGGGGCCCGTGGGGCTGGCAGAGAGAGGCTCAGGGGGGGCACTGTGGAGCAGGATGCAGTACAGCATGTGAAGGACGCCCACCAGATCAGTGCTCTGCAGGAGGGTCGTCAAACCGGTGGGGTCCTGACGCTTGTTGTCAAAGATACTCAGTGAACTGAGAACGACAATTAAAAGGGAAAGAATTACAATATGGTTACTGTTATGCGTTTCCCACTTTTGTGTAAAAAATGAAATACAAATATAATAATAATAATAATAATAATAATAATAGTGCTGTCAATCGATTAAAAAAATTAACTAATTAATCGCACATTTTTCTGTAATTAATCGCGATTAATCGCACCTAACATTAAACTTTTTAATATATTTTTATATTGTAATAATTTCACATTTAATCTACAAATTAATGTAAAAACAACAAAGACAGTATTTTTTAAATATTTGATCTAACAGGCAGGAAATATCCAGAATCAAAGCAGTTATCACAGTCTTCACTGCATAATTTAGATTAAAATATAGATTAATTTTTATTAAAGCTACAAAAGTTATTCAATTAAGAGCAGTGAGTGATTATCTTTTTCTTTTGATCTTTGATTAACATTAATGGCAGACTATAGCAGGTTTATTAGGCTGCTGTCACTTTAAGAGCTTCCGCACATGATGCGGATCTGCATTCTATTTTCTCACAATTCTTCGTGCTCATTTAAGACTATTTAAGTCATTTAAGACTGTGCTTATGAGGATACTCGACAAAACTGGCATTCTGGCATAATTTTGTGTGTTTTTGTCCATTCAAGCGCGAAAGAGAACCTAAAAGCGGCTGGTGTTAGTAGGTAGCACAATTCAACTTGCTACCAGCATCATATTCATGTGGTTTGAGGCTTTGTTAAAGGGTTGGTTCACCCAAAAATCTAAATTCTGTCATTAATTACTCACCCTCATGTCATTCCACACCCGTAAGACCTTCTTCAGAACACAAATTAAGATATTTTTGATAAAATCTGATGGCTCAGTGAGGCCTCTGTTGCCAGCAAGATAATTAACACTTTCAGATGCCCAGAAAGGTACTAAAAACATATTTATAACAGTTCATATGAGTACAGTGGTTCAACCTAAATAAAAACAAAAAAAAAAAAACAAACAAATTAACGATTTTACAACAATATCTAGAGATGGCTGATTTCAAAACACTGCTTTGAAGCTTTACGAATCTTTAGTTTTGAATCAGTGGTTCGGATCGCGTATCAAACTGCCAAAGTCATGTGAACTATTAAAATTTCGCAACACTTATGACGTAACGAAGCCTCGTTTACTGAAATCATGTGACTTTGGCGCTCTGAACCACTGATTCGAAACAAAAGATTCATAAAGATTTGTAAAGCTTGGAAGCAGTGTTTTGAAATCGGCCATCACTAGATATTGCTGAAAAGTCATTATTTATATAAAAAAAAAAAAAAAAAAAAAAAAAAAAAAAATTCTGCACAAAGTATTCTCGTCGCTTTATAATATTAAGGTTGAACCACTGTACTCACATGAACTGTTTTAAATATGTTTTTAGTAGCTTTCTGGGCATCTAAAAGTGTTAATTATCTTGCTGGCAATAGAGACCTCACTGAGTCATCGGATTATCAAAATATTTCATCAAAAAGATCTTAATTTGTGTTCTGAAGATGAACGAAGGTCTTACGGGTGTGAAACAACATGAGGGTTAGTAATAAATGACAATTTTCATTTTTGGGTGAACTAACCCTTTAACGTCCTTACCTACCCCTACCCTAAACCTACCTTTAAAACAATGAAAATATAGTGTTGGTAGCACAATCTAATCGGTAGCATTATTCGCCAGAACACCTGAAGCAGCTTTCTGTGCGCGTGAGTCGTGTCTGTCACACTGACAGCAGATTCACAGACAGCGCTCCAGTACCGCACTGAGTTCTCTTATGTGTCTTGTTGCACTTGAATGGCTTAAAAGCATTTGCATGAATAAGAGCGTGATCATATAATGTAACGCTAGCTAAAGGATGAAGGAAAAAAACAGACGCTGCGTTAAATGTGTTAAATATTTTTAATGCTTTAAACTTAAATTAATCGCATGCGTTAACGCATTAATTTAGACAGCACTAAAATATAAAATCTATCTAATCTACCAATTTTATCATCCTGCCAAAAGTTTTTTCGTAATAATAATAACCATATTAATAATAATAACAATAATAATAATCAACACAACAACAAAATAATGTAATTTTTGGCAACAATAATAATAAAAAAAAAAAATGTCTGCATGCTCTTCACAGCATACATACTGCATACTTATTTTTTATAAGTATGCCAATCTGAACATAACCTCAATGAAGAGACACATGAAGACACAGATAGCAACATACACTCAAAAAATTGTGTAGAAATGTGCTCTTACTCAAAATATAAACAAACAAGATCAATCACATATGATGTGGGACAAAAGACCACTTTGTTCAACAGGTAATACCGTTAACCAGTGACTGACACTCCAGGAATGAAAAACAAATCAGGGTCAGAAATACTGTTCTGTACTAATTCTATTAGCAAGGCCAAAGGTGTTCCTCATTGTATCCAATGTATCAGGCCAGTGAAATAAGGCTCCTCATGTTTATGCACCTTTCAATCTGAATCACTGGCCTTTCAAACAAAGTCAGCAGTGCACAGGGCTGTTCTATAGTGCACAGGGGAAGTGTGGCAAAAGGTGGCCAAAGGTGTGGTCTGAATGTAACAGAACCTGATGTGATGCTGGTTACTTGCTTAAGCCGCAAAAACCGAAGACCCAGGATGTAGTTAGTGCAAGATGTCTGTTCCCTGCGGATTCTAGATTTACTCGCTAGACCAGAGCCTGTCCATTCTGATATAAATAACGAAGGCAAGCCCATCTGTGAAGCATGCCTATGGGGCAAATAGGCTTAACTGGTAACATTTGGCCCTGCCTGAGTCAGGAATGAACACTAAAACACAGTGAGGGTGGCTGCGGCCAAAAATATGAGGAGAGATAGGAACAACTTTACACTTCTGAGCCTAGGATCAGGGACTGGAGATCAGAAGGAAAGAAACAAAGTGTGAGGTGAAGTAAAATAGAGATACAAGAGAAGGAAAAAGGGTCAAAAAAGATGAACAGAAATTTCTATAATGTGTAGAGTGGTGGATAGAATGTGATGGATAGAATATTTGTATAGAATGTATATACCTGTGATAAACAGGTACTTTAAATGCATGAACAATGTATAGGGATCTTAAAGATGTATAAAATGAATGTACAGAATGTATGGAGAGAGGTATAATGTGTTGGATAGATGAAGAAAAATAGGTAGAATGTGATGGACAATGTGAGCTACAGTATATAATGGATAGAGAGTGATGGATAAATGTAAAGAATGAATGCTTTGAATGTACTGATAGATGATTAAAACAAATGTACAGAGAGACTACTATAATGTGGTCGACAGATTCATAAAATGAATATAGAATGTATAGCGAGATGTATATAGAATGTATAGCGAGGACAGAATGTGATGACCATTGTATAATATGAATAAACAATGTATTAGAGAGATGAATAGATGTATATAATAAATGTATAGAATGTCCAGAGAGACTGATATAATTTTATGGACAGATTCATAGAATGAATGTGAAGAACATTGAAGAAAAGATGAATCAATGAATACATAGAATGTAGTGGAGAGATATAGAATAAATATGTAGAATACATTGAAAGATGGAGAGAATGTGTAAGACAAATGTATAGAATGAATGTGCAGAATGTACAGAGAAAGAGAAAATATGTTAGGGGAAGATGTTTAGAATTAAGAATGTATAGACAATGATAGAATGTGGTGGACAGATGTATAGAGTTAATGTATAGAATGTTGGATAGCTGTAAAAAATGAACACGGAGTGTATGGAGATGGATAGAATGTGTTAGAAAATATGAATATATAGAATGTATAGAGATGGACAGAATGTGGTGGACAGATGTGTAGAATGCATATAGAATGTGAGATGGACAGGAAGTGGAATGCACAGAAATGAAAAAAATGTGACAAACATACAGATAGAATGAATGCAAAGAATGAAGAGGTG
The DNA here is from genome assembly GCA_039654765.1 of Mylopharyngodon piceus. Taxonomy (NCBI): domain Eukaryota; kingdom Metazoa; phylum Chordata; class Actinopteri; order Cypriniformes; family Xenocyprididae; genus Mylopharyngodon; species Mylopharyngodon piceus. The sequence goes on along the minus strand of CM077459.1, from coordinate 4,323,318 downwards.
GATAGAATGTAATTGACAGATAAACAGAATGAATGTCTAGAATATAGGGAAAGATAAATGTAGAGGCAAGGTACGGACGGGATCTATAAATGTGACAAACCACAGACTGATCAAGTGTGTCTTGGGGAAGTTTAACCTCTAAGCAATGAAACTGACTGTCCAAACATCTCATACACCAATGACCATACTGGAGCGCTCCACACAGCAACAGTAGAGCCAAAGTAGAGGAAGTCTTGGAACTTGGACAACCATCTGTCAGCCAATAGCTCTGGCTCCACAACTATGCAAACTCACCTTACTCTCTGGCCATCTTGTGTTGCAGCACATTTAATTAAGACCCATCTTACCAGATTTACAGCAGCATGTTTGTGTGTCTTAGTCAGGACAACACCCTGCAGGATTAGCAGGATTGGTAACTTCATACCCCTGAGGGTATGAGCAGAAGCGGTCCTTAAGCTGATCTGAGACAAGAACTTCTGTTACCGTCGCAACGGCAAGAGTGTGGCTATTGGTATCAAGGGCTGATCCCTAAACAGCACAAAAGGGGCAGGTTCTACAAGGTGTCACATTGCAGTTGAGGATACATCTGTGAACACTACACTAAGAGCAGTGGAGGGGAAATAGACCTTTTGGTAAGTCAAGGGGGGAAAGGATTGTCAAGCTTGGTGAGGGAGAAACTTCACTCCGACCTCACTCCGACAAGGAGATCACAGCAAGTGCAAGAGATCAGCTACTCGGAATAAGCTTCCGGGTGGAAGCCACCTTGTTCGACTGATCTCAGCTCTGCGCTCCTCACCCATGTTTAACCTTAACCGGCGTAAGAAAATCCCCAGAGCTGGTCTCAGGTCAGAGGAGAAGGGCAGCATCCACCGACAGTCATGATGAGTGTCTACATGAGGGAACAAAGACTTGGTTCTCACAGAGTGACTGTGCATGACGTACTTCACATCTCCTGACCCTGAAACAGGAGACAGCAGAGTGGGATGAAAGTGAAAGGCCTGACAGAGGCAATTTGAGTCTACCTACTGACCCCAAATCAGCATCGTCTGATTAATCCATGCTTACAGCTAAACCTGTGGTAATGCTGTTAGCGTCTACTCGATTTAGAAAGGACGAGATGAAATATATCTGGAACTTTGATTTAACATGAAACAATTTCCTTGAGGGAAAAGGGCAATTTAACGACTCAAATAAAAATAGGTTTCTAAATTAGTCAAGGTTCCTAAAACTCTGCTGGAGCCATGATACCCTGTGGTTAGCGCATAGAGTCAGGGTGCTCAGAGGAAATGGGGTCAGCATCCGAAAATGTCCTGTGCCATTTCCCGATCCTTTTCATGGTCTCTCTCCATAATATACCTTCCTGTCACTCTACACCAAGAGTGCCAAGTCTCGCTTCTGCTGATCAACGTCCTACAGAATTCGGATCCAACCCCCAACCCTGGGACTGGATCAGGTGTATTAGAGCAGTATTGGAAGAAACTTTGCAGGAAGGCGGATCTCCAGATGCAGGATTGAGCACCCCTGCTATATAACAAAGCAGTACATTCAGATACACCACCATTTCAATCAATTTAAATGCAACACAGGCCACAATTCGTGTTAACACGTCATCATTACCTCAGCACAAGCACTCCTTGACTTTTATTGGACGTTGATGACTATCAAAATTTAATCCCAACAAATACACTGGTAGCCGGTGACAGAAATACAAAGCACTCGCTGTAAGAACAAATCCCAGGGTCTGGCAACTGCAAGAGAGTAGAGCAACTCGGAAATGTCTAACACGACCCACAAAGGGACAACTTCCTGGCCTTCAGCATAGTGAAGAATGACGGAATGGAACGTTGACTCGATTATGAAAGATGTTGATTTCGCCGCTGAGCAGGACTATTAAAGAGAAGAAATGGCACTGGAGTTTCTCACAGATATTCAGTGTCAGAAGCCAAAGGATGTTGGGAGAGACACTGGAGTTGTCACAACCAGCTGGATGGCGTCATAACATGCAACAGCTGGAATAGAACATAGCTGGCCAATTGAGGTGGAACTATGACCTTTGAAGAAACTCCAAAATCCAAGTGTAATGGACTTGCATGAATCTTTGCATTTGCACAAATTCAAATTTTACATTTAGACTATAGCCTGGGACATAAAAGATAATTTAATTCAAATTGTCACATCAGTAGCGCTTTCTTTTCTATCAGGCCCAGACAGAATCTGCAAACTTCTAAAATGTTTACAGTGCAATTTAAAGGAACACTCCACTTTTTTTGAAAATAGGCTCATTTTCCAACTCCCCAAGAGTTAAACAGTTGAGTTTTACCGTTTTCGAATCCATTCAGCCGATCTCCGGGTCTGGCGGTACCACTTTTAGCAAAGCTTAGCATAGTTCATTGAATCCGATTAGACCGTTAGCATCTCGCTTAAAACTGACCAAAGAGTTTCAATATTTTTCCTATTTAAAACTTGACTTTTCTGTAGTTACATCGTGTACTAAGACCGACGGAAAATAAAAAGTTGCGATTTTCTAGGTCGATATGGCTAGGAACTATATTCTCATTCTGCCGTAATAATCAAGGAACTTTGCTGCAGTACCATCGGTGCAGCAGGCGCAATGGTATTACGCAGCGCCTCTCACAAATGTCTCCATGGTTGCAAGGCACGCTCCCTGTGCAAGCAGGGGGTCACAGGTGCTGCGTAATATCATTGCGCCTGCTGCATCCATGGTACGGCAGCAAAGTTCCTTGATTATTACGCCGGAATGAGAGTATAGTTCCTAGCCATATCGGCTTAGAAAATCGCAACTTTTCATTTTCCGTCGGTCTTAGTACACGATGTAACTACAGAAGAGTCAAGTTTTAAATAGGAAAAATATCGAAACTCTTTGGTCATTTTTAAGCGAGATGCTAACGGTCTAATCAGATTCAATGAACTATGCTAAGCTATGCTAAAAGTGGTACCGCCAGACCCGGAGATCGACTGAATGGATTCGAAAACGGTAAAACTCAACTGTTTAACTCTAGGGGAGTTGGAAAATAAGCCTATTTTCAAAAAAAGTGGAGTGTTCCTTTAAAGTATGTAGAAGGCAACAGTGCAGCATCACAGTGATCTGTCTTTTCTGCAAGTCAGGGTCAGGGGTCAAAGGCGGGATATCACAAGTTGTGACTGTGTGGTTAGCCTCTGTCAGCAGTTGTGCATGCACAAAATGCACTCCGACACACACGTGGGTGGGCTGCAGGCAGGAGTTTACAGTGCGGGGAGACAGAGCTACGGGGCCGCTAGATGACTATCAGCGCAGGCTCTGCAGGACTAACGTCAGACACTGGGAAATGAGCTGCTGATTGATGGGGCTGCTGTCTCTGGTCTGCACCTCCTCAGACACCAGAACAACAAAACTACAGTGGACTTCACCTATTCATTTAGATAGGAATGAGGTTATCTGCTTGTCTGGGGATGTTTGGGAAGGGTGCAACCACTATAAATAGATACTGTGGAGGTATCATGGTATGAGTACCATGGTACCATTAGTCGTGGCCTAATGGTTAGAGAGACAGACTGGTAATCTGAAGGTTGCGGGTTCGAGTCTCAATACCGGCAGGAAATGACTGAGGTGCCCTTGAGCAAGGCACCTAACCCCCAAATTACTCCCCAGGCGCGACAGCAAAAATGGATGCCCACTATTCCGGGCGCGTGTCCACAGTTTGCAGTGTGTTCACTACTACAGTGCAGTGTACTCACTACTACTAATGTGTGTGCACTAACTGGATGGGTTAAATGCAGAGGACAAATTCCAGGTATAGGTTACCATACTTGGCCTTCACATGTCAAAAAAAAAAAAAAAAAAAAAAAAAAAAAAGTATAGTGGTATGATTGAACTTTCCCGATGCTACTAAATAATTACCAAATAACATAACTATATATGGTACTCCAAGGTTATTCAAAGAATACCACTATAATGATATAAGTCCCAGTGTATACCATGGTTTTTTGTAAGTGGACTGGAGGGTCACGTCAAATAAAGGAAGACGACATTGGAGACAAATGGAGTAAAGTAACATTAGAAACCACTCACCGTCCAGTCACGGCAAAACACAACTTGCACATCCCATGGAGGAAAGCAGTGGCTTGCTCCAGAAAAGCAGACATTTTGGGACTCTCGTCGATCGGCCCTTGTATGGACAGGAAACAGCCGTACAGCTTGTCAATCAAGCCCATGTTCACCACATAGCTGAGGGAAACAAGCCAAAACGCGTCAGAGTTAAAAACACACATGAAAACCTTTGGATGACAATCACATTAATCATGCTCATTTTCTTGAGTGGAACATCAATTTGACTTAGGCTAAATTTATAGTCAACATTTCTTTTCCCATATCCGCCATTTTTGATTAATTTTCCACCAAATTTGCTGCAATACATGGGATTGCCTTCACTGGGACATATGCAAAGGTGGCTAAAAATTGGGCCAAAATTAGGTAGCAGCATATAGTTTTGGACTTTCTGTAACAGGCTTCACATTGGGAGCACAACGATGATGCCTTAAAATGCTGCCTAGGTAGGCAGCTTGTGGTCATGAAGGCCACTGCAATCTTGAACGCTCTTGGTCTGAAATCTGAGCTCTCATCTGAGCCCACAGCTCCTGCCTATTATGTCTATATCTCTAATTTGTCTGGTCAAATGAAAGGTCTCATGACCGTGTTGGTCCGTACCCTCCTGGCTACAAATCAGGCCTAATTACAGTATTAGTGGATGGCTGTGTCTCCGTGTGCCAGCTCAGATCTAGAAAAAGAGAAAAGCCCCCCTTCTTCCCTCATGGCTCAGGTATTCCATCCCTCCACCCTCTCCCGCCTCCAGCACTGCCTAAAGTCTCCTGGCAGTCAATCACTGGACCTCCCAGTGAAGTCTGGGCCAGCTTTTTGTGGCTCCAGTGCAGCAAAGAGCTGACTCAGTTGCAGATCCGCATCAGTTTAGCCTATGTTTCCCAGTCCCCACAAATCTGTATCTTTTTCCCCTTACTCTCTCCTTTTCTACTTCCCTCATACCTCCTTTTGTTACGGCTGTCAGTCAAATGTGTGTACACTCAATAAAGGTAATTACAATTCTTCCCTCCCCCTTCTTCTCAATAGGTCGGCCATCACCTGAACTAAAGCCCCTTGTTATGGCTTTATCCTCCTCTTGGGTTTGGCTCAAGCAGAAAGCGGCTTTCCACACACCATTGTGCAGCCTCTCAGATGCTTCATCCGGGCAACAAGAGCCAAAGTGATCAGTCATGATCAGATAGCCCAGCCAAAGGTCTAGCGGATCTGTATGCGACTCATTCAGAGAGTTTATCCTCTTACATCATATGAAATTCTGACCATCATTATTTGGTTTCCATTTTAATCTTTACATCTGACAGATACTGAGAGAAATGTGACAATTTTGTTGGATCCGAGGCCAGCTGTTAAAGCCTACATTGAGTCTTGCTACTCATGTGGGAAATGCTGGTTTGAATCTGGCCTTTGTCAAGTGCCACATCTATTTCCCCTAAAATTCTGTTTCCTCTTTACTTTTGCAGTCAATAAAAGTAGCAATATTCACAAAACTGAAACAGGACTGCTTTTAAACAATCTTTAAACATAATTTTTTTTATTGTCCTCTTTTTGGCTTCAAATTCAAATTTGGAAAATTAAAAAAGGCTCTACTTTATTTCTTCCCTGCAGGTTTATTTTTGGTGATTCAGCCACAACTTGGCCTGTTCCGGCCATGTCTGTAAGGTCACTCTACGGTCACTGCACTGGGCTTGAGACTGCTCGTGTCAAACAAATCATGGGAGGGAACACTGAGGGATTGTGGGAAGCTTGGGATTCTTAGCAGGCCGGGCTGTCTGCCTTTCCTCAGAGAGCAGGAGAAAGCCCAGCACTAGCGCTCTCCTCCGCAATGCCCTATTCTCATGCCGAGTTCAACTTCAAGTCGTGCACTTCCAGAGGGGAATTTTGGCCGATGTGGAGACTAAAAACTTTGGTTTAGAGCACAGATTTGTGAGTTACTGGCTAAGTTAGGAAAGGAATGGTGCATCCAAGAGCATACTGTACCCAACTGAAGTGCAGAAAGCCAGGTCTGATGTGTACAAGACTATGATGTCATTAAAAGGGGGTAGTCTCTTAAACAAATTTCCCAAATTGTCTGACTGGGATAACCTCTGGATCCTTTCCAAGAGGTCATTCCCTGCTCAAGGGATATCATTCCTTCTATCAAGACTTGAGAAACTTGTGTGTATTTCACATTGCAAAAAATATTGTTGCTAACAAAAGCCATGTCACTCCATACAGTTGTATGGTATATGTGGTTAGTGTGAACCCAACAGAAGCGTCAGAGTATTTGTTTTCACCACAGCTGGGAAAACGCTTAGCTTTCTAATATTAGAGAAAATGTTTCCCTGCCTCCATTTGCCTGATGAGCTGGACGAGAGGTGTGGAAAAGGTAAAGAAAAAGGAAGTTTTAAGAATGCAATGAATAGAGAACATCACAAATAAAAAGCAGAGAGAGGACATTTAGATTACTCTGTATTGCACTGGTTTGGCTGATTTGAAAAACATGGACTGCAAATACATTGAGACTACCGTGGAATTTTCTCATTTAAACCACTGGGAAAAGCTGCCCATAACTGCTGATCTAGGATCAGTTTTCTTCTCCGTAATAATAGCACATTGGTTTGGCAAATGATACAGTGTGTAAGGTTTCTATTTACAACGTGTTTTGCAGTGTTGAGCCAATCACAAAGATATCTGTTGATTTCTTGAACTCAATGGCCAATCAGAGGTGTTTAAGTTAGCACTGAACACAACTCAGGTGTTTTGAGTGGTGAGTGGATTTGGAGTTCTCCACGCTTGCAAAATCCTCTCATTATAACAAAATAAGTACAGTGTAGATGTAAATAAGAAATTCATTGTGCAGTCTGCTATGTTTATTATAACAGAACTTTGTGAGATCGCAATGAACTAAGATGCTTGCTTTTCTGTTTTTTTTTTTTTTTTTTTTTGATAAAATGAATGGAGAATGTCTTGTGTTTTTCCGTGGGTTAACGGTCATTTCCATGGGTGCTCTGCGGCGCCTATGACCAATACATCAATACATAACCAATACATCGAGTCATCCGCTTGAACAACTTGATGGAAATGCACCTAATTCGAATTTGTTTTTGTTTTTTACTTTTTTACGCACTTTGAAAAGATTTGCTTCACGTTTGGATGGAAACCCAGCTAGTGTAAATAACGGGAGATGGAAACGCATTTGCCGAATAAATTCTGATGTAGCGAACGTTAAACCATGTGACTAATTGGCTGTTTCCGCTGATGGCGTTTTATTTATTGTTGGTTACTAGGTTACCAATACCACCGTCATCCACTCACACAACTTGATGGAAATGCACCTAAATCACTTTTGTTTGTTTTTTTTGCTTTCAAAATATTCGCTTCATGTTTGGATGGAAACCCAGCTATTGTAAATTTTACAATTTAAATTTACGTTACACTGTTACTGTAAAGTAATGTGTTACTATTGTGTTACTGCTACTCAATTAACCCAGGACCCTTCTGGTAGGGGTAAATAAATAGCAAAACAAATAGTTAATTCTGTTATGTCCAAAAATGAACATGATAATGTCAATTGTTATGTGTTGCTCCAACGAAGGACATAAGATTAGTATTCAAGATGCTGGATCAGGAAGAGTCATGCAAAGAAAATGTATAAAGGAATAACCTGATAAGGTCTTGAGTACGTGTGTTGAAGTTCTCACTGGCGGCAGGTCTGCTCTTGGCATCTGGACTGCATATACGTGGAGCATCTCCATTCAAATTAGGTGGGTGCAACTGTCCCAGTACTGTGGCGACTGTCTGCAGAAGTCCTGTAGTCAAACCCTCAAAGATTTGCTTATTGACACTGCGCCCAAAGATGGACTTGTCCTCATCAGGCACGAAGAGCTACAGAAACAGGTATAGATGTGTTAGTCATCATTGGTGGAAAGAGATAAAACAAAGTCATTGTCAGCTGAACTGTAGTCACTACCCTGAGACTACCAAGAAGCAAGACAATGGTGTCTAGACATGTTGGAGCTTTCAGGTTTCATCTAGAGCTACAGATGAAACATCTTCGTCAACGACTCTCAACATGTCTACAAGCGTGTCAAAGATGGGAAGGTCTAAAACTACAGTCATGTTCAAACAACTGTAGGCATTTTCTTTAAACTCTGTTTGGAGCTTTGATACAGTGTTGTTACCATTATCGTTGTTTGTACTGCTGCAAATCCTTCTTTTGATGCAGTTTAGGAAAAACACAATCCTATTAATTGCATCTCTACAAGATGTACAGTACTCTAAGCAAACTCTGGTTGAAACTGATTTGGAAAGGTCCTTTTTAAATTTGCAAACACTTGCTCAATTGACTGATGATTGTCTCTTACACCAATCTTGGCATTGACGGACATCTGAGATCACTCAACAATGGTCCGTGCTGGTCTCAATATCCACCCAGCACTGTTGCACAATAGACAGGGTCATTTAAACCTCAGCTTGCATTTTAAAACATGTCCAATTAAAGCAGAGGGTGCAAATAAAAAGGATCCTGTCCTCTTTTGTTTCCACGCGTAAGCCATTAATCTTTGGTTGGAATCCTGATCCTCTAGTGCATAAATAACTACAAGGGCGCTGCTCTATTATTCATCAGCCCTGGGTTATAAATTGGTAGTTACAACTTGAAGCGACATTGTCCCTGGTGGTGTGCCAATGGCGGGCATACGAGAACTCTGCAAGGTATTCCCGTTGGCAGGATCCACTGCCAGTGTTGGGAAAGACTGGTCATGTAACGAGAATGCTCCTTGGGGGCATGGATAGGGACATAACTGTATTTTTTTTTTTTCAGTTAAAGTTTGTATAAGAGTGAGGTTTGCAAGGGCATTAACGTAAACCATCTTTTTCTATGATCATGTTTTTCACGTCAACTATTGTCACAAAAGAGCGAGTTTAAATGTGTTCGAGTTCTTGCCTAAGAATATGTTTCTAGCCAAACAATTTATTTATAGTCTGCATATACTCTGTTCATTTAAATACATATAAATAAATAAATGTGAAAAAAATAAATAAATATGCTTGTATATAAAATACATTTATATTTAAAATAAATTCATACAATTCTGTAACTTATTTAACAATTTCCCAAAACATGACCATTTTGGCTTTTGCTATAGAGAACACTTTAATGTGTCATATACTGTATAGGTTAAATGCATTAAGGTGGTATTAGACTAGTCAGATGTCATTGGTTAAAGACAAGAAATATATACAGATTTTAGCACAGGTACAGCCCATGTTAAAATGACAGTTTTTACAGAGGAGTTGGTTAGTATGTTGAGAGAGCAGGCAAAACCAGCTACATTCTCCACAAATCTAATTACAGGGAAGGGAAGGGTGGACGCCAATACTGGCCACACTGACAAACACACACATACACACACACACACACACACACACACAAAAATTACTTTATAATATTGCTCTTTACTGACTTATTCACTTCACTTGGGTGACTATTCTGTCAGTTTACATCAATCACATGTCAAATAATCAGTGGGCTCACTTACCGTTGTGTTGAGTTTTGAAATAAACCCCTGTGCCCCCAGGAAATATTACGTCTCTAGACTGGGACGCACACTGACTGGGGCTTAATGATTTGCCAAACCTATGTTTCTTGCGCAAACACACATCCACAAGCCCTATATGACTCATTTACTAATGGTACACACATATGTATGTGTAAAACCTGCATGCACAGACATCATGATTCACAAATAAATTTGCTTATAAATTTAATCCTATTTATCCGAGTGTGTTAAACTGAAAATGTAATAAAAGTGAGTCTACATTAAGTACAGGGTTAGTTCACCCAAAAATGAAAATTCTGTTATTAAGTACTTACCCTCATGTCGTTCCACACCCGAAAGACCTTTGTTCATCTTCGGAATACAAATTAAGATATTTTTGATAAAATCCGATGGCTCAATGAGGCCTCCATTGACAGCAAGACAATTAACACTTTCAATGCCCAGAAAGCTACTAAAGACATATTTAAAACAGTTCATGTGACTACAGTGGTTCAACCTTAATGTTGTGAAGCAACGAGAATACTTTTTGTGTGCCAAAAAAAACCCTTCGAAGCTTCACGAATCTTTTGTTTCAAATCAGTGATTCGGAGCGTGTATCAAACTGCCAAAGTCACGTGATTTCAGTAAACGAGGCTTCGTTACGTCATAAGTGTTTCGAAATTTCAATGGTTCACCACTGGGGGGCATGACTTTGGCATTCACGCTCCGAACCACTGATTCGAAACAAAAGATTCGTTAAGCTTCGAAGCTTAATGAAGCAGTGTTTTGAAATCGCCCATCACTAGATATTGTTGAATAAAGTCGTTATTTGTTTTTTTGGTGCACAAAAAGTATTCTCGTCGCTTCATAACATTAAGGTTGAACCACTGTAGTCACATGAACTGTTTTAGTCTTTAGTAGCTTTCTGGACATTGAAAGTGTTAATTGTCTTGCTGTCAATGGAGGACTCACTGAGCCATCGGATTTTACCAAAAATATCTTAATTTGTGTTCCGAAGATGAATGAAGGTCTTACGGGTGTGGAACGACATGAGGGTGAGTAATTAATGACAGAAATTTCATTTTTGGGTGAACTAACCCTTTAAGTCTTATGTCAGGGTGACAAATATGATATGGGATATATTCTGCATGAAAATACAGCCAATTATGTGAAATTTAGATCTACTATATATATATATATATATATATATATATATAAATAAATTGTGTTAGCACCTGTTGTGAATTCGGTGGAAAACCTTTCTGTTACTGTGTTTATTGTGTTTTTTTTTCCAACACTGAGGAGCTTATGTAAACACAACCCTACTGACATTTGTGTGTGTCTTTCCATACTTTGTCTCAATGACATCTTAAAAAGTTTGAAGCATAGCGTGAGTTTGGTTCTAAAACCCCCTTGCCAAAAATCAAAGGGCGGGAGAGAAGGATGGGGGGGGGAGATGCCGAAATACAGACAAAAAATAAGGGACAGAAGCAATGCGAAATGTGATTCAGCAGTGGAGCTTTCCCAGAACTTAAGATGATTCAGTGAGTCATATAAACAAGAGCAATGTTGTATGTATTAAAATCCATTTTGGCGCTTGCTTTAAACTGGTAGATGAGCTACATATGCTCTGGCAAGATGAACAAGACAGAAATGACCCTTTAAACAGGACAAAACAGCACTTCAGGCCTTTAAAAGCTGAAGTGGAAGTCGCATCCTAAAAGTATTAGTTCACCAAAAAAATGAAAATTCTGTCATTTTTCCCCTCATATTCATGTAGCTCCAAACCCGTATGACTTACTTTCTCCTGTGGAATACAAAAGGAGACATTTTAAACAATGTATTGGTTGCTCCTTTCCATGCAGTTATAATAAATGGGGACTGAAGCTGTCAAGCCTCAAAAAGTTCCATAAAATAAATAATGAAATTAGTCCATGCGACTAACGCGCTATATTCTTTTATAAGTCTTTTGAAGTCATTCGATACCTTTGTGAGATTTTAGTTGTCATTCACTAATAATCAACTGGATTGAGTCAGTGAGCTGAACTTGAGAACCAGATCAGTCAGATTGGTGAACAAATCATTCAGATGGGTGTTGCGAACTGGATCAACTTATGATCCAGGCAAGAGCTTGGGTGAATTTTCAGTTAATAAGCCTTAATTTTGGTCAAAGAAGAAACTAAGTTATATATGTTTGGAACAATATGAGGGTGAGAAAATAATTATTGAATTTTATTTTGGGGTGAACTATCCCTTTAAATGACAATAATGTAGTGACAAAAACTTGAATTTATGGCACATAAAGACCCCAAAACAGCAGGATTAGGCAAACTCACGTAAGCTTGAGCTCATAATACTCACTGTTAACTGATGGAGGAGTAGGTCCATGAGAAAAGTAATTTTGTTGCTGTAGAGAACATAGGAGCAGTTGTTGTGGCAGTGCGCACAGGACAGGTAATATGTGTTCACGGCAGCACAGAGGGACCTAAAAGAGAAAGAGAGGGGGGATTAGTTTTCAAAAGCAGACGGCTTCTCCTGTTTTGAGTTTTCCATCTAAATGATCAGGATACAAAGCAGGCCCCATATAAACATTTCAGGGCTACTCTGACTTGCAGCATAAAAGATTGCCAATCAGATGAGTTGGGTTCTTTGCCGTAATACAGTAAGGTTATCTGAGGAAACTGACACTTAAAGCTCATAGTGTGAACATCACACGCAATCCAAGAAGCATGACAACACTTGGAATATTACACTCAAGGGATTTTCTCTCAGGAACAGCTCCTTACGTAATGTTGAAAAGAAAACAGATGTGCACCGATGAGAGCTTAATCACTTACAAAAAAAGAAGCATCGGAAGTACTGTGGTATTTTGGGACAAGGTACCATGGCATTACCACATTTTCTGACACAACCATGATGGTAATACCATAGTACCACCACAGTAAAGATGTCTAAAGTACTAGTACTTTGATGCAAACCAAAAACAAAACAATACAACACTAGAGTAATGGTTGCTGAAAATTCAGCAAATTATTTTAAAATAATACATACATACAGTATATAAAATACCGACATGCATATACACTAGGGGTGTAACGGTACATGTATTCGTCCTGAACCGTCACAGTTTGGTGCATACAGTTAGACGACGAATACAGTCGGTCACAGGCGATCCACACTCCAATCCAGAAGGGGGGGCGTATGCGGTAATGCAACGCTGTTTGCTAACAGCCACAACAGGAAAAAACGCAGAAGAACAGACGATCTATGCATAGATATGTTTACATGTAATCCCTCAACCAGTGTTTCAACCGTGGAAACACGTCAGTAAAACAGCTTGAGAATATTATCTCGCGTAGCATTACATTTACCTCAGGCAAGTCATTCAGTGTCCACAGCATGTTAGTTCACAAGAGAAATGAACTCTAGAGGGGAGCATTTCACTAAATATATGCACTATATTAGCTTATATATTCATTATATTTACTTTAACTGTTAGTAATGTCTTAATTATTTAATATGTTTAAATAAATTTGTCATGAAAACAAGTTATGACAGTAATTATGTTTGTGTACCATTACACCCCTAATATACACATAGACACTAAGGTATTCTCACTTTTCCAAGGTACTGCCAGAGTTCTTTATTTTTTAGGGATCTTACAACCGGCTAAATTAGATGAAATGGAGAAGAACTGGATACCGAACATCTGCCTGGCCCCTTCTTTGCTTTCTCGTTTCCACCATCTCTATCCCCAACTCGTTTTCTCTTGGCTCAGATAAGAGTCTAGCCGTCAGCGCCTTCGGGCCAGCAAGCCACTGTCAGTCAGTCAGGCCTCTGTATTTTGTCTGTTCCACACCAGCCCGAGAGGAGATTAATGTAGCTGATAACTGACCAGTCACTCCGCTCCCACTCCAGACCCCCCATCCATCCCTCTTCCCAACCACCCCTTCATTAGTTAATATTTTCTGACAACTGTATATTTTATCCCAAAGCAGAGTGGCGGGGCCCTATCTGCCATACGGACAAATGGAATCTGACTTTTCTTTTTTAAACCAGGCCATGTTTATTTCCAGCCGTAAACATTTTGATATCCACTGCAACCTTCACCATCTGTTCAGCATTTTCAGCCAAACCATATTGGCACTCGTTATAAAAATAGCGCAAGCCTCGAAGGCCTAGGCCTGTCAATAACTTCCACCCGACTGACAAAAACACCAGTGTATATTTTACCCACTGGCGGGCTGATCAGGAAGATAGCGGTGCGAATATTGACATAGCGGTGTAAAAGCGTCAGACATGCAGTATGAGACCGCAGGGAAAACATTGTGCCTGGTCTGCTGGGAAAGGATCCAAGTATTCCCCGCACGCCTTGAAGCTTTGCACTTACAAAGCCGCTCGATCGCGACCCATTATAAAAATCGGGTGTAGCCGTTTTTATGTACGCCGTTATTAATCGCCAAGTTTTCACCTCGTCCAAGCGGACGATAAACGCAGTTGACAAGGGTGTCGAAAGAGGTCTTGTTCGATTAATACGCAACAGCCAACGGAACATTGATTCACCAAAGCGTAAATGGTGAAGTCTTTCTTTTGTATTGATAGAAGGATACCGGAGCTTGGGGGCGAAAGGAGGAGGAAAGGAAGGACGGATGGTCATGGGTGAGTGGAGTGATACACCAGGCTCTGTTCAGTCAGGGAAGGGAAACGTGAGATCCCCTCCAACCTGTGCACTCTGGGCAGCGGACCAGCGCTGCCTCAGCCACACTGATTTTCCACCAGAGCTTCAATTGTGTAACTTCGAACAGCATTTTCTTCTTTCTTTACATCAAATGTTGAAATATTCTCAAAGTGAATTGTTGGGGTGAGCAGTTTTTGGCTAAATGAAAAAATATCGCCCATGAATTTTACCAAGGTCTATACCATCCGTTCTTCGCAGTTTTAGATAGGGCTGCCTTAGAAAATTATGTCTCATCTGTGTTTGTCATGGAATTTGAGGTATCCATATTGTTTCTAGGCAAGTTTTTAAAGGATAAGTGTCAAATGTCCAGGCGAGGATTGAATGACAGGCCTCAGTGTCAAGGTTCACTTTGGCTTCTCAAATATAAACAGTGGATTGAGGGCTTAAGCACAAGATTATCACATTATTGTAGTACTATACATTAACTGGCAACTGAAATTGTGCTAGCAAGTGTGAAAAACAATTGCTCAGATTGTTAATGAGCTTATCTATATATAGTTTTATTAAAGTGTATACAAATTCTCCAAATCACAAAATGTAAATAAAGTGGGAGTATAAATCAAATTTATTATTAGAAAATGTATATTTTTATAATATTTAAATTAAACCAACTAAGCTACATAGTACTTACATAAAACTATTCTTAAAAATGTACCCAATTTAGACTACTTTTGCGTTAATGAGCTACAAACTCACATGAGCTCATGAAAGATTCAGGGTTAACCTGATCTTAGGTGCACGTTCACGGGGTTTTGAAGGTACGACCGAGGCTATATGATGCCTGTCCAATAACGCGTGGGGAGGAATGTGAGCAGTGGGGGTGGGGCAGCCCCAGGTGGCTCGCATGGTTAAACGGCAGATTATAGAGCACACAACTAATTTCTTTGCACTAATCTTATTAAAGTGTAAAACAGCTGTCGACTAGCCAAATCTCAACACCAACCCCCAGTGCTTGCACTGAAGCTCAAGTATGAAACAAATAAGAGCATTTGGGGTATTTAAAAAAAAAAAAAAAAAAAAAAAAGGAGCAGAACGACAGGAAAATGCTATACAGGTTTAGACGTTACTAAGGTAGTTTTAGTTCATTGCAAAACGCACCTACATAGGAAGTTCCAGAATACGAGTTTGTCACAAAGAATGAACACGAACAACAGATAATGTTGGATATCTCACTTGGATAATCATCAGTATTAATAATGAAAAAGAAAAAAAGAAAAAAAGAAAAAAAAAAAAAAGAAAAATTCACACTTAACTGCTTGTATCGATTTGTCAGATAATTAGACAAAAACATTTACAGTGGGGATCGAAAGTTTGGGAACCCCTTTCAGAATCTGTGAAAATGTGAAAATTTTTAACAAAACAAGAGAGATCATACAAAATGCTTGTTATTTTTTGTTTAGTACTGTCCTGAGTAAGATATTTTACATAAAAGATGTTTACATATAGTCCACAAGACAAAAAAATAGCTGAATTTATTAAAATAACCCCGTTCAAAAGTTTGGGAACCCTTGGATCTTAATACTGTGTGTGGTTACCTGGATGATCTATGACTGTTTTTATGTTTTGTGATGGTTGTTCATGAGTCTCTCGTTTGTTCTGAGCAGTTAAACTGAGCTCTGTTCTTCAGAAAAATCCTCCAGATCCTGCAAATTCTTCAGTTTTCCAGCATCTTTTGCATATTTGAACCCTTTCCAGCAGTGACTGTATGATTTTGAGATCCATCTTTTCACACTGAGGACAACTGAGGGACTCAAACACAACTGTTAAAAAAGCTGCAAACATTCACTGATGCTCCAGAAGGAAACACGATGCATTAAGAGCCGGGGGGTAAAAACTTTTTGAATTTGAAGATCAAGGTAAATTGTACTTAATATTTCTTCTGGGAAACATGCAAGTATATTCTGTTGCTTCCGATGGGCAGTACTAAATGAAAAAAAATTATATATTCAACAAAATAAGAAAAATGGGGACATCTTCATCCTGTTCAAAAGTTTTCACCCCCCAGATCTTATTGCATCGTGTTTCCTTCTGGAGCATCAGTGAGCGTTTAAACCTTTTTTAACAGTTGTGTTTGAGTCCCTCAGTTGTCCTCAGTGTGAAAAGATGGATCTCAAAATCATACATTCACTGCTGGAAAGGGTTCAAATATGCAAAAGATGCTGGAAAACTGAAGAATTTGCAGGATCTGGAGGATTTTTCTGAAGAACAGAGCTCAGTTTAACTGCTCAGAACAAACGAGAGACTCATGAACAACCATCACAAAACAAAAAAAACAGTCATAGATCATCCAGGTAACCACACACAGTATTAAGATCCAAGGGTTCCCAAACTTTTGAACGGGGTTATTTTAATAAATTCAGCTATTTTTTTGTCTTGTGGACTATATGTAAACATCTTTTATGTAAAATATCTTACTCAGGACATTACTAAACAAAAAATAACATGCATTTTGTATGATCTCTCTTGTTTTGTTAAAAATTTTCACATTTTCACAGATTCTGAAAGGGGTTCCCAAACTTTCGATCCCCACTGTAAATATGTCTAGTATGTTTCTAACTATTAAAGTGATAAACCTACTTTATTACAGTTAGCACTAACGACAGATACTGTTTGCTATATCTCAGAGTTAATTTCTAATTTGTCAAAAAAAAAAAGCACAAAATAAACTAACTTGCGCAGTATGATGAAAAACACAATTTCGGTTAATGTGATTATATCTGACAATAAATGAGAGCTAACCATAGCTAGGTTTGACAACTATTTGTAGTCAAAAGTGACAAAAACATGACAATATACAATATCCAAACTGTTTTTGACTTGACTAAATTATCAAGCAAGTAAGGGGCCATTCACATATCGCGTCTTTTGCGCGCTCAAATTCGTTATTTCAAATGTAGCCGTGCAGCAGGCGCGCTCATAATGGAAGCGACGCGATCACGGCGCGCATACGGTGCGTTTTCCAGGCGCATTGAGATTAAAAATTCTCAACTTTTCAGAATGCCGCAGGCGCACCGCAGGTCATGTGACAAGAACCAGCTTTGGCTTTTCCGTAACAAAACATCGAAAGCTCAGCCGAACAGCTAATCATAGCTGTACAGGATGGTTTTTATATCTCATCTCCATAAATATATCTAGTAGTAAAGCTAATGCAAGGGAAAGAAATCAATTTATCCTTTGCTGATACTTCCTCGTCCTCGTGGGGAGCGCGGTTCATAGTTGCACAGCACTGACAGACACCACGGGAGCGCAACCGCTTTGGAAAGAAGGAGAAAGCGGTGCGGCCGCGCTTTCCACGCGTTTTTAGACGCGATATGTGAACGGCCCCTAAATCTGTCTAGTCTAAGTGTTAGAAACTGAACATTTAAACCCATCAAAAACAATTAAACCCAACTAGTATGAAAAAAAAAAAGTTTGTAACTGTTATTAAAGTGTTAAACATACAGTATGAAAACGAATTCGTGTTAACGGCAGCTATTGCTTGCCATATCTTGCAGTTATTTGACAAAAGTTGGAGTAATGTCTAATTGGTCCAAAAATGCTCAAAATTACTTGGTAACATCTTAACTTGTGCAGTATGACGAAAAACACGAGTTCAGTTAATGTGATGGACATCTGAAATTAATGAGCACTAACCCATCGCTACTTCTTTGATGTCTCTGTTTATCGTTAAGTGACAAAAATGCAACAAAATATTAACTGAGATTTTAAACAAGTACCTCTCTCTAGTGCTTGTTCATTTTCAGATGCTTTTGATAGCATTCAGTGCTAGATGTTCTTCATACTAGAATAGAGTCGACGTTACAGTGAAAATCTGTTGCTTTTGATGGTTAACTGAACCAGAACTAGCCATAGCTATTTGTTTGATATGTTGCCTATTGTTGGGTATTCAACCAATTAAATATCCGAGTTATCCTTCCATGCTACACAAGTATAGACACAACTAAGGTATTCTGCAGCTTTTGACGATTAATTGAGCGTGAAATCAAACAGTAATTGTGGTGTTGTGGTCAGAGCTCATTCATTTTCTTTCGTTTTTTATATGAACTTTGTCAGCTTCCATGTAGACACCTCACTTTATCTACCTCCTAAATTGGCTGTGTTCAACACTCTGTGCTGCTACTGTTTGAGTAATGGGAAGTTTTTTTTTCAGGCCATCCATCATCTTGAAACCGGTTAAATACTTAGAAGCTGTCACTGTCCTGCTTGAAATGATATCCTTACACCCCAGCCCACTGCCAGCCATAAACCGGGGTGCTTTTCCAGCTCGCTCTCCTCTAATTGACGATGATTAGCATGACATCCAACACCGGCCCACCGTGCACGGTCTCTGCCTGTCTCTCCCCTTGACGATGACAGCTTGCGTCAAAGATTTTGAGGAGCAATTTGGTGAAGTGCCATTGTAGTCCGTCTCAGGTTACTCGAGGAGTATGTAACACTGACCCACATGTGCCAGGTCGCCACCGTGAGCATGAGGCATTCCTCTACCTGAGCGGATCCGAGATTCCCTGTCAGGAGCTGCGTTTTGACATCGGCAGGCTGCTCCATGTGAGCTCTGCCACAGGCCACCAGACCGCAGCCAGGTCTATAAACAACAGGCATATTGTTAATCTGCCCATAATGAAGCTTTATCTTGTAGACATAGGATTAAGTTGCTGAGCTAGCCAGTGGAGATGGTCTCTATAGCGCTGTATTGCATAGGAGAGGAAAAGAGGGGCCACAGAGAGAAAGAGCATGCTAGATGGCAAGAGATAACCGCTGGAGAGCTGCAGATAATAAGCGCCGTGATCTCCTCACCTACTCAAACTGGCTTAACCCGAGCTAACCATGAAAATCCGGCCCTCTGATTAGTCAATGGACACAAGCGGTGCAGACTTGCTTAAGGTATGCCACAGGGCTCTGTCCTCTACACCTTGCCTTTCTCTATCCCCATTCACCTCACCCCCTGAGGGTTGCTCATCAGCTTGGGTGGCCTCTGGACTGGATGGGGGTCATTGGACTGACCTCTGGAACTGAATTAAGGCCATTTAACCCATTCTGAAATCCAAAGGCTAGCTCAGAGACAGGGAAGCAGATGGCTAAGAAGAACTCGAGATGAGGGGGAGATCACCCCTAGACTGTCTGTCTGGCCTAAAGTTGACGTTTCTCTACAATAAAAGTTGGCACAATCTTGTCCTCGGAGAGCAAAATTAACGTTCTTTAAGAAGGTGAAGCTAGCAAGTTAAGAATTTTGGAGGAATGTACGGACACACCCTTCATATGGTCAGTAACACAAATGGTGTCATAATTAGTTAGTTAGAACTTTATTTTATTGTCAACCAGTGTGGAAATTATCCTTTGGCTTCTCATAAAAACACAATTATACACCTACGCAATAAACAAAGCAAACGTTATTCTCATAAAGAATTGCTTACCTTTGATTTAATATTGCCATAACTGCCATTGGTATAAAAGAATGTTTATACACATTTTTAAGAAATTTTGGGACCTTATACCTTCTTCCAGATGGAAACATTACAAACTCAGAGTTAAGTGGGTGTGTGGAGTTAGATACAACCCTTGTTGCACTTCTGTGTATTGATAAACTGTATTTGCTGGTGTTCTATTATTTTTTCTGCCATTCTCACTATCCTTTGCAACTTACTCTTTTTCCTAATCCTAAATTATCATAACAGGCTGTAATATTAAACATTAAAATACTCTCATCATGACTTTTATATACCATTTCCAAAACAGATTGACTAACATCAAAAGTCTTCAGTTTACGCATAAAAAACAACCTTTGACCTGCCATAATAACATTATGATCTGATTTTCCTAGGGCAGGTCTCAAAATGCTTTATAAGCATCCAAAATATTCCCAAAGCATTTGTCCAAGATACGCGTCGAGCATGTGATATATTGCTGAAGAGCTGGAAGATGTGCAGACGTATCACAAGTATTAAAGTCCCCCAGAATAAACACCAGAGGGTCCAGAGACTTCTCCAAAGCGTCAATGAAACATTTTGAAATTTTATTAGCCGCTTCAGTATTTTTTGGTTCCGGCACATAGACAAGAATCACCGTAATCTGCCCAGACTCTCGGGGTAAAATATTATTGCAACCGAGATGATCTCATAATCGCGGGTGCAACTCTTGTCCAATATTTTATATTGTGTTGCCCAGTTATTATCCAAATAAAAGACAGTTCACCGCTAATTGATTTTCCCACTGCGCTATTGTCCCGATCTGCTCTAATAAGGGTGCATCCATCCAGGTCCATCTTGTGGTTATTCTCTGTCAATCAGGTATCTTTTAGACATTAAAGGGGACATATCATGAAAATCTGACTTTTTCTGTTTTTAAGTGCTATAATCGGGTCCCCGGTGCATCTACCAACCCGGAAAACATGAAAAAGGACAACCCAGTAACTTTGTTTTGGTAAGCCTTTCTCTGCAAGCATGTGCAAAACCAAGCCGCTCAGATTTCGCTCCCCTAGTGACGTAGGAAAGGCATCTTATTATTATAATAATACCGCCCCTTAATCTGCACGTTTCCACCCACGGCGCCGCCATTTTGTTTTCGCAAGCGACAACGGTGTACCAGTTCTAACACCATGGCAAAACACGCCACAAAGGGGGTGAGGCCATGTTGGGCTGCTTTAGAGAAGAGGAAGAGTAGTAAAGTGGTAGTAAAGTGTTGTTGCCATGCCAAGTGTCAGTTCAATCCTGGATTTGCACAAAAGATTAACATGACGGCACATGCTAGTCGATGAGTTGAATCAACTCCACAGCAACTACATAAATTTATCCACTAACCATTCAGAAATGTCCAGATGCATTCTAAAAGTTGTGATTTCTTCCTGAGTCTCTCCATCAGTGTCCGACTTCGGTTTGAACAATGTAAGGCTCAACACCGTTACTGACAATCGTCATTTTGGCTGCGTGAGATTTTCCAGCTTTGTTGTTGTTGAGCAACCAAAACACGAGTTGTTAAAGCTTCGCTCTCTTCTGGAAAGCGGGCTGGAAATGCGTTTAAAGCAAACAGCGTGTTTTTGCTCATGCCCAAATAGGGGCAAATTTGTCAAGCTATAATAAATGATCTGTGGAGTTTTTTGAGCTGAAACTTCACAGACACATTCTGGGGACACCGGAGACTTATATTACATCTTGTGAAAAGGGGCATAATAGGTCCCCTTTAAGTTGCGGCACCTAAACAAATTTTCTGCCCTAACCTGAAAAGTTAGTTAATCAAGTTTATTTAGGATTCAGACATTGGAAAGAGTAATCACACAAAGAGGGTGACAGGTGCCTCGTTTACACCAGAGGTTCTCAAACCTGTCCTGGGGACCCACCACCACTGCACATTTTGCATGTCACCCTCATCTAACACACCTGATTCAAGTCATCAGCTCATTAGTAGAGACTGCAAGAGTTGAATTGGGTGTGTTTGATGAGGGAGACATACAAAATGTGCAGTGGTAGGGGGTCCCCAGGACGGGTTTGAGAACCACTGGTCTACACAATGTATTTACAATGCCACCTCTTGAGCCCCGTTTCTTTATTTTACCTTCATGTTGTGTCACTTTGATATGGTTAGAAAATGTCCATCTAGCATTGCAGGTGTTCCCAAGGTGCTTAGTGACAGTAAATATGTAGGTCTCTGAGTGTCATCCATGTAAATTGGTTATCAACCAGGAAAATGCCCTCACTTGGGCCTGTAGCACACATTTCCAAATATGTCAGTATAATCCCTATATTTGCATTTCATGCTTTTATTCAAAGCAACTGACAGTGCATTCAAGTTTTATAAATATTCTTGTGCCACACAATACATTTTGACACGCCTTACAAAATGTAAAGTAGGGATCTCCAATCCTGCTCATAGAGGACCACTTTCCTGCAGAGTTTAGCTCCAATACATCTGCCTGGAAGTTTCTAGTGATACTGAAGACCTTGATGAGATGTTCAGGTGTGTTTTACTAGGGCTTTAGCTAAACTCTGCAGGAAGGTAGCCCTCTAGGAGCAGGATTGGACACCCCTAGTATAAGGTAAGGTAAGGCTTTGACTGCAAGTCTAACCTGCTTTTCAACAGGAAGTGGTTAAAAAAAAAAAAAACTTTGAGGGACAGAAAAGGGATCTGGAGCCGATGAGAAAAGGTGACGAGCAAATCTGTTTTCCAAGGGCCTGTCAAACAATCCTTCCTTTCACTGCAATCCAAATGACATTTAATTTGATTCTGCCGTTGATCTTTCCTGATATCCTGAATGATTCCAAGACATCCATTCCACCCGCCGTTTCACAAAAGGCTGGCCATAAGCTGGGGCAAAAGTCTTGGCGAGCTGTCACGCACCACACGGCATGCACACACATGCGCGCAGATAGACATGCCACATAATGGCATCCTGAAATGAAACCACTTGGAGAGAGCTTGTGAGAAGCTTTCACTGGGCACATTTAGTCATCATGTGACACGGAGGTTGAGGTGACAGGCAGTGGCGCGTCAATGCGTTCACTTCCATTTAGAAAAGTGAGACAGCCTGAGTCGAACGGAGTTGGGCAATCAAAAAGTGCTCCGAAATTTCACTGATGTGTGCAAGACCTCTGTGATTTCCTGTTGCTGTTCAGAAGGAGTAGTCTTCCTAAAAGTCATTTGTGAAACTCATTTAGAAGTGACCTGTGGACTTGTGAGTGTGTGTGAGGCTCTAGGGATGAGTGTGACTGGATTAAGCTCTGTAAGAGAGAGGTCTGTGCGCTAACAGCAGTCTGGTCCAGCATTGACTTCTCCCTCTCCTCCTCAGCAGTGGCCCCTACTGGGAGACAAGGGACTTGTCTTTTCCTGGATTCATTCACAAGCTCCATAAATACTGAGAGTAAATAAAATTCTTAGTAATAATGACCCTGACCAAAGTGTCCAAGACAAACATAGTTTTGGAAGAGTTTTGAGTCTTAATTCTGCAATTCATTTTTACCTGTAATCTAAACACAGCAGCATTGTAACTCATAACTCATGTAACTACATGAACTTAATTTAACCCGAGTTGTTTTCTACTAAAATGAGTATGTTCAGCTTTACTTAAGTGTTTGTTCAGTCAACTTAACATTGCTAAGTGAAACGCACAAATTAATGTTGACAACTATAACTGGGCAGTGGATCCATAGTACCCAGAATGCTTTGCAAGGGATTGCATTAGGAGAGTAAATTTTATGATTAAAGTGTTATTTTATGTGTTTTTCAGTAAAGGGAAAGATGTTAGTTTATGTTAGTGTTTAATGTTCAGTTATGCTGGACATTTAGAGGAGTTTCTGTAATGTTTTTGAATTTTGTTGTTACCATTATGCAGAAGAGTGGCACCTGTGAGCACTCATATACGCATGTTTAGGGTGGAATTCCTACTCTCAATTCAATTGCGTTTGTTCAATGAGTTATTTTTTTGAGTGCATTTTGTAGAGCAAATAATTTACCTTATTAAATTAACTAAGTCAATAAATGTGTTCACCTTACGTAATCAACATACCATTATTAATTAAACTGCACAAATAAATATTATGTAAGTGACAAATTCAAATGATTTGTATTTACTCAAAGAAATTTTGTCAGCTTTACTTGAATTTCTTTTGTTTATACAACTAAATTAACTGTACAAATTACTCAATATAGTTGCGTAGAACCATTTGACACTGCTTTTTTAAGTAAATCCAAATGTGTACACATCAAAAGATCTGTTAAATCTAAGGTTTATCTGTGCTTAAATTAATTGTGCCAAGCCATCCGACTGTCAAGTCTCAAAGAATTTTATTTACGTGGTCAAGCCATAAGTCTGAAGTTCACTTGTTTTTTTTTTTTTTCAAGGCACACACATACTGAAGTTTTTCTAAACAAAGAAATCAACAACAAACCAAAAAAAAGGAATGTTTTAAATGTAAAATAAATATATAAATAAAAATAATAATAATAATAAAAAGAAAAAAGCAGTTATGGGGATTCCAGTTTCCCAACTGAACAGATTTTCTTCAAAACTTTAATTTAAACTATTTTAATTTTAACTAATTTTAATAACTTCATTTCTAAAATGTTAAATAAAATAATTAAATCTTCTAATTATAGTTTAAAAACAACAACTCAAATTTTATAAACAAGCATTTTACAAATTCAGCATAAATAAATCAGATACACAAGCACTGACCGACCTGACCATTTAATGCACCCTTTTTATGTAAAAATCATAATATTTAAAAGCTAGTGAGTGGCTTAATGTTCAGGTTGTTGCATGAATTTCCTGGGGCGGCTCACTATCCTTGGTTTACTCATGCAAACAAAATGGCCTTCCTGCTCTAGACATCCGACCCCATTTCCTTCTTAGCCGTTGATTCCCTCCAAAACACTCAGCTCCAAGCCGCAGGGTTGCACAGGGACATTAACGGAGCCTCACTGTGGAATTAGCCCATTAATGTAATGCTAACAAGATGGAATCCTTCTCCCATGGGGGTAATATTACAGCGGCATCTCCGTAGTTGTTCTTTTTTGTAAATCACTCAGCTTATCTGAAAGGGGGCGATCGATATGCAGCATTACAGTAAATAGATAAACTAGTGCTGCTGTAAGGGTTAGCGTCTGAGCCAACCATTATAGCGCGCAGATGAGGGGGAACGATTAGCACATATTTGCTTGTGCCGTGCCCTTCGCAGACACCTGGTGCCATAGCAAAAGTCACTGCTGACAAGAACTCATGGAGACAGATTGTCTTCCAGTGAATTGTCTAAGCTTGCAATTTTAGTGGAAATTTAATCAATTATATGCAAAATTGCACGTCTGGTATTTAAGAGCATTTTTGTGGTTCTTCGTTCATGAAATTTCCCAGAACTTGCTAATAATGACGTAGACGATTTTTGGACACTTTCTCCTATATCCCAGAGGGACCAGCCAGGCAGGGATATCAACACCAGGGCAAGTCTGGGTTTACAGCCACCTGGAGCTCCACTCGGGTCTTTGAGAAGCTGGTGGAAACATGCAGGAATAATCTGACCTCTTAAAGGTTATCACAGGTTCAGCACCAAATGGCCTTAGGGCACATAGACAGTGATAAGGGTAGAGATGCGGTGATTAAGGAAGGAGAAACAGAATTCCACAATAAAGAAAAAAAAATTATAAAAACAAAAAAGACATGACAATATCTACTCAAACTTGCTGTGTGCTAACCACTATGCCACTGATCTGACAATATTTGATATGTAGGACAGGGTAATATATCAAATAGTGTAATACTTATATATGTATGCATGTATGTATACACGTATATACAGTATCTCACAGAAGTGAGTACACCCCTCACATTTTTGTAAATATTATTTTCATGTGACAACACTGAAGAAATGACACTTTGCTACAATGTAAAGTAGTGAGTGTACAGCTTGTATAACAGTGCAAATTTGCTGTCCCCTCAAAATAACTCAACACACAGCCATTAATGTCTAAACCGCTGGCCACGAAAGTGAGTACACCCCTGAGTGAAAATGTCCAAATTGGGCCCAATTAGCCATTTTCTCTCCCCGGTGTCATGTGACTCATTAGTTTTACAAGGTCTCAGGTGTGAATGGGGAGCAGGTGTGTTAAATTTGGTGTTATCGCTCTCACTCTCTCATACTGGTCACTGGAAGTTCAACATGGCACCTCATGGCAAAGAACTCTCTGAGGATCTGAAAAAAAGAATTGTTGCTCTACATAAAGATGGCGTAGGCTATAAGAAGATTGCCAAGACCCTGAAACTGAGCTGCAGCACGGTGGCCAAGACCATACAGCGGTTTAACAGGACAGGTTCCACTCAGAACAGGCCTCGCCATGGTCGACCAAAGAAGTTGAGTGCACGTGCTCAGTGTCATATCCAGAGGTTGTGTTTGGGAAATAGATGTATGAGTGCTGCCAGCATTGCTGCAGAGGTTGAAGGGGTGGGGGGTCAGCCTGTCAGTGCTCAGACCGTACGCCGCACACTGCATCAAATTGGTCTGCATGGCTGTCGTCCCAGAAGGAAGCCTCTTCTAAAGATGATGCACAAGAAAGCCCGCAAACAGTTTGCTGAAGACAAGCAGACTAAGGACATGGATTACTGGAACCATGTCCTGTGGTCTGATGAGACCAAGATAAACTTATTTGGTTCAGATGGTGTCAAGCGTGTGTGGCGGCAACCAGGTGAGGAGTACAAAGACAAGTGTGTCTTGCCTACAGTCAAGCATGGTGGTGGGAGTGTCATGGTCTGGGGCTGCATGAGTGCTGCCGGCACTGGGGAGCCACAGTTCATTGAGGGAACCATGAATGCCAACATGTACTGTGACATACTGAAGCAGAGCATGATCCAACATATTGGATTCCAACATGATAACGACTCCAAACACACCTCCAAGACGACCAATGCCTTGCTAAAGAAGCTGAGGGTAAAGGTGATGGACTGGCCAAGCATGTCTCCAGACCTAAACCCTATTGAGCATCTGTGGGGCATCCTCAAACGGAAGGTGGAGGAGCGCAAGGTCTCTAACATCCACCAGCTCCGTGATGTCGTCATGGAGGAGTGGAAGAGGACTCCAGTGGCAACCTGTGAAGCTCTGGTGAACTCCATGCCCAAGAGGGTTAAGGCAGTGCTGGAAAATAATGGTGGCCACACAAAATATTGACACTTTGGGCCCAATTTGGACATTTTTACTTAGGGGTGTACTCACTTTTGTGGCCAGCGGTTTAGACATTAATGGCTGTGTGTTGAGTTATTTTGAGGGGACAGCAAATTTACACTGTTATACAAGCTGTACACTCACTACTTTACATTGTAGCAAAGTGTCATTTCTTCAGTGTTCTCACATGAAAAGATATAATAATAATATTTACAAAAATGTGAGGGGTGTACTCACTTCTGTGAGATACTGTACATATATACAGTCAAACCAAAATTTATTCAGACACCTTGAACATTTCATTCATGAATACAGTTTATTCACTATAGTTTAAAAAAAATTGTAATAAAATGACAAGATCTCAGAGTTAAACTGTGTCAGAAAAAATAATCTTAATTATGTCAGATAACACTTAGGCCATGTGTCCGCCAAAGCATTTTTAGCCAGCTGAAAACGCTAGGCGCTCTGCTTAAAACGCCTATCTGTGAGCGCTTGAGAGCGCTTCAGCTGCGCAGTGTTTTTTTTTTCAGTTGAGACGCTTTGTTGCTATGATACGGAATATCCGCGGCACTGTTACTTATAACTGATTTTGAAGGTAATTTGTTTCAGACTAAAAATGTCGACACAACATGGAATACTTGCTATGTATGTTCAGAGACCAGCAATATTAAATTCTCATCCATTTTATTCCGTTCTCTGCTTGTTGATGTTGTTGTACAGCAAGAATGTTGTGACAGTTGGCCGGTGTTGTATTTATCCCGCCCCTCCTCCACTCTGATTGGACGGCTGGCTAAAAAGTGACAGTGATGAGCACAGCGTTTTACTCAAAGTTTAACATTCTTCAACTCGAGGCGACCAATAAAAAAAACGGCGAGCTCTCAGCATTTGAGCATGAAAAAGACGCTCAGCGCCTACGCTCCTGCCGTTTAAAAAACGCGGCGCTCCCATTAAAAACAATTGGAAAAGTACGCTAGCCGCTGGAAAAAACGCTTTGGTGGACACACGGCCTTAAGCAAAACATGGTCAGGTCAAAGTGTCTGAATAATTTTTGGTTCCAAATTTTTTATCAATTTTACTGGTAGTCCACTGTATGAAGAATTTTTGGGTACAATATGTCACAGTTTACTTTATTTTGCTATCCTCACTTACATAAATGAACTATAGTGTCCTGCACCCACTAGTAAAAATATATCAAAAATATCAAAAATGTCTGAATAATTTTTGGTTTGACTGTACATATACATAAATACATATACATACATACAAATTAATACTTTTATTTGGCAAGGATGCATTAAACTGTAACGACTTAATTTGTTGCAACTGACTTCTATTTCAAATAAATGCTGCTCTTTTGAACTTTCTTTTCATCAAACAATCCTAAGCAAGGATTGATTAAAAAAGTAAATATTTAATAAAATATTAAATAAAAACATTTTTATTTTAAATTTAATAATAATCATAATAATAATATTGCTAAACATTGCTGTTTATTGTTATTTTGGGGAATAATAAAGAATATATTAAACACAATGTGTTTATTTAGTGAAAAACTACAGGGAAACATGCACTGATTAATTTAATGTTTGGATATACAGTGTATATATATATATATATATATATATATATATATATATATATATATATATATATATATATATATATATATATATATATATATATAACAGTTGTGTATTTTATTTATTTATTTTTTTCCAGGGTTCTTTGATGAATAGAAAGTTCAAAAGAACAGCATTTATCAGAAATAGAAAGCTTTTGTAACATTATACACTACCGTTCAATAGTTTGGGGTCAGTAAGATTTTTTTTTTTTTTTTTTTTTTTGGGGGGGGGGGGGAGAAATTAAAGAATTTAAAGGATTTAATACTTTTATTCAGCAAGGATGCATTAAATTGATCAAAAGTGACAGTAAAAACATTTATAATGTTAGATTCTATTTCAAATAAATGCTGTTCTTTTGAACTTTCTATTCATCAAAGAATCCTATTAAAAATGTACACAACTGTTTCAACATTGATAAGGGTTGTCCCTATTCTCTTAATGAGTAATGGGTGTGGTTTGGGCGTAACGTGCAATAAACCAATCAGAGTGTCATCTCCCATTCTCTTTAAAAGCCAGCTGCGCTCGCACCATGGCGGATTCGCTATTTACACGGCGGAATTTGCAGGCAGAAAAAACTGAACGCTTCTCTAGCGAGGAAACGGATCTGCTCGTGCGTGAGGTTAAAGCACGTGAGCAGACCATCTACGGGAAAAGCTGAATTCCACCAAAGCATTTTTATCTTTATGCACACAATAATAATCTTTTACATTGTAATCCTTTTTTTTTTTTTTTTTTTTTTTTTAAATATTTGGCATGTTTGTGTGCTGCTGCGCGTCCCTGTTGTGTGTAATAAGCAGAATGTACGTGCGTTGTGCACCCATATATAGGCACATATTACTAACGCGCTCTTTAAATAACAAAAAAATTGACTTTAGACCAGGTTTCAGTTGGTCAATGGCGCAGTCTTTTTCAGTTACCTCAAAATAGCAACACGCCAACAATGTGCCTGAACACACCTCGTTTTCAGACCAGCACGCCCATGGGCGAACAGATGGGTGCAAATGCTTTTGCCATTTAAACAACGTGACGCAGAATGTGAAATTGATAACTGCGTCAGACTGAAACTAGCAAAAAACACTTGCGTCACGCCTGTGTATGATAGGGCCCATTAAAATTCTATCAATCAAACACATAAACATCAAGACATAAAGCAGAAACATATTGAGCCATATTAAAATTATATCTATATTGCCCAGACCGATTAGTGTACAGTTGAATTAGAAAATAATTTTTTTCATAAAGGTTATCAGAATTCAAGTATAAGCTTGCACTGGCACAGCATGAGGCATTAGAGAATAAAACACTTATTTACACTTATTTACTATTATTGTATTTGGCTTCATGCTTAGCAGAGAGACTTTTCAACAAGTCAAGACAGGGCAGAACCTCTGTCACGAAAGTGAGGCTACTCTTTTATCCTCAGAGAGGGACCACTTCAGCGTTTGATTGGACAGGACACGGGAGAATGACAGAAATGCCTCAGAGATCTTTACCTCCTCCTGAGCATGTCAAGTGGATCTTTCAAAACAAGAGAGGAGGATAGCGGTAGATGTGTTTGCACAGCCTGACCCAACATGCCACAAACACACACTCACACAGGTTAAAGTAACAGTTCACAAAATATTCATCATTTACTCACCCTCATGTTGTTCCAAACCATATGAGTTTCTTTCTTCCACTGATCACAAAAGGAGACAATCTTAAAAACATGCTGCTTTTCCAAGCAATTACAGTACAATGAATGTGGAATGAAGCTTTCACACTTCAAAAAGGATGCAAAACAACCATAAAAGTATCATAAAAGTAGTTCATATGCACTCTATTAAGTCTTTTGAAATGTGATAAAATTATGCGAGGAACAAGCGGAAAACAAACAAACCCCCCACCCCCCCCCCCCCCCCCCCCCAAAAAAAAAAAAAAAAAAAAAAAAAAAAAAAAAAAAACTGGATCAGTGAGTTGAACTCGAGAACTGGATCAGTCTGATTAGTGAACAAATCATTCAGGTTTTGTGAACCGGATCAACCGATTCATTCAAAAGATCCAACTCAAATGAATTACACAAAAATGATCTAAATTTTAATAATGATCTAAATTCTCATCTGTTCCTCATGAAAAGCTATTGTACAACTTTAGATTACTTGGAATGTAGTGCAATAGTATGGAAGCTTGTTTCCGCCACTAAAAAAAAATAAATTAAAAAGGTAATTGCAACTTTTTATCTGACGTTTTTTCTCAGAATTGTGATATTTAAACTTGCAATTGCGAGTTATACAGTAAAGATTCTGACTTTTTTCTCGCAATTTCGAGTTATCATCATGCAATTCTAACTTTATAAATTGCAATTCTGACTTTTTCTCAGAATTGCGAGATATAAACTCAATTGCAAATTATAAAGTCAGAATTGCATGATATAAACTTGCAATTGTCTTATAAGTTTATATCTCGCAATTCTGACTTGATATCAAGCAATTCTGACTTTAAAACTCGCAATTCTGACTTTATATCACGCAATTCTGACTTTATAACTCGCAATTGTGACTATATCACGCAATTCTGACTTTATATCTCGCAATTCTGACTTTATATCACGCAATTCTGACTTAATATCACGCAATTCTGACTTTATATCACGCAATTGTGACTTTATATCAAACAATTCTGCCTTTAAAGCAATTCTGACTTTATATCACGCAATTCTGACTTTATATCAATTCTGACTTTATATCACGCAATTCTGACTTCATATCTCACAATTCTGACTTTATATCACGCAATTCTGACTTTATATCAAACAATTCTGCCTTTAAAGCAATTCTGACCTTATAACACGCAATTCTGACTTTATATCAAGCAATTCTGACTTTATAGCTCGCAATTTTGACTGTCACGCAATTCTGACTTTATAACTCGCAATTGTGACTTTATATCACGCAATTGTGACTTTATAACTCGCAATTGTGACTTTATATCACGCAATTTTGACTTTATACCTCGCAATTCTGAGAAAAAAAGTCAGAATTGTGAGATAAAAAGTCGCAATTACCTTTTTTATTTTTTATTTCATGGCGTAAACAAGCTTCCATACAATAGTTATATTAAATATAATATATATTATAATATTAAATATAATTTTATTAGCATGAAATCTCCAGTCCCCATTCACTGTAAATGCATGGAACAGAGCCAGTTTGTTATTAAAAAAAATTCTCCTTTTGTGTTCTCTGGAAGAAAGAAATTTGGGTTTGAAATGACATTAGTATGTAAATAATGACTAAATTTTATTTTTGGTGAACTAATCCTATAATCAAATACAATGCAGTTTCAACCTCTTCAAAAACTGAAGTTCATAAAAATTCATTATAATATTATTGCCCACTTGAAATTTTCTGGAATTAATGACTGAACGACAAGGAGGCGCAGAGAATGAGAGTGAGAGTATGAGAGAGAAAAATCAATAAACACTAGATGGCCTGTAAAAGCATTATAAATATAAGTAGCATTTCTCCATTAAGGAAGATTTGGAAAACAGCAAATGCTAATGAGGAAGGCAAAGAGGCTATTGAAGTCCATTAGGAGCTCTCTCTAGTGAAAATAGCCGCTCTCTGAGGTTATCTACTGGCCAACGCCACTAGCTCCAGACCCACTATTCAAACCCGACTCCCATTTCCAAGTGACGGATAGGACAAATGTGCTTTCTGTATAACAGCGAGGGGCTGAGGGAAGACTGTAAAATGGATGATTCAAAAGCAATGCTTTTTATTTTCTAAACAAGGAACATTCTTATTCATTATAAATTTATTGTGATGCAGAGCACTACAAAGAAGGGAAATGATTTCACAGCTGAGTAGGAGTCACTTTGTGGGATTGGAAGGAGACCACAAATCATGATCAGAAAATGACAAAATATTTGTAAGCAAGAAAAAAAAAAAAAAAAAAAAAAAAAAGTGTTTTGCGTTTAAGAGCACAGTAAAGAGTTAAACAAAAATGATTTAACAAGTCAGAGCTGTGGCCTATCAGTTTCCTGAACCCAATCCTCCCAATTTCATCATAATTTCCTGTGCTTTTCTGACTATTACCAACAATGAAAGTGGTAAAAGGCCAAAAATATGATTTCTAAGGAAAACACTTTGATTTCAGAAGAGACACAACTACTATCATTTCAAATGGCATAATAAATTATGCACAATTAAATTGCATATATATCAATATTTGCTGAAAATAGGCAGTAAATTAAGATAATTTAAAGTCATCATCAAATAATTTTTTTTTTTACAGAATATTGCAGTATTTATTACAAACGATTTATCTGTGTACATCATTCTTTTTATAAAATTCATGTGTCCTCATAATCTTTAATCAAAATAACTTCCCTTCATTCTTGCAGCGACATCTCTTCTTTAATGGCGCGAGGACGGGACAACCTGTCACTCACATGAGATCGACCAATAGCAAACCACAACCATCCAATCAATTCCCAATGGACAAAATCAAGTCCCGCCCTACATTTTTTCTTGTTCGAGAAGCAATTTCACTCGGATATACGTCACAATGGGGAAGAAAAGACTATCTCAATTTCTATTACATGCCAACTTTAAGACATTATATTAGTGGCAGAAAAAAATTCTGGCCATTTAATTGTCTCTCACTGTTAAACACTATGATTTTTAAGATGCCATATCATTATAAGCATTTAAAACAACATTATGTGAAGGTGAGCCTATGTATCTTTAAGTCGGTACTCACTTGTGAGGAATACGGGGGACCGCAGTGGGACTGGAGGCCGCAGTGACAACCTGTAGGATCTGTTCCAGAGCAGTCAAACCTCCTCCTACCTGAAACGCTACCTGATCTGCATTATTCTGAAAAAGAGAGATGGAGGGAAGAGAGAGAGAGAAACAGTCACAAACATGGAGAGGCGAGCAGACTCAAGTATTACATTGTTTTTGCATTGGAGGCATCCTCTCATTGCCCACCTTCTGCTTTCTAGAGGGGAGCTGGAGTGAAATTCGAAACAAAGTGATCCCCAAAGAATTCCTGCTAAATCTCAAAAGTGCACAACCCCTCCCAACCCCCCACAGCAACCAAAAACCAATGCAGGACAACAAACGCACATATCTGCACACAAAGCAGGGGTGGTCTGGTTTGACAAAAAAGAGCTTAGGGAATACACAGAATGAGTCAAAAATTTTGACTGGACAAGAAAAAAAATTTACATATACAGTGTCGATGACACAAAAATCTTTTAAAAATTCTAGTTTAAAATACATGTGCAAAGTTCTTAGAAATGTCCTCTTTGCATTCCTGTTTAAAAAACTTTATACCATTTTTAAAGAATGGTCTAGTATATGTGGGACATGTAAAAGTAACTGTAAAAGCTTTCTTTAGCTCTCAGATCATTTTGTTACCAAGGGGCACTTTGGAGCTCCAAGTGGCCATTTTTAAAAAAAGGCACTAGTCAGAGAAAAAAACCTTGCAGGAACCTCATATTTTGTTATATCATCCTCAATCTTGAAACATAACTTCATAAGACTTGTGGCTTTGGGCCCAGTGTAATTCTAGGTGTTGCAGGCATCTTTGTTATTATTATTTTTTAATGATAAAAAGATGTTATGCAGAAAACATTTTCATTCCATTATACTTCAGCTTGTCTAACTTATATATATATATATATATATATATATATATGTATATATATATATATATATATATATATATATATATATATATATATATATATATATATAAAATTACTTATATTAACTATGAAAACTTGGAGAATAAAGCTCCATTTGTCTTCTTTCAAATGATACCACAGCTATGCTCATACTCCAAAGGGTTTAGGAAAGACATCCATTTGAGTTCAAGCATGTTAATAAAAGTTTCAATTAGATGTCATTGGGGTTTAACCATGAAGTAAAAAGTAGTAATATTTTTCTTGTGAGCATACACATGTGATTGTACATGTTAATTATTATAAATATTTTAATACATTCTTTCAAAAAAAAAAAAAAAAAAAAAAAAAAAAAAAAAAAGTAAAAAGTTAAATTATTTTACAAATATCATGAATTATTAATTAATATCAGTTAATTTTTGGAAAGTTGCACCACATGACATTTCCAAAACCTAAATTAACCTTGCCTTGTCACAAACTTGGAGCAGTCATGAGGGTCTGCAGGGGTCCTGTCTATGATTCTTTTTTTTTTTCTTTCTTCCCCCCCAGCATGTTGGTCACACCACATGACTTTGATTTGCCACATGACTTACAGTTTTTGCAAACATAAAAAAGCATTTAACATCATTGTTTTTTTTAAAGAAATAATAAAAAGAATAACAACAAAAACTAGATTTTTTCTTCATTACGATATCAGGACAATTGTACCCCCCCCCCCCCCCTTTAAAAATGACAAAAAAAAAATGCTCAATGTAAAAATGTTGACATTTTTATATACAAATAGGACAAAAAATATGAGTATCATGTCATTAAATTTGAAGTCATTTCAGGATTTTTTCAGGAGAGGGAAGGTTCAAATGCAACCTTCAGTCGTTGGTTATCATAGATACCAGCCGTAAAACTTTTAAGAGGGGGTCAACCAAACTGTGCCTGAAACTCATACGGAGCGAATGAGCGTCTTTGAGAAAGAAGAGACATAAAACAGTCATTTAACTGACGTGCTTCTCAAATCAAACTGTTTACAGAGGGGACATTTTTACTTGCATCATAAAATTCTTTAAAGTTCAAAGTGGAACCCCTTTAAATGAGTCATACGGTTTAGAGTCAAAATTCCCCAGCTCCCTTTCTTTGAGTAAAGGAAGTAAGTACCTCAGAGGTTGCCGATGAGTTCGACCCCAATGTTGGCACAAAACAACACATAAATCAACAACTCTGAATTTGAAATTGATAGCAGTTGAGTCATTTACTTGCAGGATTGGAGAGCAAAGAAGAGGAGAAGAGAACGTTGCACCTACTTCATATAATGAGGTCGCTATGTGACAGCACTCAAAGTCAGGCACTTCGAGATGTTTTTGTTCATGGGATGGCGGGGGCTGCCAACAAGCCTGAACATATTGAGCAGCAAACAGAGGAAGCGCTTTGCAAAATTACATATAAGCTCCTCTCCTGTCAATCACAGGTGCCGCCAAAGAGTCATTCCTGGAGATCCGGTGGCAAAGAGAAGGTTGAACCCCTGCCAGGGTTAAGAGATTGGAACAAGCTTGTTGTCAGGTACACGAAAGGTGGAACGCGCTCAAACAGCGGCTGGGATTAAGAAAAGCTCACTGACAGCTCTGTGAAGACGGATGCGGTGCCTCACTGCCTATATCGTGACGACGAACCCAGGTTGCAACAGTAAATCGAGTGGGTTTACAGCGCACCCATCAGCACAGCCGCGTCAAATAGTTCAGAGGCTGGAGGGTTGGCCGCTCATGGTGGCCTATTTAGGAGGCATTTGGAGGGGTTAGCTGGGGCCTGTACTGTGATGGCGTGTGGAACTCAGTCCAGAGGGAGGTGTCTCAACCTTGCCCTGTCTGGCTTACTGACAGATCCCCATGCTGAGCAAAGTACCTGGAATCTGGAGGAGTTCAGGAAAGGGATTGAAGATGAGATGATAAACATCAGATTATAAAGATACAAAGAGTTTAATGACATGCGTGCTTAGCAAGGGCTCTAATTAATACAATATGGAAAGCAAGGAGAAAGGCCTCGTTTGGGCAACAGAGAGTTGTGAAAAGTACTGAGAAATATAATTAGGTTTATTTATACGTAATATTAAGTATGGGTAGTATGTCAAGAGTCAAAGTACCTAGCCTAGTTACTTGAGTAACTGTACCAAATATATACAGCCCGAATTCCGGAAATGTTGGGACGTTTTTTAAATTTGAATAAAATGAAAACTAAAAGACTTTCAAATCACATGAGCCAATATTTTATTCACAATAGAACATAGATAAATATTTAAACGGAGAAATTTTACACTTTTAATCCACTAAATGAGCTCATTTCAAATTTGATGCCTGCTACAGGTCTCAAAAAAGTTGGCACGAGGGCAACAAATGGCTGAAAAAGCAAGAAATTTTGAAGATTCAGCTGGGAGAACATCTAGCAACTAATTAAGTTAATTGATATCAGGTCTGTAACATGATTAGCTATAAAAGGGATGTCTTAGAGAGGCAGTCTCTCAGAAGTAAAGATGGGCAGAGCTGTGAAAGAGTGCGTAAAAAGATTGTGGAATACTTTAAAAACAATGTTCCTCACCATCAAATTGAAAAGGCTTTGCAAATCTCATTATCTACAGTGCATAACATCATCAAAAGTTTCAGAGAAACTGGAGAAATCTCTGTGCGTAAGGGACAAGGCCGAAGACCTTTATTGGATGCCCGTGGTCTTTGGGCCCTCAGACGACACTGCATCACTCTTCGGCATGATTGTGTCTATGACATTACTAAATGGGCCCAGGAATACTTCCAGAAACCATTGTTGGTAAACACAATCCGCCGTGCCATCTGCGGATGCCAACTAAAGCTCTATCATGCAAAAAGGAAGCCATATGTGAACATGGTCCAGAAGCACCGTCGTGTCCTGTGGGCCAAGGCTCATTTAAAATGGACTGTTTCAAAGTGGAAAAGTGTTCTATGGTCAGACGAGTCCAAATTTGACATTCTTGTTGGAAATTACGGACACTGTGTCCTCCGGGCTAAAGAGGAAGGAGACCTTCCAGCATGTTATCAGCGTTCAGTTCAAAAGCCAGCATCTCTGATGGTATGGAGGTGCATAAGTGCATACGGTATGGGCAGCTTGCATGTTTTGGAAGGCACTATGAATGCTGAAAGGTATATAAAGGTTTTAGAGCAACATATGCTCCCCTCCAGACGACATCTATTTCAGGGAAGGCCTTGTGTATTTCAGCAGGACAATGCAAAACCACATACTGCAGCTATTACAACAGCATGGTTTCATCGTAGAAGAGTCTGGGTGCTGAATTGGCCTGCCTGCAGTCCAGATCTTTCACCTATAGAGAAAAATACATCAAAGACGACCACGAACTCTTCAGCAGCTGGAAACCTATATCAGGCAAGAATGGGACCAAATTTCAACACCAAAACTCCAGAAACTCATAACCTCGATGCCCAGACGTCTTCACACTGTTTTGAAAAGAAGAGCAGATGCTACACCATGGTAAACATGCCCCCGTAAAAGTACAAGTATTCAGTTTTAATAGTAATCAAATAATATTTTGAATAATTTGTATTTTAAGTATAATAATAAAGTACAAATACTCAAGTACTTTGCACCCCTGGCAACAAATGGCAATCAAAGGTAAAAATGTCCCTCAGAAAAATCTAATTTCAAGCTATAAATTAACGCCTTTCTGATTCTGCTACATCTAGGCAAAATAAAACATCAGACCTAGTGTAAACTGAAAAGCCTGTGCAGCAATATTAAACTATATAGGACATGCGCTGTTGTGAACTTCTGCACATTTTTACCAAAAATGCAACTTCAACATGCTGCCAGGGGCTTCCCATTCTCAATACAGTCATCTGGCATTGATATGCCTTTTCAGCAGGCCACGTCAGAAGAGACCAAAAAAGTTTATTTATTTGCAACCAGCATGCCTCTACAACAGCAGGAATAATGTGTTAACATGCCATTTGTATCTTAACTAAGGAGGGACTGTGTTTTACTTTTGCAATTTTCTGGCAACATAAACATTTAATTGCCACTATAAATACAGACAAAAAAAAGAATGAAAAAATTTTTTTTTTGCATCCCGCTTATTCTTAAATATTCAAAGTGCTTAATGAATATAAAAACCACCACTTGTGAGACTGCTGTTGGACTTGCCTAATGTGCCACCCTCCTTCAACAAATATTCTAGTGATACTATAATAAGACGTGAGCCTGCGTTTTTCTAATAGGGGATTCAAACAGAAGACCTGAAGACAGATCAGATGGTTAGAGAGGAGGGAGGGGCCAGAGTAAATCTAAATTATATGGCTTGAGCAATCTTATCCAATTACTAACAAGAGTGGCCATTTTAGGCAAGGCTAATCAAAGGGCCAGGCAGCTGCACTTCCCGCTGGTCGGCCAGGACAAGGGGTACGGGTGTGGGGTACACGTTAAGTGGGAGGGAGGGCTGGATGTGTCTGTGTGTTCACCTCCTACAAACCACTCTAATTAGCCAACATGAAAAGTCAGGGGGAGGGGAGTGCTCCTAAAATGCTGCATCCCCCTTCTTGCAACAGATGGAGAACAACTGGCTGGGGCGTTCATTGACGGAGGGGTTCACCAAGGTTCCGTCTTAGGCCCATCCATCTTTTGGCAAGTGGCGCAGTGATGTAAACATGCCCCCTCCGGTTACAGGGAAAGCTCCAAATCTCAGAATGAATATAGTGCTGGCATGCAGACAGGGTACAACTCTGTGTTTTATTCTCAAGAAGTAGTATAGAAATACACAAAGAAGCATAAACACAGTTTCTATTTAGTGAAGAGGCCTGTGCTGACATTACAAGAAAGGAAAAGAGCTGTAAACCCCATCAAGAGTACTGTAGACAGTAAAGAAATAAGTTAGTTTTTACAAGTTAATAGCACATATTTAAGTACACACTGGAAGATTATTTGCTTCTGATAATCTTGCTCCTTTCAAGCAAGAAACATTTATGGAGGAAGTGTTCAGTTTTAGGATAACGATAGGAACAAACTGTTCATTGGAAACAAGTGAGTATAATCAAAAGGAACCTTGGGAATTTTAAAAAAAAAAAAGTCAGTTACAAACTGGAACCACAGTACATACTACGTAACCCAAAATTAGCAAGAAAACAGTTGCATGCCAGACTCATGAAGCCAAGTTCACTCATGGTGTGATTCTTTTAACCTCTGACCGAGAATATGGAAAAGCTACACAACATTATTAGTTCAAATATCAAGCTGATATCCAAAAATCAGCCACCCAAGGGCAATTCTTTCCACTACGGATTCCACTCTTCTAATAGCTGTCTTTGTGCCCCTTCAAACATGCACCTGAGGGGAAATATGAATCCTTTACTCTCTTACAGTCACAAGTAACAGCCAAGTGGAACAAAAGAATTACTAGGCAATTAGGATTTAAAAATTACCTTACTGACAGCACATGGTGAAGGAATGCAAAAACTATGTCCATGTTTTTTTTTAAAAACTAGCTAGCTAATTCCTAAAGCTCGACCTGTCCCTCAGCAGCATAGAGGCAACACCCAATCACCTCGCACATCTTTATGAAGAGGCTTGTTGAAAAAATGTGGTTCTTGTCATGCATTTCAATGATCCTAAAACCAACAAACTACAACCTCAAAAACAAACTGACAAGAGAACAAAGACTAAAAAATGCTCATAAATTAAGGTTATAGACCAGTGGTTCCCAACCCTAGTCCTCGAGTACCCCCAAACACTCCACATTTTGGACATCACCTTTATCTTACACACCCATTTCTTGTCTTGGAGTTTCTTCTAATGAGCTGCTGAATTGAATCAGGTGTATTTGATTAGGGAAACATCTAAAAGGTGCAGTGTTGAGGGGTACTCTGGGACCAGGGTGGGGAACCTCTTCTATGGACAATCAGCCAAACATATGGCAAGAGCTAAAAAGATTGGCCACCTAGTGGATTGGAAATCAGACTTCACCTCTCGTTAAACAACGTTAAAGCAACACTAACACAGTCAATCGCTAATGTTCTTCTCCAATCTCAACCGAAGCTTCATTCGCTGGACCCTTTCTCCACCCCAAGTCATCAAACATGGACTGAAGACAAGCACAATGTTGGAAGGGCCCCTTGGTGCCTTTTTCCACAGACTTGGGCCTCTTGATCAGGTATAGCTAGCCACCAGTTGGCCACCAAGGGAAGCCAACCTCTGACAGCTGGCAAATGAAAATGTAAATACTGGCTAGCCCAGCAGGCCCAGAATGTTCCTGACAGTCCCTCAAGTGTCATAAAGGCAGTTGATCTCGGCCTGGTCTTTATTTGAAAGCAGTGACAAACACTCCCTGGCAGAATGTAAATATGTGAGCTCATTCTGCTAAGGTAAGAGAGCGCAGATCAGAGGAACAAGAAACTCCCCTGAATATTCCTGAACGACAAGAAGGGAAAAAAGGCTCTTCGATCAGCCAGTTCTCCCGGAGACAAACTGAAACCTGGTTTGACACAAAATAAACCATTAGAGGGCTCAGAGGGAGAGGCGGGCAAAGGTCGGAGACTGTGCCCGAGCAAAGTCAGCACAAGGAAAGTGGAGTGGGGGAGGCTGCCCTGCTTGAGGGGCTAGAAGGGGTGCGGAAAGTCTGGTGTTGTTCGAGGAATTAGTGGAGAAAGTGGAGACTGAATCAGATATGGGTATGAGAAAAAAAACAAATCTGTAGGTGAGTCAGTGACATGAGAGATGCTTGTTAGGTCAAATAATCTAAACGTTCTTGACTTGAGGTGATGCCGAGGGGGAAGGGGTGTACGCAGACTCCCAATGAAGGGTATTTATTTGACTTTGTCCTGGGATTAGAGGCGGAACTGCCTCGACAACCAGGGTTCACAGACTTGCTCAGTTTTGGTGGCATGCAGACCTTAGCTGGACATTGCAGGAAGGCAATGGAGGAATCCACAGATGTGACTGACAGTCTAAATGAAGTCCAGATACTGTACTCTTAAGAGAGTCTTATTCCCAAAAGGCTACAAGAAAGAGCCTGAGGAGCTGACATTTCCACAAGCACTTCACCGTTCCAGCAACTTACAAAAACAAAAACGGCGTGAGTTCTTTAAAGCAAGGTCTCTGTGGAAAACTCCAGAACGAGTGTGTGTAGTAGGCCTTGGGGACAGTACACAAGAAATGTACTCATGTTCTTGATAGAAACTGTCATTCAGAGACATTTCTAAGAAGAACAGGGCCTGGAGAGGGTAATGAGATGACAAGGTCTGATCTGAGAAAATCTGTTGAAGGGAATGTGGAGCATGTTGGTTATATTAGCAGTGTTAAGTTACTTCAGACCTGCCTTGCTATATTGTGTAAATAAACAGGTTTTTAAAAGAATAGTGCTGGGTTCATTTCAACTTAATATCTACTGACTTCACTGGTGGCATCCCGGAATGCACTGCCATGATATCTGTATTGAAATTAACTATAAATCAAGTCCAAAACAGTCACTTATGAGTTGACTGATTCTGTTTGTGAAACCAAATGAGTTGAAATTTTGGGTTTATGGCTGATTGTTACATCCCCTTCACTCCTCTCTAGCAGCTTATGCTTTCCTCTCCTCCCTCGGCCCTCCTCCACGCCCATTAGCTCAGCTTTACCACCCTCTTCAGTCTTTTACATTTTTCCTCTCCTTCCTGAAAGACCATTAACAACCTACATCTCCTCCCACTGGTCAATACAGGCACACCATCAATACACCATGCATCCACCCACAAACACACACCCACCAAACCACACATCCCTTCATTTGATGAGTGTATTACAGAAACAGTAAATGTCCCGTTTCATTACCAAAATGTGATGTGTCACCAATCCATTTCCCCTTTATTGATCTAGAGATATATAGTACAGGGCCGTAACCACCATAGACATTGAGGGGAACAAGTCCCCCCCCCCAATAATTAGAAATGGCCAAATTGTCTAAGGTTCAATTAGGATCAGGTGAACCTGAAACCAGTCTAATTATACAGGGGTTCGAGTTAAGACTGATCAGTCAACTACATGTTTAGGTAACCCCCAAACTAGTTGCTTTGGAAAATGAGACAAAAACTAAATCCAAGCACTTTACTAACTATAAGATAACATTACGCAACGGTTTACAAGAGTAAATTTTGTGATCTGTAAACACAATCATT
The DNA here is from genome assembly GCA_039654765.1 of Mylopharyngodon piceus. NCBI lineage: Eukaryota > Metazoa > Chordata > Actinopteri > Cypriniformes > Xenocyprididae > Mylopharyngodon > Mylopharyngodon piceus. Next base: position 4,280,869 of record CM077459.1, on the reverse strand, counting down.
GTTAATATCACATAATATCACCATAGTGATTCTGAAAATGAACAATTGGAACCGAACTCCATCAAGCATCTTTAAAAATGTTATCAAAAACAACTCAGATTTTAATCTATAATTGATGGATGTAATCTCACAGCTCATACTGAATTGTGGGATATTAGTAGAGCTCTTTCGTGGTGCGTGGTGACATGCCAAGCTAAGCATACAAGAAAACTCGAGTGATTTCTAAATGACATCTTCAAAAGCTTCCCTGCCTTTGTTACCTCAAGTCATTTGGATTATATTTACTTTTGAAAAAACAACATATTTTTGTTCAAAAGCCACAATGCGCAACAGTAGCAAGCCAAACGCTCTGAAACATGTTCGCCTGTTTGACAAACGGGGATCTCCGCCAATTAATAACATCTGCGGCAATGAAAACAAGCACCTAACCTGGCCCTCATTAGCAAATAACCGAGGGCAGAGAGTTAGGGATGGAAAGCGATACTCTGCATAGACTGCGAGACGGGGAGGACGGCAGCCAAAGCCGGCGGTTCAGTGGAGTCGGTGTTGAGAGCAGCCTAGAGGCTTATCTTCAAGTCAAATCCCTTCCTTCACTTATAAACACACACACACACACACACAAATACACATTCAAATCCACATAGACTAGACTTCAGACAATAAAGCCCCCAAGCCACTGACATAGACTGGTCTAAACATTGCTCAGATGCTTACAGTTCCAGAAGAACCCTGGTGGTGTGATTGTGCAGTAGTAAAGATGGACAGATAAACAGCAGATACCATATATCCATTTAGTCATTACTGGTATTTCCAGCTTTGCCCAGTCAGGAAAGTCCACTGCACTCTGTGAAGTTCTGGAGTTTTAGCAGTAATATTACTTTAGAGGGCATGTCCCTATCAGATGGATAATAAGAGATATGTATACAAACCTGTTTCTCCAGAATGCGGGAGATTTCTCCCAGGGTTCTGTCCAGGCCAGACACTTTGTTACTGGCCCATTGGCCACTGTCCTGCCCCTGCTGCTGCTTTACCAGGTCCTTTACCAGACGCTGGAGCCTGGAAGAAAAACAAACACACGGACACATTCAAAACAACCATAAATACAAAAAAAATGTTCATGTCACGGTGGGGGACTTCCCATTGACTTGTACATTTTTATTTCAACCTAATTAGGTCAAAAACCTGTTATAACATGTATGGGTTATAACAACTCCAATAATAATCATAAAAAAAATCATTTTAAAATGGAGCCTAATTTTAGTTTTGCATTTTTTTCATGATAATTAACCACATTTCTGCTGCCCAATTCTCATTACTGGCTGTGAAAATAGATATTTAAATTGTAAAGCATTTATATATTAAGGTATTTTGTGTACTGCCTTTAAAATATTCTGATTTAACTTTAAAAACATAAAATTTAATTTAAAAAAAAATAAAACAAAAATTACTGTAATGTGAAAGAAATAATTTAATTTATACAAAATATATATATCAAGATACATGTGTGTGTGTGTATGTGTGTATGTATGTATGTATGTATGTGTGTGTGTATGTATGTATGTATGTATATATGTATATGTATATGTGTGTATATATATATATATATATATATATATATATATATATATATATATATATATATATATATATATATATACACACACATACATACACACACACACACACACACATATCTTGATATATAATATTTTTTAAATTTTTAACAATATATATATTATATATACACATTTCAGAGTTAAAAATTTTAAAAATATTTATGGAAAATACTTTTAATTGGTTATTAATTATATAAATAATAGTGTTTTTTTTTTTTTTAAATAAAATAAAAAAAAATTAGCTTTTATTTTTATGTTTTCAGTTTTAATTTTAATTTTAGTTTAATTAATTTTGCTTCCATCATTTTTATTTTATTTTATTTAAAAAACAAAATTCTAATTAGCTTTATTTTATTTTTATTTTATTTCTCATTTTCAGTTAGTTGCCAAGGCAATATTTATTATTTTCATTTCAATTTTCATTTTTATATATATATATATATATATATATATATATATATATATATACAAATATATATATATATATATATATATATATATATATATAAAATATATAAAATTTCAGCTTTATTTCAATTAAAGAAAACGATTTTTAGTTAACAGTAACAACACTGAATATGACCTGCATGTTTTATCCAATCATATTTGCTATACCTTAACCATAGTCCTTTTATAATTTTTTTTTTTTTTTTAAATAATATATTATTCTGTTTTCAGGGACCGCTGGAATGCCACACAGGTGTAGGTGATTTCAGGTTTTTACTATCATTGTGCAAAAGAACAAAACCTGATCCACACAATGCAAAATAGCAAGAATTATAGACTGTATGATGAGATCCCTGACAACACAGCTTGGGTAACAGTATTGCATAGTATTACATCTAATGGGCAAAACTTTAAAGGTTTGATTAAGGAAAGCCCAGTGCTGGCATAATTTCTAAAGCTTGGATTTAAAAGACAGCATTAAGACATGAGTACTCAGTAGAAGACCTCAGGTTGGGTATATGATCCTTAAAAGTGGAGCGGGGAGCTTACTTCGCCTTGTAAGGGGAGTCGGGGGTCTGGGACTTGGCTTCCATGCATGTCTCATACTCCTTAGCCCTGAAAAAGAAAGACAAACAAGTCTGTCAGAAAGAGACGGAGAGAGAAAGACAGACAGAGAGCAACAGAGGAGTCCGACGGCTGTCAGCCTGAAGACATGAGGAGATAAGACGACATACTGAACAAAGAAAATGTCAAGAGGTCAAGCTGAGCCTCAAACTGTTTATTTAGTCTTTGGGCCACACTAGCAGCAATCACAAACTAACAAGCACGAACGAGTCACAATCACTCAGTCTTCAGAGAGGTATCACAGCAGAGGATGTTGTTTCACAGCAGGGAATACTGAACTCTCCAATAGCCACACTATTTAAGTAGAGAAATTCAAAATAAATAAGGTGATTGGCTGAAGGGTGTGAATTAGTCCCCTCATGGGTCACAGAGGAAAAAAAATGTTTGCTGTCAGTCAGCTCTAGGACACTGGTGTGGTCCACCGAGCAAAATTCCTGACAATCACACATCCCATTCCGTCAGATAAGGATGATCGATCAGCTTGTGGGAAAAAAAAAAAAAAAAAAAAAAAAAAAAAAGCTTGATGGATGGATGTTCAGGGACTGATAAACTCAGACATCTCTTTCCGGAAGAGAACGTCAGAGAGTTGAGTGGTCACAAGACTTTTAATCTGGGTTTGAGTTGAAATTTCAAAGTAGTCTGGGTTTAGCTCAACTGGAATAGGCATGTGTTGCTAAATAATATAGAAATGTAATTGCCAATCAACATATTCTCAAAAACGTTTCGGTCTTAAAGGATTAGTTCACTTTCATATAAAATTATCCTGATAATTTACTCACCCCCATGTCATCCAAGATGTCCATGTCTGTCTTTCTTCAGTCGAAACGAAATTAAGGTTTTTGATGAAAACATTCCAGGATTATTCTCCTTATAATGGACTTCAATGGCCTCCAAACGGTTGAAGGTAAAAATTATAGTTTCAGTGCAGCTTCAAAGGGCTTTAAACGATACCAGACGAGGAATAAGGGTCTTATCTAGCGAAACGATCGGTCATTTTCGAAAAAAAATGTATAAATGTATATGCTTTATATAAACAAATGATCGCCTTCCAAGTGCTTCCGCCAAAACCGTACTTTCGTATTCTTCAAAAAGCTTACGCTGAATGTCCTACGCCTTCCCTATTCAACTTACGGAACGAGCGCAGCGCCAGTTACATTTTTTCCGTAAGTAGAATAGGGAAGGCGTAGGACATACAGCGTACATAAAGCATATACATTTACATTTTTTTCGAAAATGACCGATCGTTTCGCTAGATAAGACCCTTATTCCTCGTCTGGTATCGTTTAAAGCCCTTTGAAGCTGCACTGAAACTATAACTTCAACCGTTTGGAGGCCATTGAAGTCCATTATAAGGAGAATAATCCTGGAATGTTTTCATCAAAAACCTTAATTTCTTTTCGACTGAAGAAAGAAAGACATGAACATCTTGGATGACATGGGGGTGAGTAAATTATCAGGAAAATTTTATATGAAAGTGAACTAATCCTTTAAGGAAGCTCTGTATATTTAGACTGGTTAAATAACTATAACCTTTTATTAAAATTCTCATTTCTCCTAAAAACACTTAATCCTGCAAATTAAGCATAATAACAGGAATAATAACATGAATGTTCACAGCAGGTGACAGTAATTTTCTTAGTTGAAGGGGTGAATTATGAGTTTTTAATTAATAAATAAAATAAATAAATATGTGGTGATTGAATGTCTTCAGAGGGTTGAGGTGGATAAAGTTCTGGTCCTGATCTGTAGGAGGCGATAAATCGCACTGACTTTAAATGAATTTGTTAATGTGTCATAGAGGACAGGAGACTTTGGAGATGCCACCAGGCCATGTGATGATCCCTTAAAGGGTTAGTTCACCCAAAAATGAAAATTCTGTCATTAATTACTCACCCTCATCATGTCGTTCCAAACCTGTAAGACCTTCGTTCATCTTCGTAACACAAATTAAGATATTTTACATCAAAACGCCAGCTCAGTAATGGCCAACGCTGTTCACTTGAGCAGCACAACACATGCGTGTGATGCTGACGGAGGAGCCGGCCAATAATGAGTCGGCGTTCTGACATAGAACCTGGAAGCGCTGAACGTAAACAGCATAGGAGAATGACACAGAAGAGATGAAATTATTGAATAAAGTCATTATTTTTGTTTTGTTTTTGTGCACAAAAAGTATTCTCGTCGCTTCATAAAATTAAGTTTGAACCACTGCAGTCACGTGGACTGTTTTAACGATGTTTTTAGTACCTTTCTGGACCTTGAAAGTGGTGGTTAAATTGCTGTCTATGGTAAAGGCTTTCACACCAAGATCGATAACTATAAAGATAACGTTAAAGATATAGATCTAAAAATCGTTATAAATATAAAAGAATAGCACTGTCCACACCACAGCTATATCATTATTGTTATAGCTGTGGTGTGGACAGAGAAATTATATAGTTGGGATCACTTTCATAATTTTTTTCCAGCTGTTGAACGATAAAACACTGACAGCCAATCAGAATCCGTTCTAATTTAAGGGCTTGCGCATTTCAAATGGCAGACAACATTGCGGAAAAGTTAACTGCTGAGGTCCAGAAAAAGCCACCACTGTTTGACAAGTCAAACCCCCTTTTCAAGGATACTTTAAAGAAAAAGGATATGTAAAACAATCGGTCATACCCTCGGAATAAATGGTGAGAAGTATTAATGAAAAGATCATTATGCTAGGCTAGCAAACAGTGTAACATAAAATTACCTCAGGTATCCAGCGCTAGTTTCGACAACATAGTCTTGCTTCCTTTGAAGTTGCAGTGAAAAAGACTAGGCGTTGTTTTTATTCCACTATACTGACTACGTCAGCTAAACTCACTGTTAGATTAGATCGATTACACTAGCTATTCACTCAAAACATTGCATGCTGAGGACATCTGCTGGTTAAATACGTGTAAATGCAACAAAAACCGCAAAAACATGTGGTACACACTTTGAAACTGCAGCGCGCGAGCTTAGAATAAACAGACCGTTATCCTTCGTTAGTGTGGATGCAAATATAGTTATCTTTATAGTTATCATTCTTGGTGTGAACGGGCCTCAATTCTCCTTGCCTTCCAATTGCGCTCGCTCCTGTTGCGTGTCCTCAATCTGGCAACCCCACGTGAGCGTCGAGTCGAGGAGGGGGCGGGAGAAACAACTCTCTCCAATATTTTGAATTTAGACTGCAGTACCCATTTCAACCACTAGCTGTCAATACTACATACTGCACCTTTAACCCTAACCCTTGACTATTAAGACACATTACAATAAATTGACTATAAACACAATTAGGTTTGACTCCACCACCTTTGGGGTAGCATAGCATTATTTAAGACTGATTTCAAAGTGTTCTGTTTCGAAGGAGTGAAACAATCCTGGCCGATGCAGAGACTCAAGCGTTTAGAGAAAGATTGTGAACCGTACCTGGCCTCGTCCTCATCCTCCAGATTACAATATTCCTCTTTGACAGCTTTACGCCTGCACGGGTTAAACAGAGGGGCAATCGCGGGACCATCAATCTCAGAACGCGGCAGGCCCCATTAAACGGGCCGGGCACCATAAATATTAGTAACCAGCTATAAGTGGGGGGGCAGCTACAAAGCTACAATGCAGAGCTAATCATCAATTCATCACGATGTGCCCCACTATTCACCTCCGCCCAAGCTGGACGCAGACGGCCCCCTCCCCCAATCAACTGTAAAACCGTCAATGCCTTCGGACGGATTAAAAAAAAAAACAAATACAGTGTATCCGTTTTAAATGTACTATGGGAGACTCAGGCATTCTGCACTCCCAATTATAGAGAACATTTGGTCGGGCAGTGGTGCAATATTTAATATTGGATTTGAGAGGCTCTCAATCAAATAGAAGACAATTTGACTGATGATGGATAAAAGGACGAGGAAAAGGGAGGGAAAAATGTGACCTGTGGAACATATCCACTGAGAGGAATGAAGCTGGATCCATCTATAAATTCAACAAATGTATATAAGGGGTTATATGTAGAATAAATATTGGGTACATCCTGAGATTGAAAAGATTTACATGCACCTGATGGCAAATAAAGGTCTGAGGTTAGCAGGGTCCAAGTGTCTTAAAAAGTTGAAATTATCTGAACTGTGGTTTAGCGGCAACTACACATGCACAGACACATTGGCCCTGTCCCAAATGGAACACGTGATGATGACTTGTCATCTAAAGGCCTTCACTTGCAAGTATCCCTGAAGTTCAAAAGATTGTAAGGTGTCCCATGTGTCATTTTATTATTCAGAAGGGTGCCCACAAACACCCTCATTGTGGCCGCAAGGTGTCCTTGATGTTGCCTTTTGCAGAGATCGCACTTGTACGGACTTAATGCTACATAAACTGCATAAAGTCCACATGTTGGTGCCATAACAGCAGGTGACTACTCAACAGACGAGGGTGGCAAGAGTCCAGATGCTGCACTTAGTGACCTTGTGGCAGTGTGCAGTGCACAAAAGCATAGGGTTTTACCATCAAGATTGAAGCGGTTTCTCACAATTGGCCTTTGGTGGCCGCTAAACACCCTTGATGCTACAAAACTGCACTGGTGCGGAATTTACAGCAAACAACCACACAACGGTCTATAGGGCATTACATCAACAACATGTCGATTCAAGACGACTGCAAGGGTCTATAGGTTGCACTTGATGTAAACTTAAAGTCAGCACAGCAAAGACCATCTTAGAGTGCCCCATTTGTGCCCCAGTTTACTCACAAGAACCTCTTTTGTGGCTGATATGCACCCTTGTCCTTTGGCCAAATCTGCACTTGTGCAGAATTCACAGATGACAACTTCCCAGCTTTCTATGCGGCATTGTGTCACCAACATTTGCACTCTAAGGACGGAAAGAGTCCAAAGGTCACACTTAAAGGTATAGTTCACCCAAAAATGGAAATTTGCTTTTTATTTACTACCCTCAGGCCATCCAAAATGTAGGTGTCTTTTTTTTAGGCAGTCATGATCTAATGGTTAGAGAGTCAGACTGGTAACCCGAAGGTTGCGGGTTCAATTCTCAATATCGGCAGGAAATAACTGAGGTGCCCTTGAGCAAGGCACTGAACCCCCAATTCCCGGGCGCCACAGCAAAAATGGCTGCCCACTGCACCGGGTGTGTGCACTAACTGGATGGGTTAAATGTGGAGGACAAATTCCGAGTATGGGTTACCATACTTGGCCTTCACATGTCACTTTCACAGTAGATTTTTAGCTGAAACCATGGTCCTTGGTGATTCAAATAATGCAAGTAAGTGGCTACCGTCACAATAGGGGCTTTCGCACCGAATAGTTCTAGGAACGCAGTTATAGGAACTAGCCACTAGGATAGTTCCCTGAAAACTAATTTCTCCCCCTGGCCATGATCCTGGTTGCATTCGCACTGGGAATAGGAACTCTGAAGCTGCGTTTTTAAGTGCGGCATTTACAAACGCTAAAAACCGGTGGATGGAGGATGCCGTGATCGGAGCTGTGTTTGTTGTGTGTCGTGGGTTTCGTGATAAAGGAGATGGAATGTAAAAGCATAATTTATGTAACTGAAAGAACAAAAAGTGGGGCTAAGAGACAAAATCTCCTATGACAACTTTCAGTATTACATATCATCGAGGCGGAGAAAAGAACACAACCCTGCAGACGACAGGTAAATGCCGTTATCGCTGTTTTCCATGTTCGTGAAGTAAATGTTTACACAGCTTTTTAAAAATGTGTTTGACATGCGTTTGACCAATCAACAGACACTCCAAGATCCATCCCTTGTTTCCTTGTAGCTCCTCCATTCCCTCCTTTTCTCCCCTACCTTCCTCACTGACTCTCCTCTAGGGAACTTTTTTTCTGAATTTGTAAGTAAAGTGATGGCCTCTGGGAGTGCTGAACAGGGGGTCTTTTGTGTGCCGCCCTCTCTGAGGTAGACCAACACACTGAACACTCTGTTCTCAAGCCCGGGGAAAAGACAAGTAATGCAACCTGCCAAACATCATACACGAGAGAAAGGGCCATCAGAGAGAGAAGGAAAGAGTTAAGAGTGAGATACTCTGAAAGTTTAAAGCCCACATCCAGTGCTGTCACAGGCGGACATGCTACTTTCATGGTAATTAAAACCACACATGTTTGCACACGAAGAACAAGCCATATATTTGAAGAATAAATCAGGGTCCAGCTAAGGAAATTAAACAGCCTTTTTCCATGCCACGGCTCTGATGGGGACTGAGCGGGCTTAACAATGACATTGGGGGACAGGGCAACCTGGGAGGGCTGAGAAAAGCTCTCTAGCGTTTTACAAACGCCACACTGTGCTCCTATAAAACGGCTCATTTCCACCCCGTGGTGGAGCCGCCAACCTCAGCAAGCTAGGGCTGTGGGCGGCCGTGATTTATGAGCGTGTAGTGCCTGTTCTCTTCCCTTTCATTCTTTACTCCTCACCCTCTTTCCCTTGCAGCGTGAGTGTTGCAGGGCTCAGTACAGGAGTGACAGAGAACAGAGGAGGCTCATGTTGTCACTCTCCCAGCCAAAGCTCAGAGCTGTTTTCTGCCCTCTGAGCTACCTCTATATTAATGAGCTCAGAAGCAGGGCAGACTGCCGGTCTCCTCTATACTGCAAGTTAACAGACTGTTAGTAGACATTACATAGAGAGACTGAGAGAATGAGAATGAGAGAGAGAGAGAGAGAGAGAGAGAGTTACTGTAAGGCCACTAGGGATGTAACAACAATTACAGCTTACAAAAATCAAATCTTGATAACCGTTTCATGTTTTGTTGACATTTCTTATGAAATGTATGCAAATTTACGAAAGCCTGAAATGTTATTATAATTTAGATATGCAGAAATTTCATTACAATCGCAACTTATAAACATAGAAATTGTATAATATTGTAGGTTAATGAAATTTCAGCATGCATAAGTTGGAATTCAATTTCAACTTTAGTCAATGTTGTAATTACTTACAATTATCATAACTTTCCGTGTATCAATTATTACAACTTACAAATGCAGAAATTTCATAAAGTACTTTAACAAAATAACCATTTAACTCCTGCGACTCTACATAAGACAAGTGATTTTGATTATTTGATTTTGATTTTGATTATAACTTATGAACAATTTCATCAAAACGTATTAACTTTTGTTGAAATTTCAACTATTGAAAACAGAAATTATCATAAAATATCATAACTTTTGTAACGGAATTACAACTTATGAACAGTAATTACTGACTTGCATATAACTTGCGTACAACTTACATTATGTATGTAGAAACGACAATTTACAAATCTCATAACTAAATAAAATTTCATTTAAATTTACGACTTGCAATTAACTTACAATGACTAAATTATGTTTGAACATATACATTTACTTTATAACCAACAAATATCATAACTTACATTGTTTTAAAAGTTTGTATATAGATTTTTTTTTCATCCTCCACATTTGAGAAATAATCAACACCCATTCATTAATGTACTGTAGTTATTGTTTAAATCATTTTCTCAAAGAAAGAAATAAAAATTATTTTCTTAAAGGGTTAGTTCACCCCAAAATGAAAATTCTGTCATTAATTACTCACCCTCATGTCGTTCCATACCCTTAAGACCTGCGTTTATCTTCAGAACACAAATTCAAAATTAATTTTTGATGTAATCCGTTCCTAAGCTTTCTTAATGACAGAATTTTCATTTTTGGGTGAACTAACCCTTTAAAATCAAAAATGTCACTAAATAAAAACCTTACAGAACACATTTCAATACGCAATTAGACTGAACATTATCTGTTGGTAGCATACATTCTCCCTGGATGGATGTATAAAGTTTTGTCAAAAATCCCCTGGCTCTTTAGGATAGTACACTAAACAAACTCAAACCATCTCTGAAAACATTAATTTCATTTTTAGCCTTACTGACAAACAAACATACCACATTAACTCTCATACTTACACCAAGACACACACACACACACTAACATTTGTGACAGGAGGCAAAATTGATAGTGCCCAGGTCTAGGATCTGACACGGAGACGCGTTCGCTTCTATTTGTTGATTACTATTGATTTTCTTTGATACTTCATTTAAAAATCAATAGTTGGAAGAGAGAAAAACAGGCATGCTTTACACATACTTTAACATACTATTGTACAGTAGAGAAGCCTTCAGTTTTGGCAGCGTGGTGGCAACCAATTAGGAGAAAAGCTCTTAACAGGTGAAAGTGGGGGAGTGGTGGGGAGGGGCTAACAGATCGATTCTCACTTTTTCCTCCCCAATCACAGAGAGTGGCCATAAATTAAGCTCATCAGTGTTGCCGTGTGGACAGCCAGGATGCACATTGCCTCTGCTCTCCATCTCCTTGTCACTCATAAAGCTCTCATAAGCAACAACACCACGCTTTAGCCACACACAGTGAGGGAGGGAGAGAGAGATAGAGATTAGGAGAAGAAAGAGAGAGGAGAATGTGATCACATCACCTTGAGTTCATGCGTGCCCGCAGTTTCTTGGCCTTTTTCCGAGCTTTCTGTCTCTCTTCTCCATCTTTTGCACTGTCGGAGGGCACGCTGCTGTCGGTCACAATGTCTACAATGTACTTTTTTTGAGACAGATGTTCCTGAGAAAACAAAAACAAATGACAATTAAAATATGTAAATGCTTTCATATTAGAGCTTTTATTGCATATTTTTTTTTTACTAGTGTGAAAAGTGTTTTCTAAACATTGTTGGAGGTAACACGTAACAGATGGAGGAAAAACTATTTGTCAATGCTTTTGCGTTCTCTCGCAAATGTTTAGCGTTTCCCCGAGAACTTTGCATTCGTTCGCAAAAACTTTTGCGTTCCGCCAAGAAACTTTGCGTTCGTTCGCAAAAACTTTTGCGCTCTGCCAAGAAACTTTGCGTTTGCTTGTAAAAATGTTTGCGTTCCACCAAGAAACTTTGCGTTCACTCGTAAAAACTTTTGCGCTCCGCCAAGAAACTTTGCGTTCGCTCATAAAAATGTTTGCGTTCCACCAAGAAACTTTGCGTTCACTCGTAAAAATGTTTGCGTTCCACTAAAAAAAACTTTGCGTTCGCTCGTAAAAACGTTTGCGCTCCGCCAAGAAACTTTGCATTCGCTTGTAAAAACTTTTGCGTTCCGTCCAGAAACTTTGCGTTCGCTCGTAAAAATGTTTGCGTTCCACCAAGAAACTTTGCGTTCGCTCGTAAAAAAAGTTTGTGCACTTAAAAACTTCTGCGATCTGCCGAGAAACTTTGCGTTCGCTTGTAAAAACTTTTGCGTTCCGCTGAGAAACTTTGCGTTCCCTTGTGAAAACATTTGTGTTCTGCCGAGAAACATTGCGTTCGCTCGTAAAAACTTTTGCGTTCCACCGAGAAACTTTGCATTCCCTCGTAAAAACATTTGCGCTTGGCTGAGAAACTTTGCGCTCCCCCAAGAAACTTTGTGTTTGCTCGCAAAAACGTTTGCGTTCCGCTGAGAAACTTTACGTTCTCTCGCAAAGAGCTCAAAAGGTTTTGCAAGTTTCTCGGGGGAACGCAAAACATTTGTGAGAGAATGCAAAAGGTATTATTTTTTCTCCCATCTCATATTTTTTTCCACCACGTCCCTTTAGGGGCTCCGTACATTACCTTCCCTTCAAAAGACACAATATGGCAGGTTTAAGAGTAATACAATATGTAACGTTACTTTTTAAAAGGTATTAATTGCCAAGCACAGCTTCTGAATGTGTGCACTCACCAGTATTAGTATTATTTATATACTGCTATAAAATGTATTAATATTTTTAATTAGCTTTTCCTTTTTATATTAATAGTTTTCATTTTAGCTTTAATTCAAGTTTTAGTAATTTTGTTATTTGTTCATCTTTTTATTACCTTTTTTTAATATTTCTTGCTTTAATAATTTTAGTACTTCAGCTTAAACTTATTTTAGTTAGTTTCCATTGCAACATTTCATCCAATATTTATTTTAGTTTTAATTTTATTAAAAATTATTTAAAATAGTTTTAGTTAACTTGAAGACAGGGAAAGGGCATATAAATCAAATTTGAGTTTTGACTCACAATATACATTTGGAAGTGAACATACCACGTGTGCTCAAAGGCATGAGGTGGTAGGAGGGGATGGTTTAATCAAAGTTTGCTTTAACTAGCCCATATTTTTGTCAAAAATGCACATTAGATTCATTATAGCTCCACAGAGAGACCTCAGTTCAAAGCCACGTGCATCTAGAAAAGTCCCTACAGGACAATGGAATGACGACACATGGGTGTGTCAGAACAGACTGACAAGAGAAGAGATCAAACATCAAAACGTCAATTTCGCAGGACCTCTCCACATAGCACATGTCCAAAGGCAGGGCTTCAACTCCCACACTAGGATGTAAAGTGGAGCACCTCTATTGAAAGACCAGGTGTTAAGCTCTTTGTGTGGCATGTAGAGTCCTCCCGGCCCAGGCATTGTGTTCCGCAATTATGAAGGCATCTCCTCCATTCGCTGCTGGCATTAAGGCGGCGGAAGTGCTGAGGGGGGAGAGAGGTATAGCTTTCCGTCTCTTTCTGATGATGCCGATATTTCCATGGGAAGAAAGACGGATGTAACTCAATTTCGGACGATGTGATGCATGCGCCAGAAAGCAATTATCCAATTATTCTGTCATCCGGCACCTCGGAGGATGGGAGCAGCGGGTGAGATAGATAAGAGTTCCCACTCTGAGTCGATACTTCAGAGGCCGTATGCTAACGGAGGATGGGGGCCAAAAACCTACTAGGCTGATTCTGGAGCTCTTCAGAAATGTGGGCACACACACTAGATGAGGCAAATACGTGTCCTGGTTTCTCATTCAAGTTACAGTTACAAATGTAGATCTTACCTTAATATATCTAGTCGTGAAGTGCATTTCGAAGCACTATGAAAGTTCGGTTTTTAGTCAGACTAAAGCAACAACTTTTTAAAATGCCACTTAAATAGTTTACACTGACTGATTTTTGCAATGTTGGGACTAAAGGTGCAGTCACATTAGCAAAATTTCACAGATAAAAAAAGTCCCTTGACTCTTGTCAATAGTCTAGCGATGTATGAAGAAAAGCTCATGTAGAAGTAACACTGAAACCATCGAGTCAATCCATGTGACAGTGTTAATTTAGTCATTTTCGTCAACAACATTTTTTCACAGACGAAAACGAGACGATAACTAAATAAAAACCAGTTTTGAATGACAAAATCTATGATGTAAATCTATTGACATTTTCGTCAAAGAAAAAAACGAGATGAAAATGTTAGGGATGGTTTGGGAAGAGATCCAGTCAGAATGATGTTCTGCATGGTAGATGCGCACATTTGAATTGTAACATGCTGATCTACCCAGCGGGACATAAGTTGGCTTACACTTGCTGCATGTCTCATAAAATGTTCAAAAATGTAAATGTCTGGGAGAAAGAGAAGAGCAGACATATGGATAGATCTGAAAAAGTGACACAAAAGAGAGCTCTATTCGGTACGGTTTTCCGTGCACACACCCGAAGTGCGCAGCTGCGCACACAGAAATCCGCCTCTCAGACAGCGTGTGAGTACTGAATTAAGCTATCTTTCGCATCTTTTCGCACCTGAACGGACAAATACACACAACATTATGTCAAAATGTCCATTTTGGAGAGTATTCATGTAAACACAGTCAGTTATGTCTTAAGAAAACTTATACCGTTGTGAGAATATCGGATGTGCATCAGTTGGATCCAAGCATTCGGTCTTAAAGTGACAGCAGCCTAATAAACCTGCTGCCATCTGTGCCCTTAAAGCATTAGTTCACCCAAAAATGAAACTTCTGTCATCAAGTACTCACCCTCATGACGTTCCAAACCCGTAAGACCTTCATTCATCTTCATAAGACAAATTAATTTATTTTAGATGAAATCCGACCACAGTGACTATTTTAACGATGTCTTTACTACTTCTCTGGACCTTGAATGTGGTAATTTCGTTGCTTTCTATGGGAGATAAAAAACCTCTTGGATTTCATCAAAAATATCTTAATTTGTGTTCTGAAGATGAACGAAGGTCTCATGGGTTTGGAAAGACATGAGGGTGAGTAATTAATGGCAGAAATTTCAATTTTGGCCGAACTAACACTAATATTAATCAAACAACAAAAGACAGAGAAAATCACTCACTGCTCTTTAATAGCTTTTATAAAACAGTTAGTTCCTGTCCTTGATTCTGATTGGTCAATAGCTGTGTTTTATTCACAATAAAACACGACTATGACCGCTTCACTCAACGGTTCTGTGTATCACTACACAACACCCTTAGCAACCACTCTTAGCAACGTAAACTGTTTGTTCTCACTTGATATTGTTCATTGAAGCTTACTGTATTATGTAGAAGAGTATTGTGAGAAAGAGATCAATTGAGCGAGTTTATTACCTGCATTCAGATTTAGCATTTTCCTTCAGGTCAGTCCTATGTTCATAATAAAAAATCTGTTTAAATGTCCGATGTATTATCTTGTCCTTTTAACAGTTAAGGGGTTTTCCCGTGACTGACAGCGCTAGTCAAAGCATTTGTCAGTTGCGTCTTGTTCCATGCTCACAACAATTCCGTCTTTTCAATGTAAAAGTCTTCGCTACTGACTGACACACTCATAAAGACAGTCTTTGGTCAGTCATCTAATGGCGTAATAATGTAACTTCTGTTGCTGTTCAGGGTCAGGGATTATGTTTTCCGGCGGAAGGAAGGCTTTTAGTTAAAGTTTACTTCATGAAAATTGCATTGATACATATTTTTGGCTTTAATATTTGTATTGTGTGGTAACCCTTTTATAAAAGCAATAAGGTACTCGAGGCTAGTGCTGTATCGTGAATAAGTCACGGCTGAAGGGGTTGCAGGCACTCCACTTCGCGTCGTGCCTAACAGCGTCCTTCAGCCGTGACTTATTCACGATACAGCACAACCTCTCGTACCTTTTTGCTTACTTAAAAAGGATTAATCTACTGTATCTACTGTAGATTTAGTCGACTAAAACTAGACTAAAAACGTAAAACAATTCAGATGACTAAAATATGACTAAAACTAAATGCCATTTTAGTCAAAAGACTATGACTAAATCAAAATTTGCTGTCAAAATTAACACTGGTGACCAACTTGAACCTGTTATGAAATCTAAGTGAGTAATATCCTGATTGGGCAATTCCCACTGAATTTTTCTGTGAAAATTCACAGAATTACGGTAAATGTGACCACACCTTAACAGATAATGCAATTGCTGCCGTATATCCAGCATGTATATACATTAATCGGACTATAATTGGCCTCGGTGTTGTGCGTTTGCTTCAAAAAACACACATAACATGTATTTAATGCTTCAAAAACCCAGAGTAGCTTGATTACAATGGTGTATGTAAACATACTTAAACTGATCATTCATACAAAAATTAAAATTCTGTCATTCCTGTATGACCTTCTGTCTTCTGTGGAACAGAACATTTTTGTACATACAATGAAAGTCAATGGTGTCCAACATTGATTTGGCCTCCACAAAAATAAGTCATAGGTTTAGAACGGCATTGAGGGTGAGTAAATAATGACAGAATTTTCATTTTTGGGTGAACTATGGGACTTTTAACCCATTTTATCGTCCATGTCAGATTGGCATCATTCATGTCTAGGGTCAACAGTGAGGGACGAGTTATGTGCTCAATAAGGAGGAGTAAATAACTAATAAGGAGGTGGAGAGAACTAAACATTTGCACAAACATCAGCTCTCCGTTTCTTCCAACAGCTCTTCACAGGGTCCATTAAGTTTGAACAATAACGAAGCGAACAATAAGAAAGTTTTAACGACCACAGCGCAACACAGCCTCGAATGCTTGACACCTGTCCTTAATGAATTAGTTTGAGACAAATGTGACAAATTGCCATACGGACCTCCGTTTGAAATCTGTACATTTGCATCATATAGTGTTTCAAATGGATGAGTGATGGTGTGTGCGTGCTTGAGGGGGCATCTTCCCCGCGTCCCTCGGGAACAGGAGTCGAGCCCTGCAGTCATAACCATTGCCTCCCTGTGGCCAGAGAGGCATCTGTTGAGTAATCTCTCTGAAAGGCGATCTACTTCGCCTGCCGTTCACTTAATGGGATTGTTTCTATAACACCTCAAAGACGTGCACCATCTTGAGATTATAAAGAGGGCTTTGGAGGAGAGGGGAGCACCACAAAAACAGATCTGTGAGGAAACCAGGACTGGAGCTAAGCTCATAACGTGCAAGTGAACCGAAGTACGGTAAACCATTATGGCAATAGTCAATGGCTTCAACAGTCTGAGACTTAAACAGAATTTAAAGGATTAGTTCACTTCAGAATTAAAATTTCCTGATAATTTACTCACCCCAATGCCATCCAAGATGTTTGTCTTTCTTTCTTCAGTTGAAAAAAAATTAAGGTTTTTGAGGAATTAATTTAATTAATTTAATTAAATTAAATTTTTCTCCATATAGTGGACTTCAACAGGGTTCAACGGGTTGAAGGTCCAAATTGCAGTTTTAATGCAGCTTTAAAGGGCTCTACACGATCCCAGCTGAGGAATAAGGGTCTTGTCTAGCGAAACGATCGGTCATTTTCTAAAAAAAATAAAAATTTATATACTTTTTAACCACAAATGCTCGTCTTGCACTAGCTCTGCGATGCGCCACGCATTACGTAATCACGTTGAAAAGGTCACGCGTGACGTAGGTGGAAGTACAGAGCAAGTGTTTACAAAGCAAACATGCAAAGACTGAAAGTCAAACGGCCTTTTCAAAGAAAAAGGTAAAACAATGATGTCGGATGATTTTGAAGTTGGAGGAGAAAATTAGATTTTCGCCCTACCGCGGTACTTCCGCTTACATCACGCATGACCTTTCCAATGTGATTATGTAATGCGTAGCGCATCGCAGAGCTTGTGTGGTTAAAAAGATATACTTTTTTTTTTTTTTTTTAAGAAAATGACTAATCGTTTCACTAGATAAGACCCTTATTCCTCGTCTGGGATCGTGTAGAGCCCTTTGAAGCTGCACTGAAAATGCAATTTGGACCTTCAACTTGTTGAATCCTGTTGAAGTCCACTATATGGAGAAAAATCCTGGAATGTTTACCTCAAAAACCTTAATTTCTTTTCGACTGAAGAAAGAAAGACATAAGGGGCTTTCGCACCAAATAGTTCTAGGAACTCAGTTATAGGAACTAGCCACTAGGATATTTCCCCGAGAACTAATTTCTCCCCGGGGCCATGATCCTGGTTGCATTCGCACCAGGAATAGGAACTCTGAAGCGGCCAACAGCTACGTCTTTAAGTGCGGCATTTACAAAAGCTAAAAAACGGTGGATAGAGGATGCCGTGATCAGAGCTGTGTTTGTTGTGCGTCGTGGGTTTCGTGAAAACGGAGATGGAATGTAAATGCATAATTTAAGCGACTGAAAGAGCAAAAAGTGGGGCTAAGAGACAAAATCTCCTATGACAACTTTCAGTATTACATATCATCGAGGCGGAGAAAAGAACACAACCCTGCAGACGGCAGGTAAATGCCGTTATCGCTGTTTTCCATGTTCGTGAAGTAAATATGTTTACATGGCTTTTTAAAAATGCCAGTGCCGGTGTTTGACATGCGTTTGACCAATCAACGTACACTAACGTCACTGATAGTTCCTATAGTGCTGGTTTAGACCCTACTCTGAAGTAGGAGCTTATTTAAAATTTAAGACAAATTCCGGATACTTCAGCCAATAGTTCTAGGAACTATGAAAAGGTTCCTCTGGTGTGAAAGCCCCTATAAACATCTTGGATGACATGGGGGTGAGTGAATTATCAGGAAATTTTAATTCTGAAGTGAACTAATCCTTTAAGTGCAAATAGGTGGAAGTGCAAATTCAGTGCAAATAGGTGGAAATAGTCAGATTACTTTGATGAATATTAGCATTTCTGAGAAAACCCAAACTCTAAGCATCAGCAATATAAATAGTGATGTTTTCCTTAGAACGACATAAACTACATAAAAAATTTATGCTCTAGAAAAAGGACAATGTGGCATATGACGACCTATCAAATTCGATGGACAGGTGATGGACTGGTGTCCACTTGCACATGGTGATAACAGGAGACTTGAGAGATATAAAAAGTGACAGAGACCAGCCCGTGGGCTAGAACACCCGAAAAAAACCACAGTGCTGTCTGTGGGGTGTAATGAGAGACAACTCAAAACATCACACCTCTGCCGATGCTCAGGGGCCATGATGAAGCGCTCACTGTCACACTGATACATGTCCCATCCTCCACTCTTTTGTGCGACACAAAAGAGCCGGCAAAAGATGGCTTTCCCCCAATGTGAAACAGACAGCTGTTTGTCATTCAGGTACAATGTAAAGACAGAAGGTATAAGGTAACTAACCAACGACCCGCACAAAAACTTGACATCCCTTGCAGGATTACATTTTAACCTTGGACGCATCATGTGACATGACGTCTTTGTTTTGAAAGTTCTGAGGACGACAAAACAACTTGTGTTAATAACAACACTGAGGGAAAGGACTGTTATATTTTGAGTAATATACAAACTGATCAGTTCTACTTTGATGTTTCAGAGGTATAATAAAACAATAACAACATTATTATTATTAATAATAGCATACACACATACATATAGTGCTGTCAATTGATTAAAAAAAATTAACGAATTAATCACACATTTTTCTGTAATTAATCGTGTTTAATCACATCTAACATTAAAGTTTTTAATATATTTTTATATTGTAATGCTTAAACATTGAATCTCCAAATTAATGTAGAAACAACATAAAGACAGTATTTTTTAAATATTTGTTTAATGGCATCTTTTTACTAAGAACTGAATGAAAGCACTGATACCAATACTGATATCTCTATATATGGATTTTTTCCTCAATTTTAGCCATTAATTATAACCATTCAACATTACATAATTGAAAGCTATCATTTTTAACATTTAATAGGCTTTAAAAAATATAACAGCTTTTAATTTAAGTGAACTTAAAACAATCTTCACATAAACCCATTGTAATAAATGTCACATTTAGCTGTGCCTTTAATATATCAGGGCTCAACGCTAAGGGTTATTTCCTACTGGCCCAGTGAGGCTGGTTCAGGCCTGCCAAAATGCACAAAAAATTGTTTTGAATCCATATAACCTTGTAAACAGTGCTTTAAGATTTTCAGGTAAATAGCCAACAGGTAAATAAACAGAGATTGAATAATTTCTTGAATAATTTCTGTATCTGTGCAGTTAATAAACACTGCACACTCTTCACTGCATAAATTATAAATTGAATATAGACTAATCCTTATTAAAGCTACAAAAGTGATTTATTCAAGAGCAGTGAGTGATTTTCTCTTTGTCTTTTATTCTTTGATTAACATTAATGACAGACAGCAGCAGATTTATTAGGCTGCTGTCACTTTAAGACCTGACTCACATGACGCAGATCTGACACGCATCCTACAGTATTTTCTCACAACTCTATGTTCATTTAACACTTTTAACTCATTTAAGACTCTGCTTACGAGGATACTCGACGATAATGGGAATTTGACATAATTTTGTGTGTTTTTTGTCCGTTCAAGCGTGAAAGAGAATTCAGTGTGACGCTGGCGTGCTGTCTGAAGCGGCTTTCGGGTGTTTCTTCATAGAGAGTCGCTTCACAGACAGCGCTCCAGTACAGATTTGGGTTCTTTTTTGCATCTTATCACACTTGAATGTATACTTGTGTGTGTATATATATATATATATAATGAGTCAGTGACGTGAGGGGTCATTTTTTTTGTCCATAATAATAATTCTATTAATAATTATTATAATATTATAATAATAATAATAATTTTTGGCCTTAATAATAATAAAATAATAAAAAAAACAAAGATTTGATATCCAAAGTATGTAAGGTAGTACAACTAGATCTCTTTTATTGAATCCAAAAGGTTTTAATTATCTTTTGCTACATATAAAGGTATTTTAAAGATTTTGAAGTGTCAAAAGGTCGTCCAAATGCCAATACAGCCATTTCATTTGTGATTAAAATATCTTAAAATGTAATAAATGTATATATTTTTTTATTCTGGCATGATTTTCTAACATCACATATCAACATAGTGCAAAATGGTATTAAAATAATGTGTAGAAGTCATTGCTTTGTTATGAGAAAGAATGTCCGGAAAAAAGAATTTCATTGATGTCATTCGGAGTAACCAATATAAAGGGACCATTTTGGATCAAGTCATGCGGTCAGTATCATGTGACAGGATGTGACATCATTCAGACACCTGCAAAGGTCCACATGGTCATGAAGCAAAGTAACTAACTCTCTCTGAACTATTTGAAAAATTCATGTTTTCACTTGCTCATTCGCATTTCCCGAAACATCAGGTCATTCGGTACAACCGCTATAAAACATGGAAAATGTTGTAATATTTTAAAAACTTGTACTAAATATAAAATGTTTGATTGTCCTTTTGCCCTTTTAGATATCAGCCTGTTAACATTGTTTGAAAATATCGTCATTCGGTATAACCAAAAGTGTCATTTGGTAAAACTGAAATTTTGGTTAAACCAAATGACTTTTTTGGTGACAAATTTTGTCCATCTTGTAAAAAAAAAAAAAATTGACAAAAGCAGTGTTAATTGATCATAAAAACCACAATCTCATTGTTAACACTTAAAACTTCAAAATGAATTATATCTTCATTAGGTTTTTTTTACACTTTTAAAATCCATATTTGTCAATGACTCATATTTTATAATATATTATATATATACATATATATGTATGTGTGTGTGTGTGTATGTGTGTGTGTGTGTGTGTGTATGTATATATATATATATGTAGACACACACACACACACACACACACACACACACACACACACACACACACACATACACACATACAAACACACACACATACACACACACACAGAATATATTTATATATAAAATATACAACACAAGTCTGGAATTAAATCCATGAGCACTTGTGTGCCAACCACTAGGCCACGACTGAAAAACTGTGTGATATTTTAGCTGGAATAACTCAACATTCAGCTGTGTTTCTTGATCTGGCGTCAAAGGTTGAGAATAAATAAAGCTCCAATGTGTCAAACACAAGGGGCCTAGAGCGGCGATATATCACATTAAACCAGAACAGATGACAACCAATAAAGGATAATATAGAGTGTGTCCAAGAGGCAATCCAAGTGTCTTGCAGCCACACTGATCCATTGCTGTTGATAATCACTGTATTTTCAATTTAACTCCAGAGTCTTTTAAATAGCGAAATATGACTAAATACGAGGACAGACGGAGGCTCTGGACCCGCTTCCGCTGAAAAACTACGTTGTGACCTCTGCACGGTTCAGCCAACCATCTTAGTTTTAATTAAAAATCTTTCATAACGGCAAGAATTATGGAAGTGAAGACTGGAAAATAGTTGGCGGTTGCGTGAATGAAATACTGCACACCAAAATGAGCAGAGACATAAATAAGGAGCACCGGGGCGTCCATGGCAAGACTATCCAAACAAGTCCTGTGGCCAGGTTTCCTTAAAATGCAGCAACTGCGAACGAATTACCAAAATTGCACATTTTGACATATATTGCTTATAAACTCCTATAGAAGAAAAAGTAGTGTGTTCTTTTCCAATAAGAGCCAAGGACACGGTAATGAACTCTAGGACAAATTTACAGTTCAGACACCCTGAAGTTTCCAATTTTGCTAATTTCGCTGACTGTTACAGATTGTGTCGTATAAATCACAGGTAATCGGTTTCCTTTTTTACGTAAACCAAATGAACGCTGTTTAAAAACTAGTTCCATGTGAACAGTTAATTCAATTAAATACATCAAGCTCCACAATTCAGACAGGCCTCATTAAGTCAGCTGCACTTGACGCGCGTTGCACGGTTGCGAGACGTGCCGCGGTGGCTCGACTGTGTGTTTATCACACTGTCAGGCAGAGAAATAGTTGGCTGCGGCCAAGGCTAATGATTTAGAGGTAGCACTGGGGGTTTAAATATTACTCGCTGAAAAAAAAGGTTCGAATGAAGGAGGTTCAGGGGCCAAAGGTGCGACATATAGCACCAACAGTTGTCACCCGTACAAAGAAGCCTAGTGTGAAAGCCAATCTCATATTGCGGTGAGAGATCCCGCATTTAACGAGCCGCGTTCAGGGGAGAGGCACTCTGTCAAGCCCAGAGACAAGGCAGGGTGATCTCACCCCACGCCATATACACAAACACTATTAGTGTTGATTCGCTCGTAGCCTTTTATGGTCCCACAAACCAGGGGAAATATGGGAAAGTTGGTGTTGATCCTCTCAACCTTTACAGATATGAAAAATGATGTGCAAAATCATAAAATGAAATGTATACCCTAAAAATGAAGTTGAATGTGTGTGTGCTGTTTGTGTGTCTGAGAGAAACATGAGCAAGAGTGAAATTATTTACATGAAGTAAATACATTTTCAAGTAATGTTTTAACCTTTTTAATAAATATAATGAATAATAAATGTAGCGATTCATATTTGTATATAAGATTAGAAAAGTGTTGGGCCTATATTTTGTTTTTATTTTACAAATAAATAATAATTATTGGTATAATTTATAATAATTTAATTTTTTATTAAAAAATATTGACATTTTGGGGGGGGGGGGGGGAATGAAAATAATTAAAAATAAGCCTATTCAATCCAGAATTACTGTTAAAAATATGTAGAATTTACATAGAATTTATACAGAAACTACCAATTTAATTATTTTTTACCTTGTACCTTGTAAACTTCCAATATTTTTTTTTTTCCTAATAAATTTCAATTTGGCATGTTGTTATTAAATATAAAATAAAAAATATATAATTTTTATATTTATTTAAAATACATTTTTAATATATCTAACACATTTTGACATTTTATTATTTAATTTTTTTATATATTTATTAAAATGTCATGTAATTTATACATTTAATTTGCTATATATATATAGGAATTATTTTATATTTATTTAAAAGTTTACTTTTTAATTTTGAAAATATCTAACTCAATTTGACTATTTAATTTTTATTATATATTTATTAAAATGTACATATTTGTATCAAAATCTCTGCAGTTTCACTATGAACTCTTATGGGAAACCATAAGTTTCCTCAGTGTTTTTGAGTGGGGGAAACTCACCACCTCCTCGTCCGACAGCTCCCGCCCTTGAATGCTGCTGCTGTCCCGCACTGCCTGCTGGTGCCTCTTACCCTTAATGTGACTGAACAGGTGGACCTCAGAGGTGATCTGCAACACAAACGCAGAGGCCGGAGATCATGTGAGGCGATTCGCCAAATATACAGCCATGGACCTGAAACATACCAATCTACCACACAATACGTTTCGGCATCATTCATGGACTGACAGTTCTCAGGTGTCAAGACATATGTTCCAACCCTTTAAAGCTAAATATGATCCCTTGATCCTGACAGACATCTGCAGAGCTGACAGACACATCTCATAAGAGCTAGAAAATCAGAAAACACTGACGAATAACTGATAACTAAAATGACCAAAGAGCTTTGACACCTTAGTTCTGAATGCATCGGCGCCCCAAGCACTGTTTTTACCAGCTCAAATATCACCTCTTGAGTTTGTAGAGCAGCTCACCTGTCCTGAAAACTCAAAAGGTCATGTGAAAAGCATATAAGACTCCTACCCCATTGAATGTCTCTATTATTCATGTAATGGTTCTGTTCACCATGAGAAACCAGGGTGGTGTAGCCTAGTGTTGAAAGATCCGAGCTGGTAAGCAAAAGGTTGACAGTTCAAACCTGATCTTGAACTACCACCATCAAAACATCTCTTTTTGTGTTCCACACTAGAAAAAAATGGGTTTTGAACTACATGAGGGTGAGTAAATGACAGAATTTTCATTTTTGAGTGAACTTTTCAGATAACCGAAAAGGTTGTGGTTTCAAACCCTAGAAAAGGTGATCACTTTTGTGCATTTGATCAAAACAGTTGAAGGTTCACCAAAAAATAATAATTATAATAAAATAAAATAACTCACTTTCACATTGTTAAAAAACCTTTATGACTTTTTCTGTGGAACAAAACATATATTTTGAAAATTTTTTGGTTTTGTCCATATTATAAACTCATTGTTGGCTAATGGGATCCCAAAATGACATAAAGGTAGTTTGAGATTAATTTACACAAGCTGAATGGAAAGATTTTTCTACCTTTTTTTTGTGTTCTGTAGAAGATAAACAGGTTTGCAATGATATGAGGTTGAGTAAATGACAATTTTCATTTTTGAGTGAACTTTTCAGATAACCGAAAAGGTTGTGGGTTCAAACCCTAGAAAAGGTGATCAGTTTTGGCAATTGATCAAGACAGTTAAAGGAATAGTTCACCAAAAAACAATTCACTTTCATATTGTTAAAAAACCTGTGACTTTTCCTGTGGAACAAAATGGATGATATTTTGAAGAATGTTTTGATTTTGTCCATATTATGAACCCATTTTTTTACTAATGGGACCCAAAATGACATAAAGGTAGTTTGAAATCAGTGAACTTTTCAGATAACCGAAAAGGTTGTGGGTTCAAACCCTAGAAAAGGTGATCACTTTCCATTCACAAGCTGAATGGAAAGATTTTTCTGCTTTTTTTGTATTCCGTAGAAGATAAACATCATACAGGTTTGCAATTATAAGAGGTTGAGTAAATGACAATTTTCGTTTTGAGGTGAAATTTTCCAATAACCTAAAAGGTTGTGGGTTCAAACCTCAAAAAAGTTGAACTAAAAGAAACCATCACTATTGTGCCCATGATTAAAACACTTAAAGGAAAAACACCGAAAAATAATTTACTCGCCTTCATATCATTCAAAAACATTTACAACTTTCTTCTGTGGAAAAAAAGAAATTATTTTTGAGAGGGTTTTGTCCATATTATGAAAGTCAATGGGGTCCAAAGCTTTCAAACGGCAAAAAGAACAAAGGTAGGGAGAAATTAATCTATACGAACTGAATGGTAATTTTAAAAAAATCTTTTTTGTGTTCTGTATAAGAAAGAAATTCACACAGGTTTGAAACAACATGACTTTTCCTTTCCCTTTTACCTTATGTTACTCCAAGGGGACTGAACCTGAAAAGTGGCTTTGCATGAAAGCAACCTTAGTAAAAAATTTAGCAGAATTAAACTGAAAAGTAGGAAAGTTTTTCCTATGGCAGGTGAGGACAACAGTGTCTGGATGCTTGTGTTGTTTGTCTCCTTTGAGTCCTGGAGTTGAGCCCACACAGGACAGTCTGTGTATAATGTCATTAGCTAGAGTGCTTCCCGCTGACCTAAAGATGATCTCTGGTGTCAGAGCCTGGCCAAGGTCATCTGACATTTTTAACAAGATTTCATTCTCCCCAGCGCTTAATCTGATGTCAGTTTGAAGCTCCAAGGTGTCTGGCCCCAGTTGCAGTAAAAGCTGGAAGCGTCAGAGATAAATGCGGCCACTCAAAGATTTGTTGCCTGTCGCTTGAAAAGCATAATCACGCCCAGCTATTAATCTCCGCCTAGAGTTCATGTTTAATTAATGCAGTTAAATTCTCATTTACATGCATTCTCTATGAAAATCCTCTGAATCACCTTGTAGTCTGCGATTTTATGTACTCTGCCTGGCAAAACAACAAAGACAGACTGTCCATCCTTGTAGGAATCAGTCTGGAGCGCCCCAAATGTTCCTGGGACAGTATTCCAAGTCGCCCCCACGTCGACGGTCCTAATTCTAATCAAAGTGATCAGAAAGAAACCCATAATGCAGTACCTACCACAACATTACAGAGTGAGCATTGCTTCTTCCGTTCATAAGGGGTGAGTTTGGGGGCGTAGTCCGTGTTGGCGTGTCTTCCGCTGCTCAGCTCGGCGGCCTTCTCTTTCCTCTGCTCGATCTGCTCCATGTGTCTGCGGCTGCTCTCGTCATGCTAAAAACACATTCAACATGCTAGCAGTACTGTTCAAGATACATGGTTTTCGGAAAAGGGGATAAACACTGAAAATGGTGTCAGAAATTAGATTACTTATGATAGTTTACCTTCATCTGGATTTTCTTCTGTAGTTCCTCCATGGCCTCCTGCTGAGCAGCACTGAGAGCAGCCAAACGTTCCTCACGGTCCCTGCAGTGTGTGTATTAAAGGGTTAGTTCACCCAAAAATGAAAATTCTGTCATTAATTACTCACCCTCATGTCATTCCACACCCGTAAGACCTTCGTTCGTCTTCGGAACACAAATTAAGATATTTTTGATGAAATGAGGCCTCAATTGCCAGCAAGACAATTACACTTTCAATGCCCAGAAAGGTACTAAAGACATATTTAAAACAGTTCATGTGACTACAGTGGTTCAACCTTAATATTATAAAGTGACGAGAATACTTTTTGCGCGGCAAAAAACAAAATAACAACTTTAGATCTAGATATCAACAATATCTAGTGATGGGCGATTTCAAAACATCGCTTCATGAAGCTTCGAAGCTTTACAAATCTTTTGTTTTGAATCAGTGGTTCGGAGCGTGCATCAAACTGCCAAAGTCACACCCCCCAGTGGTGAACTATTGGAATTTTGAAACACTTATGATGTAACGAAGCCTCGTTTCCTGAAATCACATGACTTTGGCAGTTTGATATGCGCTCCGAACCACTGATTCGAAATGCCCTGATCCCTAAAATGCCTCGATTGTAATATTGAGTTTTGTTCCAGGAACGAACACGTCACAATATTCTTTATTTAAATAATTCCCGCCCAAGGCAAACACAAAAATAAAGGGTGAGGCCTGGTTGAGTTCCATTTTTGTGTGTGTCCACACACTTTAACAGCTCGCGCTTCGGTTGCTCAACAACAACAAAGGTGGAGAATCTCACGCAGCCAAAATGACGACTGTCAGTAACGGTGTTCAGCCTTACATTGTTCAAACCGGAGTCGGACACTGATGGAGAGACTCAGGAAGAACTTTTAGAATGAAACTGGACGTTTCTGAACGGTTAGTGGATAAATTTATGTAGTTGCTGTGGAGTTGATTCAACTCATCGACTAGCATGTGCCGTCATGTTAATCTTTTGTGCAAATCCAGCGTTGAATTGACCCTCGTTTGTGAATCAGTCCGGTGTAAAAGAACGGCATGGTAACAACACTCTACTACAACAACTCTTCCTCTTCTCTAAAGCAGCCCAACATGGTCTCACCCCCTTTGTTGCATGTTCTCGGGGGTGGGGTTTATGTAAATTTCAGGGTTAGTGATGTCACTAACCCGGGAAGAAGCTCGTTGTAGTCCCTACCAGCCATTTGTTGTAGTCCTAAAACAGAGAATTCTTTAAAAGAAAATATCTCCCTTTGCATTGAACTTTGAGCGTCGTAACTTTGCAGATGTTGTTTATGTTCAAACAGCAACATTACAAACTAACTAAAGTTTAAAAAGTGAAATCATAATCAACCACCCCTTTAATGTTTTTGAAAGAAGTCGCTTATGCTCACTAAAGCTGCATTTATTTGAAAACAATACAGTAAAATAGTAATATTATTACTATTTAAAATAACCATTTTCGATTTTTTAATATATTTTAAAATGTAATTTATTCTTGTATTGTCAAAGCTGAATTTTCAGCATCATTTTCCAGTCTTCAGTGTCACATGATCCTTCAGAAATCATTCTAATATGATGATTTGCTGCTCAAGAAACATTTATTATAATCAATGTTGAAAACAGTTGTGCTTCTTAATATTTTTTGATGAATCGAAAGTTTAAAAAACAGCAATTATTTGAAACCGAAATCTTTTGTTAAAAAAAAAAAAAAAAAAAAAAAAAAAAAAAAAATTAAAACATTAAAAAAAAAATTAAAACATCCATTAAAACATTCCCTAAATCAGGCAGATTCTCAAAGCCTATTCCCTTGGGTTTTTTTGCAGTGGCCTTGTGTTTTGCTGAATCAGGAATTTGGTCTGTTTGGCAGGACATGATGCTGACCTGGCTCTCTCGCGTGCTGCGTCTTCCCTTGCCCTCTCCTTCTCCTGCCGCTGCTGCTCGATTCTAGCCTCTTGTTCCCGTCTCTTCATCAGAAGCTCCTCCACACGTGCCTGTCGCTCCGCCTCCAATACCCGCTTACGCTCCTGATGAAGATCAGTGTTACACATTTAAAGCATGAAACAAATAAAAAACAAAAACGAATAAGGGGTAAAAAGACAAGTTCTATACCTGAACAGCTTCATCCCTGGCTTGTTTTTCTTCCTGCCTCCGCTGGCGTTCCTCCTGCAGCTCATTAAGCCGTTGTTCGTATTCATTTAGTTTAGCCAGAACATCGTGCCTCTTGTTCTGGGCTTCCAGAGTGTTGATGAATGCGATCTCATTCACCTATACAAATCACCAACATAAACAAAAATATTCTTAGCACAGAGATTTCCTAATGAACTACATTCTGAAAAAAAATATCCAAGTTTGCACAATAGGAATAGTGATATCATTAGGGTTTCACACTTGAAAAAATAAACAAATATCAGTTTCAGCCTCTTAGGTTGGAGAACTTCTGACCTTCGCCTCTTCTTCCTGTGCTTTCTTTACGATGGCCTGGAGTTGAAGCTCTCGTTTGAATTCAGCATGAAGCAGCTTCTCCTCCATCATTCTTCTCCTCTGATCCAACAGCTCCTCTTTCCACTTCCTCACCTCCTTCTCCTGTGAAAGAAAGACACACATGAAAAGATCAAATCCCGACAAAACAGTCTGTAGAAGTCAAACTTGTCAGGAGTGTGAATAACACATGTTAATGGTCCATTTCAAGTGCAGATATATCAACATGCGATACTGTCTTAGATCTCACTCCTCCGACAAGAATGGAGCAGAACAAAAACAAACATATTCTTACCAACATCAGCTTTGCGAGTCTCACCAGGAGTCAATCACCCTGAACGACTAAAATGGCCGTTAAATGATTCTTTCAACATCTGTGCGAATAGGATTTTCCCCTGTGACCGAGGCAGGCTAGGAGAGGCTAAATGAGCGGTCTACAGGTGTTAAAGGGAAAAACATACTCTTTCCATGAGTTTCTGCAACTTGTGGGTCTTCTCCTCTCGCAGTTTGGCTCGGAGCTGCTGGGCTTTAAGTTGCTTCTCTTCATGTTTCTTCTTCGACTCCGCGATGGTTCTGACGACAAATAGCGAAACCCATTTTGATGTTGTCAATCCATTTTCACAATATGCAGATTAAACAACTAAAATAACAAATATCCATTTACTAAGAAATGCCCTCAAATGAAGATAAATCATTTGCATTTATTCAAAGACATTATGCCATTGTGGCAGCATTAAAAAGCATTAAAATTGACAAAAAAAAACAAAAAAAAAACAATGAACTGAATGATAGGTGTGAAAATGGACATGATGAATTTTATTTATTTATTTATTTTTTTTAAATATAATAGACTAAATTGACAGCCATAAGAATAACATTTTTCTATTTGTGGTCAAGCACAATGCAATCAGCATCATAAAACATTATAAAGTGTAGGATCACAATTGTAAGGAAGCCTGTTTCAGTCACACACACACAAAGCGACTTTTTATCTCAAAATTCGAACTTTATTTCTAGCAAGTTTTATGTTAACATAGCACAAATCAGATTTTTCTCCCCTTGCGATTGTGAATTTATGTCCCAGTTCTGACTTTCTTCTTATGGGGCGTTCACACCAGACGCGACTTGCGAAAATAAATCGCGCTATTCGCGCGTAGTTGGACGCTTGAACATTTTGAGTTTACTCGCTTCATTCGCGCATGAAATTCGCTTCATTCGCGCATGAAATTCACTTCACAACAGACGCAAATTCACGTCATGGGAGAGGCACACTTCCTCTGAATAAACATCAACTCATCAGCGGAAAAGTAGTTGTAAAATACGGCGAATAAGCTCAATTTGCCGGCTTTAGCTAGCTTGTAGTCTCAAAGTACAACGATGTATCGTACAGCTCCGGGTATCTACGTACAGCGACGATGATTTTGTCCTCCATTGTTGTTTCGGATTTCTGCCTCCGCTCACTACGTCGTAATCACGTCACTACTACAGCAAGCTCCTGATTGGTTAACGCGGCGCGAATATTCGCCAAAGTTCAGATTTTTCAACTCGCGCAATTCGCGCGAATCATGCGTTCTGCGCGTCAAACGCCCGAAACGCTCAATTCGCGCGAATCGCGCCGCAGGATGTCTATCGCGTCTTTGCATTGACTTAACATGTAAATCACTCGTGCTTAATGCTTCATTTGCGTCTGGTGTGAACGCACCAATAGAATTACAAGTTTACATCTCATAATTCTGAGGAAAAAAAAAAAAACTGTCAAAACTGCGAGAAATAAACTCACAATTTGTAATTGTATGGTAGGATTGCACAATTCTGTGTTTTGAGTTAAAATCTAACAATTTTTTTTCTTGATTGTGAATTTGTTGCAATTCTGGCTTCTTTTTTTGCAGATTTGCAAAAGTTTTTGAACAGCTAGTGGCACCTAATAGAAAGTCTACAAAGTTAACGTATCACTGTGACAAAGGTGCGAGTTTGGGAACAGAACTAGCCCTTTTCCCAAACAATAGAAGATGGAATGAGCATTTGAAAATAGTTTTAAACACAATTTCTGCAATTGTGTCTGGTGATGGAAATTACACACTTCACCTTTAACATTACCATTTTTTCTTAGCAAAAAAAAAATAAATAAAAAATAAAATGCAAGCTTTTAGAACAGAAGGAAAGTTCTGTAACATTATTCTGGGTTACACTTTATTTCGATGGTCCATGTTAGACACTATACTATACTAACTATAAGTAACTTTGCAACTACACTATCGTTCAAAAGTTTGGGATCGGTAAGATTTTTAATGTTTTTAAAAGAAGTTTCGTCTGCTAACCAAGGCTGCATTTATTTAATTAAAAATACAGTAAAAACAGTAATATTGTGAAATATTATTACAATTTAAAATAACTGTTTTCTATTTGAATATATTTTACAAAGTAATTTATTCCTGTGATCAAAGCTAAATTTTAAGCATCATTACTCCAGTCTTCAGTGTCACATGATCCTTCAGAAATCATTCTAATATGCCGATTTGCTGCTCAAGAAACATTTATGATTATTATCAATGTTGAAACAGTTCTGTACTTTTTTTTCAGGATTCCTTGATGAATAGAAAGTTCAAAAGAACAGCATTTATCTGAAATACAAAGCTTTTGTAACATTACACACTACCGTTCAAAAGTTTGGGATCGGTAAGAATTTTTATTTTTATTTTTTTGAAAAGAAATTAAAGAAATGAATACTTTTATTCAGCAAGGATGCATTAAATCGATCAAAAGTGACAGTAAAGACATTTATAATGTAACAAAAGATTATATTTTAAATAAACGTTGTTCTTTTAAACTTTCTATTCATCAAAGAATCCTGAAGAAAAAATATTGTACACAAATATTTTGTACAATTGTACACAAATGTTTCTTGAGCAGCAAATCATCATATTAGACTGATTTCTGAAGGATCATGTGACACTGAAGACTGGAGTAATGATGCTGAAAATTCAGCTTTGCATCACGAATAAATTACATTTTAAAATAATTTCAAATAGAAAACAGTTATTTTAAATTGTAATAATATTTCACAATATTACTGTTTTTACTGTATTTTTAATTAAATAAATGCAGCATTGGTGAGCAGACAAAACTTCTCTTAAGAACATTATAAAAAAAAAAAAAAAAAAAAAAAAAAACTTACCGACCCCAAACTTTTGAACGGTAGTGTACATGTCAACTAACTCTCATTGGAGTATTAGTAGACTGTTAGGTTAGGGTTAGGTGTTAGAGTTTGGGTTAGTAGAATAAGCTGACATGTAGTTGCAAAGTTACTTATAGTCAGTTATAGTGGCAGATATGAAGCAGACAGTCTACTAATACTCTAATGCAGTGCTGGGTAATCACTGATTACATGTAATCTGTATTATGTAATCAGATTACAAAAATTAACTGCTTGTAATTAGATTATATTACATTTTAAAATACTCGTAATCAGACTACAGTTACAGCTACAGTTTTGATTGATTACATGATTACATATTCACACAATGGCAGTAAATGATTAATAATTTGTTGATTCTACATAATTCTTCTTTTTCATGTTTTAAATTTTCTTTTCTAAAAAAGCATATTGCTTACATACATTCAGAAAGTCTTCTAGTTTGTGAAATTACACGCAGTCAGGTGGCTATAATTATGGAAAATTGAGAGGCCACAAAGCATTTGACCACTGAAATCATTTCAATTTTAACAAGAGTTTTCTCAACAATGCAACATTTGCATATCGAATCAACTCCTGACAAACACATTAATTACCATTTTAATTATTTAGTAAGTAATTTAACCATGTATTGCTACATCTTTTTTATTATACACACTTTTTTATTATTTTAAATTAAATTAGCTTTTCATTAAACTCACAAACCCCCTGCAGTTCCTTCACGAACCCAGTCTGGGAAACCCTGACGTAATGTAACGTTTAATGCACTTCATGTTGTTGATAAAGAATCGAATATATTTTCTTTCTCTTTGTATTTTTATATCAATATAGTACAATATTATCCTATTCAATTCAATGTGATAAACAAGTTAGGTCAAAAGTAATCTAATCTAAAAGTAATCAAAAAGTAGTCCGATTACATTACATTACTAACTACAGTTTTTGTCATGTCATTTTGAATCAGTAACTGACAAAAATGTGTAATTACTCTAATGAGAGTTAGCTGACATGTAGTTGCAAAGTTACTTATAGTCAGTAAAATGTCTGTTGTGGGAACATAAAAATAAAGTGACACAGAAGATATTAAGCAGACCATCCACTAATACTCTAATGACTGCTAGCTGACATGTAGTTGCAAAGTTACTTATAGTTAGCAAAATGTCTAAAGTCGACCATTAAAAATAAAGTGTTACCTTATTCTGTAACAAATGGGAGTGTGTGACTTTGTTACCGTTTGCGTGAAGGAGAGGACAGCTTCTCGTGCATGTGAATGCCATGGCCTGGTGGGCGGGCGGGCTCCTCCTCCACAATGTCACCCCAGGAGGTGCTCTGACGCCAGGACTCTCGAGCTGTCACAAAGCAAGTGATGCAATAACACATTCAGAAGAAGTGTTATATATATATCACACCTGTGATTTTGAGATTTACAGCATCCAGTGTTGCAAGAAAAGCATTTTATGTAATTTGATTAAATTAAGTAAACTGAGGAACACAACTTCCATGACGTCCGGAGGAAAAACGCTTAAAAAGTAATAAAGACATGCAATTAGTTATGTTTTTTGAAGTAACGACAAAATGTACCACATTACTTTTCCAACACTGTTATGTCAGCCGATAACCATGTTCAAGTTTGAACGTCAAAGGGCACATTTTCCATTTTTAACTACTTTTGAGAAAATATTGTGTTAAATAAATGTTCATTTCATTTCAGCAATTTTGCCCATTTCAATGCAGATGCTAATTACATCATTACCTTCATAATCAGCTAGCATTTCACTCCAGTCTAAGTTCAAGCCACAACTTCCACTCCCGATACTTGCCTTTAAGTGAGCAAAAATAACAAAAATGATACTAAATTCAGAAAACACTAAACAAGCTCAGAAAATGTATGTCATTGTAATTACATGTAAACTACTAGGTTGACTTACAGAGAAGTCACTTTCATTGTCTGTCTCCAGTTCGTTGTTCTCCGCTTGGATCTCCCGTGTCAGCTGTTCCTCCTCAGCGATGGCACTTGCGATTGCCTCTTCGTTAGCTTTTTCCAGGCGGTCAGCCAGCTCTTCCTTCTTAGCCAAAACTTCAGCCATAGATTGAGGCTGACAACAGGCACAACAAACTCACACTGAGTCATTGAAGTCACCACCCCAAACAGAGGCATGAAATGTGCAGTACAGCGCCAAGTTAGCCACATCAGGCTTTTGAGTACATGCCCAGGCAGCACAACTTCAATTAAGACATGGTGCAATCAATTCAGCACTTTATCTGAAATTAAGCTAGACTTGAATTTCTGAAATTCAAACATTTAATGCAATCACACTTTAAATGTTTGGTGGAAGCCTGCATACCATAAAACTTTACAAAATGCAAAAAGATGTTTTAAGAAACTAAACAGAGACAAAATGAAATGATAATACAGGCACACGCCATAAACACAATCAATCACAAAAACCACACATGGGGAAGCATAACGAAATCATGCAGCATACAGCCACAATAAAGACGAGGAGATGGGATAGTATTCTTATTCTTTATGATACATCATATTTAAGCAAAAAGGTATGAGAGACCATGTTGTAATGTTACTATAGTCTTACGTGCCTGGCACGTAAGATATTTTGAAGAACATTTGGGTCCTGAAAAGTTCTGAAAAGTTAAGCCAAATTGTTTCAATCGCCCCCAGGTGGCTGGATGCAGTATAGCTCATAAACCCCACCCTCTCCATGTAATGTAATGGGACGTGAGAAATTAAATGATGAAATTACACTTCAAATAATTTTTTTCCAACTATGGTTTCTGTCATTTTAGATTAGTATTAATGAAGTATTAGTATTAATGAAGTGTAACTTAACTTAGTAACTTAAATGAAGTGTTAGTTTTTAAATAAGTTTGGGTTTAGTTAGCTATTTGATGCTTAAAAACGGGGGTTTGATGTCATGATTGACAGCTGAGATTGACAGCTTCTCTGAGCGAAGTAGTAAACACCGAGACACCAACAGACTTTTTTTCTGGATTTTCGGGAGGAGATTGGAGCTTTAACTTTAATTTCTACATTTCCATAAATGTTTATTTCATAATGAGTTGCTCTGCAGTAAACTGCTCTAACCGATTCTGCGGGAGTGTGAAGAGAGTGAAGGTGCGTCGTCCATATTTTTATGTCTATGGTCTAAACAACATTGGAGCCCATTGACTTTCATTGGTTGGACAAAATATCTTCTTTTGTGTTCTACAAAATAAAACAACATGAAGGTCATGACACAATTTTCATTTTTAGGTGATCTAAGTAGGCCCCACTTTGAAAAATGTCATTAGGTGACTCTAGTGTTTTGGAAGACAGTTACCTGTAGGCAGAGGGGTTTATGCTGATTTTAGGGTGGTAACAAAAGAGGGGTTTGTTGAGGGGCAAATTTTCGCTCATACATTCCTTCCATGGGTGCACCTGTGGGTCTTCATGACTCGTGATGACTGGTAAATTGCCAAAATATTTTGGAAAAAGTATCCTTCCCACTGCCATCAGAGGGCACAACACTTGACCCCCACTTTCAGAACCTGACGAGTGAACAGTATGCCGAGTGCCAATTTCAGAACGGCCGTGGGAGAAGATGGAGACGCCCGGAGCTGTGTTGAGGTCAGTGTCAGACGTCATGCTAACAAGCCTAATAAGAGGTGGATTTCTCTCAACAGTGCGCCTGCTGGACTTAGATCTGGAGTCTAAACAGAGCAGGGCTTATCTGACCCACCCAGAGAGGCGGTGTCTGGACCTCGGAAGCAATGATTCCGGATTCCGACAGGACTGAGATTGTGCTTCTGTCTGAGCGTTTAAACCTCATCCATCTCCATTGTTTCAGACTGGGTTTTGTACAGAGGCCAACACCCGTTGAGTAATGGAAGCCAGTAGCTCATAGAAAATGCTGTGGGTCTAGCCTTAATTAACCCCTTGGAGGTTTCTCTTAGGGTTAGACAGAAGACAAGCGGAACGCCACAACAGGAGTTGCCATATTTCTACAGCCATCTCGTGAAAAGAAATCTAGGTGCCATTTGGCATACATTTGTAGGTCAAGTAGCTAAACCAATCAATGGTCTTGAACTTAAAGTTCAAGCAAAGCATTTTGCAGCTGGATGGTTGCTGGACAAAATGTGATTATTGTATTTGGACTGATCTGGTATCTCTAAATTTTGATACCCCTTTTCCACAGACAATCTGGCGCTTGTTCCTCTTGAACAAGCTCATGATATTACATGATATTACGCAGCGCCTCTCACAAATGTCTCCATGGTTGCAAGGCATGCTCCCTGTGCAAGCAGGGGGTCACAGGTGCTGCGTAATATCATTGCGCCTGCTGCACCCATGGTACGGCAGCAAAGTTCCTTGATTATTACGCCGGAATGAGAGTATAGTTCCTAGCCATATCGGCCTAGAAAATCGCAACTTTTCATTTTCCGTCGGTCTTAGTACACGATATAACTACAGAACAGTTTTAAATAGGAAAAATATTTAAATTCTTTGGTCATTTTTAAGCGAGATGCTAACGGTCTAATCAGATTCAATGAACTATGCTAAGCTATGCTAAAAGTGGTACCGCCAGACCCGGAGATCGGCTGAATGGATTCGAAAACGGTAAAACTCAACAGTTTAACTCTAGGGGAGTTGGAAAATGAGCCTATTTTCAAAAAAAGTGGAGTGTTCCTTTAAGATGCCTTTTGGTCGATCGGATCACAAGTAGATGAGGAAGATACATAACCTGTTTACACCTGGTATTTAATCCGTCTCTTTTGTCCACTTTCAACCTTTTCAAAAACTTTTTAAAGGGCATATTGCAGGTTAGAGCTTCAGTGATTCAATGTATAGAAAAATAATGTAGGAACTAGATTTTCTTTAAAATACACGTATAAATACGCTACTTAGGCTTCTGGAGTCGTTTTTTGTGAGATAATTTTACTTCTGCATCTGAAAAATGCCAAATCGGAAGTGACGTAACGGGAGGGAGTGCGGTCAATATAAACAATAGGAAAACAATGGATCGCAATGACAGTTCGGACGCTGAGGAAATTGGAAATGTTTATTCATACTCGTATAACAGACCACAGCCATACTATTAGCCTGCTATGCGGCCAAGAGAGCAGGGACAGGCCAGGATTAGAGAGAGCAACGGTCAGAGGAGACAAATTGAGCTGTGGTGTGAGGAGAACCAGTGGAGAACAGGGTAGAGACTGGTGTTAGCTTATAGATATATACACGTTAGCTAACGATATGCAACACTGTGCTCAGATCACAATATTGTACAGATTATTATCATGTATCAGGCAACAGCAAAGGTAGTAGGCTATTGGTCATCTAGGAGTAAAGTTATTGATTACTAATAACATAAACTTTGAGCAGGCGTATCTCACACTCGTTAATATCAGTCCACACTAACGTTACGTGATATAGCGGTTTCTCATCACGACTGATTTGGTAGTTAGCAAATACAAAAAAAAACAAAAAAAAAACACAAGACTTATGGTGCACAATTCACGTTTTCATCGAGCTGCATCTCTGACGGATCTGTGATCATGTCTCCCGCCGGCGGACGAACATAAGTAGTGTTACTGTATGTGTTTCATGTTATCCTTTAGTTTATTCCATGCCCATTCACTGATAGTGTGAGGATGTATATGACGTCATGATTATGTAGTTGTGTGAACTTGAATGTACATACATGGCATGAATGAGTATTTACATTACCAGCACATAATTCAAAACTGTTTTGTGCGAGTGTGAGACTGTATGCATTTGTGAGCATAATTTGTATTCATCAGTGTTGAAATTGGTTCAAGTAAAAACGGTGAAGAAGCATTGCGTGTGTAAGTTTATTCATTTAATATAATCATTTACAGTAGTATTACAATGTTGAACTCCATCATATCGACAGGATGATAATCCTCCGGTCTATAATGAACGCGTTTATCGAAGCTATGCAGAAGTGAAGTCCCGTCTCTTCACCTGCACAAAACACACCCATGCACGGAAGATAGCACCGTCCTTTTCTTGTTAGTAAACCTCTGGACTTGATGTCCTGACAGGCTGGAGTTTGTGCAACCTCCACAAACACAATAATTTACCATGATGATAAATAGAATACAAAAACTACCGAAAACACACTGATTCACGACTGCAGTTACTGAATACCTGTTACTGAACAAACTTCTCTGCACTGAGTCAACACAGAGCTTGGCGAACGACTCCCTCTCGTGACGTAAAATGACGCGACGCTGAAAAAAAAAAAAAAGGAAAAAAAACAAACAAAAAAAAAACGTTTTTTACAGAGACCGTCACTTTATCTACTAAATTCGTGCCCTTATGTCCTGCAAAACATTTTTAAATCCTGCAGTACCTTTTTATATGGTATTTTCGTACAAGGTTATACATTTTTTACCCTGCAATATGCACTAAGTTTTTTCAGATCTTTCGATCTAATGGACAAAATAAGCTCGCGCAATTTACATATGAATGCTCCCAGAGACG
This sequence comes from Mylopharyngodon piceus, assembly GCA_039654765.1. Taxonomy (NCBI): domain Eukaryota; kingdom Metazoa; phylum Chordata; class Actinopteri; order Cypriniformes; family Xenocyprididae; genus Mylopharyngodon; species Mylopharyngodon piceus. The sequence goes on along the minus strand of CM077459.1, from coordinate 4,241,846 downwards.
ACAGAAAAACATACGGAGAGCATCAGCTTTCGTTTCTGCTCTGACAGCTGCAAGACCGGCCGAACGTGGTGAGAGTGTGTTAGAAATCAGGAATGGTGAACATTGTGCTTGGTATGTTTTTCGTCTTCAAACCAAACTTGGGTCTTCAGCCAACAAAGTTTAAATCCCATCTAGCTAGCGCGCTTCCCATAATGTTTATGCGTTAGGTCAGTAGGCGGAGAGTAGGTGGACTTTTGCGGCTGTTTGAACACATTCGACCACATGAGCGTTTACACTACGAAAGCAAACCAGTTGAATGGGTTTTCGACTATCTCTGGAAGTGGTCGACATTGGACAAGCTCAAAACACCTGTATTTAGCGTCGTCCACGTGATCCGATCAACCAAAATGATTAGTCGGAACGACTAACTGGTTAAAGGTGCAGGTGACTGAATCTAAACAGAGATCTGCAGATCCCCTAGCCATGCACCAGCTCCAGGAACGGCACAATTTTGGTGGAAAAGGGGCCTATGTGGTGGCATATTTGAATTTAGCAACATTTTGGGAGGTCAAGGCTCAAAGGGAGGTCAAGGTCAATGACAGCCCATGGGTTCAAAATCAGTCAAGTTGTTTGACTGGTGCAGGGGACACTTGATTAGCCTAAAATAAAAACTTGAGCAACTGTGGCAACTCTAAAAACACTGGGACCTCCTGTTCTCTACTCGCAGTGGATACTTGCTCACCCCCATCATCACGCACACACATATACGTCCTACTTGCTGAGAGAAAGGAGGAGGGAGGGGGTAATCCTGCCTCGCCTGGAGGTTTTTGGGATTGACTTTGTTTAGGCGGCAGTCCTGACCCTGGCCTGTGTCTCTCAGCACTCACAGTAGAAAGTTCTGTGGGGTCCAGCATGCTCTCCAGTGTCATCACTGCCAGGGGAACGTAGACCGCTGCCTCCACTTTTGCCGATGGTGCCGCGACCTTCCACACCGACCCCTCCGTCCCCTGCTCTACTTTGGCTTGCCCAGTACTCAGCTCCTCCGGTTGGGAAAGGGATACAGGAGGAGGGTCTGGGTCGGAAGCCAAGTCTGGGCACTGGGCCTGCGAAGGCAGAGAAGTAGGGGGTGGCACGGGGTCGGACATGGGGGGTGGCGTGTCCTCAGAGGGGGCGCTGACACTCTCCCCTGGCTCTTCAATACTTTCTGCTGGGGGCTGCGCAATATACACACAGATGAATACACAAATATGAACACATGCATGTCACGTCACTCCTTGCCGCATCTGTATGACAGACCATTTGGCAGATAAAACAAACAACTAAAACATAGCATGCTAAATAATTACAATATCATGCATTTCACAACAAACGTGTAGCATACCAAGAACTGTACAATCAAAACCACAAGCATGCAAACAAGTCATTTTGAGTCACTACAGTCTCAACTACATGCTCTGTTTTAAAACCTAGCAAGATTGCCAACAGAGGAAGCATTTCAAGACAAGGCTTTTGATGTGAAGGCTGTCCAAAAAGGTAGGCAACTTAAAAGGATAGTTCACCCAAAAGTGAAAATTATCCTATGATTTACTCACACTCAAGCCATCCCGGGTGTATATGACTATCTTCTTTCAGACAAAACAATCGGAGTTATATTAAAAAATATCCTGGGTCTTCCAAGCTTTATAATAGTAATGAATGGCACTCACGATTTTGAAGTCCAAAAAAGTGCATCCATCCATCATAAAAATAATCCATATGGCTCCAGGGGGTTAATAAAGGCCTTCTGAAGCAAAGCGATGGGTTTTTGTAAGAAAAATATCCATATTTAAAACTTTATAAACTAAAATAACTAGCTTCTGGCAGACGGCCTACACAATTCGAGTTATGGTGAAAGAATAACTTCTGACGCGATGTATGACTTAGGATGTAGGAGTAGCATAAGGTTAGACGCCTCTTACGGTTCAAACAAATAGGGCTGGGCAACAAACTCAAGCTCCTCTTCTCTTATATCGAAATACTCTGACATTTCTCTTTAAAAATTCTTGTTTTAGACCTAATTCATGACCGGTGTTTTGGTTTGCTCTATCCTCTGCGATTCCGTGTTCGTCAATGCGTTATGCGTCGCGTCAGAAGTTACTCTTCCACCGTAACTCAATTTGTGTAGGCCGTCTGCAAAAGCTAGTTAATTTAGTTTATAAAGATTTAAATATGGATATTTTTCTTACAAACACCCATCGCTTCACTTCAGAAGGCCTTTATTAACCCCCTGGAGCCGTGTGGATACATTTTATGATGGATGGATGCACTTTTTGGGGCTTCAAAATACAACACCCATTCACTCCCATTATAAAGCTTGGAAGAGCCAGGATATTTTTTAATACAACTCCAATTATGTTTGTCTGAAAGAAGATAGTCATATACACCTAGGATGGCTTGAGGGTGAGCAAATCATGGGATCATTTTCATTTTTCGGTGAACTATCCCTTTAATTTTGCTGCTTCCTAATTCATTTTGGCCAAATTCTAAGACAGCATCAAATGTATCCAATCCCACAATACACTGTGACAAGTTTAGTGAGAAAAAAAAAAACAAAAAACAAAAAAAAAAAAAATCAAGATAGTGGACAAAAGATTCATTTAGATTCATTGTCCTGAACAATGTGCTATTTTATGCCAATTAGAGTATTGTGACGTTAGCATAGCAACATGCTAATGACAAACTCCACTGAAATCAATTATAGGTCAAATCTCTTGTGTGCTTCGCATAAGCAGCACTACTCCTTATGTTTTTGCCTACACAGAGTGCTCCAAATCAGTCACTAATGATGTTTCAATGAGGGTGCTGCCTTAGAAGGAAGTAGATAACATGGCAGCTCACTAGGTTTTGCAAAAGGGCTATTGGCTTTGGCATATTCCCCAAATGCAATCTATGACATTGTATTGTCAATATTTAATAAACCTCATTAAATCTGATAAACATGTACAAAAATCGATGCTCGTACACTTGATACTGCTCTGTCTGGACAGTGTATCTATGAACACACTGTGACCAAACAAAAACATTCTGATGTTACAGAGTCTTCATATCTATCCCTGGGCCCTAAATAATTAATGAAGGGAGGCTGGATGACGTCAGTACCTCAATGATAGAGGTCTTTTCCATCTCTTGGCTCTGCTCTTGGGGTATGGGTTGCTCCTGCTCCTTCACCTCCTGAGATTTTTCCTGGGGTGAGGGCTGGATGCGCTGGTTCTCTTTGTCGCTGTCGTCTTTGGGGCTTACATGGGCCAGAACGGGGGTTACCTTGGCCCTTGGCCTCATGGAACGCCCACGCTGCACAGTCTCCCAGCCCTCTGCGTCTTTCTTGGCTAAGGATTGATGAACGTACATAAACACACAAATAATACAGATACATTTGGTTTTGAAAATAAATTACTGTACATAGAGAAGATCAGTTCACCTGGTTTTTCAACAGGGATGTTAACACTTTGGCTGGGGACAGGAAGGGACTGGGAAGACTTGACCCGATCGGCCCAGCTTGGTCCAGTGTGGGAGAGACGTGCCACAGCCAAAGTGGGAGGTGGACCTCTGTAAACATACACACAAACCATATAAAACCAGGGGTCTCAGATTCAAATGACCTGGTGGAACATAGCCAGGTGGTGTTCTTCATCGCCAATGGCACAATTACAATAGATACAAATACATCAATGAATTTTAACAATAGAATTAAATAGTCCACTTTAGCCATCATGCCTGCAGCACACCACACGCTCTAGATATGCATCACTGCACCGGGCATCCTCAAACATTGGGAACTAAGATGGAAACTTCAGACTGAGGGCCCTCCGTCTTGATCGATATCCATTTCCTGAGGCATCCAATTACAGTGTAATACAGACATGGATGCCCGTGCTTCAGCAGTCTTTAACCACACTTAGATCTGCACCCCCCACAGTCTCAGTCGCAGGCCTGAGGAGAACCCGGCAAAAATCGCATTAAACAAAACGCTTAGGCCGTTGCAGATCGATTCCCCTTCTCCTCCCAGCCTCTGCCAGACGGGCGTAGTCTCGTGGTGAGGCCAAGATATGCATCATATCTGCCATTGATTTCTCCATCTGAGCATTCAGTGGCATTTTAATCAGATTATCAGTTGTCTTCCTTCACACTATCAGTTAAAAATGCAGGGAGCCTCATTTCTTGATCCTCTGGTAGGAGTTGAGAGTCGCCACAGTTTGCCAACAGAGACGATGGTGACAATTAGCATGTTGCAAGCAGGGATAATGGATTGATGCCAGATTCAAGCAGATACACCATGTCTGAAATTGCAAGTAAACCTTGGGAATACAGGTTCAATCTTCCGATAAATAAGGACCCCAACGGGTTGATGGCAAAACGATCCAATGAACAGCATATTTGTTAAGTAATTAAGTAAAAAAAAAAAAAAATATGATTCACTTTGATTGAGTTTTTGCTTTGTAATAGCAAATCATATTATACTTTATTATATATATTGAATATAGTTACTATATACCACATTATTGTTGAATTTTTACGCAGTTAAATTTTTACGCAGTGGGTATCTACTGGAAAAATACTGTTTAGTCCAGATCAGATCTATGGTTTTAAGTCTATTCAAGGTTAGAACATAAAAGCTCACTGTTCCACAGCAGAGAATATAGATGGCATACATTATTAATTGATAAAGTTTTTTTCTGCCCAGAATACTTTATAGGTCTAAACACCTATAAAGACCTATATAGAACCTATATATTTCCTGTACAACACTGCAAATCAAATACTGAGTTCATAGTTTTCACATAATGATCATTACTCCTATAATATATGCTACATGAACACTAAAATGCATGACGTCCCCTATACCGTACACATGTTAATCCATGTTAAATAAAGAGAATTGATTTTTTCATCCCTAAAGAAGACTGAAACAATTATAAAACAAATCCTCACATCTCAAGCTCATTTAAATCACTACAAAAAAAAGTGAAAAAATATATAATTTTTATAACTTCAAAACACAAAATTTAAAATTTTGTGACATGTTACAATGGCATATAGGGCAGTACCATGTGGTCCGTTTGGTTAGAGTGACGCTGGTAGGAATATATAAGAGCTAAAGTTCCAGATTGGTGAAGAAAGTACTTGTCAGTACTTAAGAGAAATGTTTTTGAGTGATCCTGGGTGTGATAAATGTGACTGGATTGGCCTACCCAAAATTGAGGGCACGGCGAACGCCAGGTGATGGTACAATCCGGTCTGATGAGGGGCTGGACATCACATGTCGTCCTGGTGACATCTTTCGAACTTCCCAAGCCAAAGATGTGGGCCTGCAGGAACCAGGAAAAACATTCAAAAGAAGGTACTGATTTAGAACAGAACCCAAACATCTAGCGGCTGAAAGCATATAAAAATTACCAAAAGTATTTAATGAATGAACATGCAAGGGCTAGGGAATACACACGTGCTTCTAAAGGATGCACATTTAAATTCTGTAGAAATGTCCAGAGCGTTTTTAAGGAGTTCTGTACAATTGACACACAACTTCTGGCTTTCAAGCTCTGGTTTTATTCCATAATCAATGTACTAGTGTTGTAGTGACTTACTCATTATGTAAAGGGGTGAGACAATTAATCACCTCAAATTAATCATTGATCAGGCTGAAAGGATCACAATTCAAACTACAGTGTAAAAGACTCTCCAGTGGGTTTGCGTACATGGTGTGAGTATGTTATAATCATGACAGGAAGTTATCACCTGTTCTGAGCATCTGTTTTTTCCAGCTTCTCCTGTAGTTGGATCCAGTCAATTAGAGCTTTGAAATCCCTGACATAGTTATCCAACATCATCAGCACCTCCTGTGGGGTGGAGAGCATGTATGATGTCAGTTTTAAAGATATGGGAGTTAATACAGAATTACATGCAACTCTGGCACATGATTAAGCACAAACTAACTAACAAAAAGGCATAGTCATTCCTAAATGGAAAGGACCTGCCAAAATGGGCTGATCTATGAGCTAAGAAAAAGTCAAAAGTGGCAACATATCCTAATTTAGTCAAGGCAAAGAATTTTCATTGGAACAACCCTGCAAACATACAACTGAATACAGAGCATCTCCAAATCAAGCTGTGACCCCAGAGGCCCAATCTGACCACGCAAGAGCGTCAGATCATCCTCCCACCCTGACGTCTCTTTTGTGGCATGTCTGGAAGAACAATGAGCAGGGCCCCAAGCCAAGACCCCTGGCAGAATCTAGTGAATTCTCAGGTAAGTGGAATCCCGGACGAGCCCCCAATTCTTGTTCACACTGAGGAGCTGGTGTAAACCTACACCCTGTTGTCTCTACTAAAAGAGTGGGCATCTGAAGCTACTGGAGCACATCTCACACACCCTCCCATCCTCCAGAAACACTCCATTCACAAATGCCAGGAGGGGACAAAAAGAAAAAGAAAAAGAGTGCTGCTGCTCTTTCCCGCCTCAGTGGTCTTCCACAAGAGGTGCAGCTGAAATTACCAATTAGCTTTGCAAAAGGGGGCTGGCAAATCTGATTGGGGCTGTAATCATTTCAAGTTACTGGCAAAGAGTGTGCAGCGAATGACGAAATGTTCATTGTCCATCCGATATTTGATCTGGGAGCGCCGTGGGGACTCTGGGGAATCCCTTGACTCCAACAAAGACGCTAGAGAGTGTCGCAAAGCCTTGCCACAACACAGATTAGAACAGGTCTACAACCCAAGACCTACCACAGGCTCTTAAGAATAAAAGAAACCTGCTTGTGATGTTGAAATCTGTCCAAAATCTAGATGCCAGTCTTGATTTATGTGCTTGTATCATATTCCTATAAATCAGTGTTTCCCAACCGCCTGGCGAGAGTAGGGGTGCTGTGTAAACAAAATACTTGCACAAATGTGTAAAAATAAAAAGCATTTAATATATACCATCAATCTCTGATGTCTCCAATAACAACAAATAACACACAAATTCATATTAAAAATGCAAATCACAAGAAAGGTTGGTCTGAATTTTGGCGTGGGATTGAAGGGGTTGCGCATAATTTTCATTCCTGTGTGCACATATAAAGCTGCCTCTCAAACAGCTCGCCAGTACCAAATTGATTTCTTTTTTTTTGCAGTTTGTTGCGCTTAAACGGTCAAATACACACAAAAATATTGTCACAATGTCAGTCTTGCTGATTATTCACATAAACACGATTCAGAAAGAAAACGCATGTGTAACAGTATATTGGATCTGTGCGTCAGGTCTTAAAGTGACAGCAGCCTAATAAACATGCAAACAACAACAAAAGACAAAGAGAAAGTCACTCACTGCTCTTGAATGAGTAACTTTTGTAACTTCTGTATTCATCTGTATTTAATTTTTACAATGAAGACTATCCAATGTTATTTTACATTTATTTACTTTATTCAGTTTCTGTAGCATTTACCTGAATAGTCCTATACTGTTAAACCTACCAGAAAAACTTTTTCTATTGTACTTATTTGTGCTACAGTTAGTAATTTGTTTATTTGTTCTTATTTTATTATTGACTGTTTACTTGACTGTCTTTTTTTTTTAAATTCAATTCAAAATTTGAAATCAAGCTATCTTGTGCAACTGCAACAAAAGAACCACATTGTAAAAACAAATATATTGAATAAGCAAATATTTAGGTGAGATAGTTGTAATAGTAATTGAGCGATGTTTATATATGAATAAAAGCCTAAATTAAAATCTGTCATCATATAAAGTGATCACTCCAGAAGAAATGATTGATTGTCTAGACTCTCAATGGATAGACAAAAAAATTTGATAATATTAAAAATATCTATATGATAGTATACACAGCAGTTCTTCCCCGTGGTATCGAATAACGATACTTTTCAAGGTATCGTATCGAAGTTAGTTTCAGTATCGTGACAACACAAGTGTAGAGTGCCACAAATTTTTGAAAAAGGGTGATGTGACTAAAAAAAGGTTTGGAAACACTACTGTAAATTTATTAATATAGCAGCAGGTGATCTAGAACCTACAAATTAACATTTCTCAGAGGGTTCAATGCAGCTTTTATGAGGCGCCATACTGGATAAAAGCGGAGTGCACAGCAAAGTTTGAAACTGATCCTGCAGATTCACTCTCATATCACATATCGTGAGGTAGTCAGGAATACTCAGACCTCCTGTTCGTTGAGACACCGTTCAGGTGCACAGAGATCAGGACCAGGGGCTGCAGTATGACTGATGCTCTAGATTAAGTGGGGGACGGCAGGCGATGCTGTGAAAGAGACTGATGGGCGGTAATGGGGGAGTGGCGATCGAGGACAAGTCCACAGTGCTTTTAGTTAATAGGGGAGTCAGGCACAGTGAAAAATGTGCCCAGCAGCAGGCCTGTTGACTAGGGCTAGTTAACAACACCAGGGCATGGCGGAGGAGGAGGCTGACCCATAATGCAATAGCTGAGAGAGAACAAGTGGACAGGAAACAGCTGAGCGCCAAAAAAAAAAATCTTTGCACATTTAGCATGCAATTTAGTTTATTTTGAAAGACTTATAGAAGACATTTGACAGGTTAATGCTTAAGATTTTAACATTTTTAACTCGGACTATTCAATCAAAAAAAAAAAAAAAAAAAAAAAAAAAAAAAAGTGAAATGACCCATCAACCCCACAAAAACAATTCTGATATATATTACACCTCTCGCTCTCATGCATACATTCACACAAGTGAAAGGAGAGTTGTCTCGTCCATGGGCTGATATGACATAAATCAGGCCTGGGACGAGGGAGAGGCCTGATAAGAACTAATTAGTCCTCTGGGCTGTGGGTTAAAGATGTGGGCGTTACTTGAATATGAAAATAAATCAAGCAGCAGACCAAATCAAGAGTGTCAGACCAGCCATCACTGGCAGAGGATAAAGAATCAGAAACACAGGTGGAATTGAATGCTGGAAAACAAACTTTTCAGCATCCTTTTTTGTTTTGCACTGAATAAGATACTTATGAATAAGCTAATATAATTTATTGTAAATGTTGTACTGAACACAACATGAATTTAACATGTTTTATTAGGCACGATTTACCAGTATGTTAAATTAAAAAGCAGCAAGTTGTTTATTTTATAATTTTTTCATCACAATGTAATAATCTGAAACAAATTTTCTTTTCTGCTGATGTCATCAAGGTCATGTGGGCGGGGAAAAACAACATTAAACAAAAATGTCACAACCTTAATGTCACAAATAATAAAATCGTGATGGATAAAAATAAAGTGTTGCTCTCATTAATTTCCATTGAAAATTGTGCTAAATGCATTTTCATAACATCTTCAAATAATTTTTTTTTTTTTTAATTTTTATTACAGAGACAGTTTTGGACCCCATTGACTTTGTATTAGGGATGTGACGGTGAGGAAATTTTTTCACCGGTTAATCGACAGTGTTTGGTTCCTTATGGTGCCTGTCCACTGGCACAAGTCAAGTCAAGTCACCTTTATTTATATAGCGCTTTTTACAATGTAGATTGTGTCAAAGCAGCTTTACATTGATAACTGGTACATTATTTGGCTGCACAGCAGCTCTTAAAGAATAGTGTCAATGCAGGTAGATCAAAGCACTGTTGAATATCAAATGTCAAGTCAAATGTCAAGTGCACAGAGCAGAGCAAGCGTTTTCAATTAATTCCTATGGAAACTTCCATAGGAATGAACTGAAAACGCTCGTTTTGCTCCGCTCTCTCCTTGCCAGTGGACACGTACCATTATGAATGCCTGTGCGGCCGTGCGCATTTTACTTGTCGAATTAGCGACAGAACAGGGGGCGGCAATTGCTTGAATGGTGGGTTCATTATTATTCTTAATGAAAAACACAACAACAAAATAGTACAATGACAAACTCGCTTAATTAGGCGCTTTTACATTTCACGTTGAAACCAAATCTTCCGCCATCGTCTTGTCAGTCAAGAGTGAGGCGAAATGGGCGAAGTGAAGTGAAAACTGACTCCTGCTGCTGATCTGTGCTGTGACTCTTGTTCGGCTCACACTGAATTGAGAAGACGCATTCAGTTTTTAATTGTAGTGTCTGTTCTCTAACTGAACTAAATTATTTTTTATTACTATAAAAAAAAAAATCTAAATGACGTAGGGGGCCGTTCCGCAGTGGGCAAGTGATGTAACCGGTGTTGTGGCTGAACACCAGTAACACTGCCAACACCGACTATCGTAGCAAGCCTACTTCGTATGGACCAAAATATAGTTGTAACATTCTTATCTTCCTTTGCTTTGCTTTGCAGAATAACACGTCTTGCAGGTTAGACAAGATATGAGTTTAAAATGGCAACAAAATTGTAATTTTTGAATCCCTTTTAATGAAGAAAATGTTTTGCATTTTATGTGAGATCCTGATGATGACCAAAAAATTAGCCATGATAACCTTATGCATCTATGTACCACAAAGAATGTGCTGGTAAAGTACATGTACAAGACAATGAGGTGCAGAATCATAGATATATATCTTCATAAAAGGAGCAGTTATGTGTTAGTGAAAAAGTCCTGGACTTCAACAGCTCCAAGGGACATTTTCCTACTGTAGGCCTACAGTTTCTCATCAGACAATCCCCTACTGTCACATGGCAGTGAGCTAAAGATCTAGAGCAGAGCATGGATACATACAAATACACTCAGGCCAGGGAGTGTGAACAGGCCCGCCGGACATGGCAACACAGCGGCCGGAGTGTTTATGCACATTCGCGCAGGCCGGCTGTCAACAAGGTAACCACAAAGGGGGCCGGTTAGCTTCGAGCGGTTGGCTGAACCCCGCTCAGCATAATTCTAGATTACACGGCAATCGATAAATCAGAGCCAGCAGAGTAAAGCGTGGACGATGGGCCCAAATACAGCCAGGCGCCATACCTGCCAGGGTAAACATAGTGAGTGCCCTGACACGGGCTCTGCCAATAAAAACTAACAGTTCAAACGCATGTTTGCCGACACAGGTCCCAAGACCAAACCGGACACAAAAACACTGTTGATCAACTTGAAGTGACGAATCTTTATTGCGTTCGTTGCGTGCTGAGAGGTTATTGGTCATAGTGGCTGACTGTAGTACATGTCTTGCAATCAGCTTTTTGCTTTTACTAAAACTAAACAAAGAACCTGGGGTGGAAAAAGTGTTTTGGGACGTTACCTAGACCTCGTACCCCGAGCCCCCCTGCACATACACACACAGAAGGAGTGGGGTGGGGGGCCCTTTGTTTACACATGTCATCCATCTCCACTCCCTCCAGAAAGACCCTGGAGAGGTGCAGTGATAATTCTCTCACCAAACCCCTCTCTGACACAAACCAGAAAACAAAAGGAATGCAAAGAGGAGGAGGAGGCAGAGAAAGAGGTCCATCACAATGCTCCACTCCCTCTAGTGGTCAGAGAGTGCAGAAGCAGCCACAGCCTCCAGCTCAAAAATGTCTCAAAACTCAAAAAATAAACCAAAATATTATTAAAAAAATATGTATATCTATACTTAAGTTATATTTAAATTTCAATTAAAAATATAGAATTATAAATATATAACATTTTCTGTTTCAAGTGGTAAAAACTGCAATTAATGTTGTTGAAGTATAACAAGTGTGGCTAATCATACCCTGCACTCCACCACGCTCTGGTCGGATTCGCAGGTGACGTAGATCTCGTCCACTGCTCTCCGCAGATTGTCGAACAGGAAGGCCCAGTATCGTGCTCTGAGGTCCACCTTCCGTGGCTGTCTAGTCTTGGTGGGACTTTTCTCAGATCCTTTGTCCAGTATCGGCCCGGGTGCATTTTTGCAGTCTATCGCCAAGTTCTGTTAAGGGCAGAAGAGATTTCAAATGCCTTTATTTGACCAAATGAACCCCATTTGCTATTAAAGGGTTAGTTCACCCAAAAAATGAAAATTCTGTCATCATTTACTCACCCTCATGTCGTTCCAAACTTGTAAGACTTTCGTTCATCTTCAGAACACAAATGAAGATATTTTTGATAAAATCTGAGAGATTTCTGTCCCTACACTGACTGTCTACGCAACACTTTGACGCTTCCGAAACAGATCGTAAAACTAATCCATATGAATTGAGCGGTTTAGTCCAAATTTTCTGAAGAGACTCGATTGCTTTATATAAAGAACAGATTTAATTTAGGCTTTTATTCACATATAAACATTCATCAACTCACACATCAGTTGTGGTAAACGGAAGCATGTTTGCTTGACGTACGAGAACACTGTAAAAAAGAATTGTTGGTTTAACTTAAAAAAGTAAGTTGCCTTAAAATTTTGAGTTCATTGAAATTAAAAATTTGAGTTAATACAATGAAGGCGATTGGTTTAATCAAAAGAAATTCAAAATATTATGTTATCTGAACCACATTAATTATCTAAGTTGATTTGACATAAGAAAAAATGTAGTGTTAAATCATGAAAACAATTTTTTACAGTGAACCAATGAGGTGTTACACAAGTACGGTTGAGCTTATGTTTTTGTTCGCTGATCAATGTTTATGTGAATAAAAGCCTAAATTAAATCTGTTCATCATATGAGGCGATCGAGTCTCTTCAGAACATTTGGACTAAATGGATTAGTTTTACAAACTTTTTGAAGCGTCAAAGTGGTAGCTGCGTAGACTGTCAATGTAGGGACAGAAATCTCTCAGATTTCATTAAAAATATCTTAATTTGTGTTCCGAAGATGAACGAAAGTCTTATGGGTTTAGAACATGAGGGTGAGTAAATGACGACAGAATTTTAATTTTTGCATGAAATAACCCTTTAACAGTATGGGCTAACGGCTTGATTTAACCATCAGTGTGTTCTGCTTATACAAATACTGAGTTCAAATCATGGAAGAATGGAAATTAGAACCTCATAAGTAAGAGGATGAAATGAAAGGGCTCTGGCGCCCCCTAGTGTTTAACATGAGTAAAAGCTTTTTAATTGAAGCTTTCCAGTTCAAAGCTTCCTGGTTCAATTATCACTTTTCTTTAAAGGGAACCAATTTTGACCCCTTTGCTTATTTGTATACTTTCCAAGGTGTATGCATGTTTCATGTTGTTTGTTTTTTTTATTTATCCAGGTTTCTTATCTAACAGATTTGTTGTGGATACAAACAGAGACATTATACAATGAGATAAACTTTTGTATCACATTAGTGTTTTTAATTACTGGAGGTTTTAATTAAAAGATTCAGAAACTAAAAACAATTTCGAAACAAATGATTCGCACCTGCTTTTTGTTCCTGTGGAGCCCGGAGTTGATTCGCTGAGCTCTTGCATTGCTGTTACCTTGAATCTTTGATTTAGCTGCATGTGAACAGAAGAATACAGTGCAGATAAATGTCACATTTCTCTATATGTCCAAAATATTCCACCTATCAAATTCAGATGGATGACATCAAAGTAATTGTAAAACTAAAGGCAGTCACACAAAGTCTTAACTTTCAGATTTTAAAATTAAACAATGTTCTCTATGAACTTCTTCACATAAGAGTCAGAAACACAAAAACAATTACATAAAATAATTAAAAATATTATATTATATTATACTATATTATATTATAAGGTTATATTACTACAATCTAGCATAGTAATAATTTAAATATTTGTCATTACATAATGCATACTATTTATAAAAAAAAAAAAAAAAAAAAAAAAAATGCAGTATACTCTAGTAATCTTCCATTCTGAACATAGCCATTGTGAATAGCACTGGCACAAAAAAACAAAACAAAACAAAAAAAAAAAAAAAAAAAAAAAAAAAAAAACCAACAACAATATGAATTGTTTATTTTTGGGATCATAAAGATCCCTCCACCCCATTAACATTTCTGCCATTAAAATAAATAAGAAAATAACTTGTAAATAAATTAATTTATTTGATCATTTAATTGTTTTATTTATTAATTCATTAAATTAATTTATCATAATTAAATAGACAATCAAATAATTTTTTTTTTTTTTTAAATATATTATTTACACCATATAATACAATTTTTAAATCATACTATTTGTTGTACTGAATTTATGCTTTTTTAAATTGTGTCCCAGACAGAATTACTCTTATTACTGTGACACACTAATGAAAATCTAATGAGAATTATTAAGAATAATGAGTAATAATGAACATTAAAAAAAACAAACTTAAAAGAAATTATTTTACAATAATATAACGTTAATAAGAACTGGGATGAAAATGTTTAATTGAAAATGAAAATAATGTTGCAAAGAGAAAAAGTCATAATGGCTACAAATAGACTTCAATTTCTTAATGCAAAATATAATTTGTATTTCGTTTTAATTTAGGGTTGAAGTATGACCGGGACATTCTTCTGTTTTATTCACCTTAAAAGTCATCTTTCAGCCAGTGTTTGCACTCAAAGTGTCTTTGACTATTAGAACTGATCTGAGATCAGGGCCTGAATTGTGTATTCACTATAAGAACATGATCAGCTTTCTGTAGTCATCTAGGATCAGCTTCCTCTAGTCAATATAATCCCCTTTATCAGGATACGAGGGGTCAAAACTGACTCTCAATCAGAACTTCTAACTATTAAGTGTACACTTAGGGTTACAACCCCTAATCCAGAAACAGTCACAGTGCTGGATAAATGCAGGCACTGGTGAGTCGTGTTTGCTCCGACAGAGCACATACTGCAGTCCCAAACTAACAAAAGACTCCTGTGGTGACCTGTCAGCGCTGACAGTGAAACAGAGGATCTGGGTCAGCTTATACACACACAGGAGGATTTCGCAAACTCTGCGACAAAGAGTGTACTGTAACTCCAGGTAGAAGAGGGGGATGACAGATTTGGAGCACTTGTTCATTGCCTACATTTGCTTTGCAAATGGACGCTCTTTACAAAGCTGGATGCATTTTAAGTGGTTGCCTGATGGGTGTTGAGCTGCGTGGGATGTGTGACTGTTTATGACTACAAGTAAAAGCAATGAATCATATTATATATATATATATATATATATATATATATATATATATATATATATATATATATATATATATATATTATATTATATTATATTATATTATATATACATATATACACACACACACACACATACATACATACAGTTTTCACAAAAATATAAAGCAGCTCAGCTTATTAATGATAATAATAAGAAATGTTTCTTGAGCAGAAAATCAACATATTAGAATGATTTCTGAAGGATCATGTGACACTGAAGACTGAAATAATGATGCTGAAAATTTAGCTTTACCATGACAGGAATAAATATTTTAAAAACAGTTACTGTAAAATACAAATGCCAACATTAATTATTATATGTGTGCATGACTTCGTCAGATCTAACCCTCTTCCTCCTTGCTCTCCACTGGGACACTCCATGCGATGAGATTTCGAGCAGCCCGGCCTTCCTCTGCCACGATCTTCCTCACCTTGTCATGGCTGTTGGACCGCTGGAAAGAGGCCTGTAGAAAAGTCAAAAACATAAGTGTTACGAGGGGGGGGGGAACAATTTAGAAGAAATGTGTGAACTCTACGGCCTTGCAGTGATTTCGAGTGGCTCAATATTGCGATATTAACATGGTTTATTTATTTTTTGCTATATAAATAAGCACATTAGTCAATTGTTATACATATAACAGTTAGTTCTGACCCTCAAAACTGACAGGATGAGAGGCTTTCCAAGACTGCTGATATTTTACCAGTTTTAGCAGTGGGACTTGTCTTAGTGCGCGCTAGACAGGATGTAAGTCAGTGGAGCTTACACTGTTACGCCAGTAGGTGGCGACAAGGGACTGTCTTTGAGTAAGTCATTAAACTGTTCATTCAACTAATACATTCAAAAAGCTGATTTATTCACGAATGAAACACTTTACAAGGCTCAACCAAGGAGCAAAGCATCGCTAGGGGTAACAGTGGCGACAGTCCCTCACACCAGTCATGGGAAATACGCTTAAACATTGAAAGGATGCTACGACAATGATATTGCTTTCTTTTTCAGGCATAGCAAACAGTTTTTTTTTTATTTGTATGACTTGACCTGAAGAAGGACAGACGCAGGTAACAGGCTCAGTTGATCTCTCTGTCTGGTTAGGCTTGTTTAGTGCAAGTATACGGAGTGTCTGTATAATCAAAATGGTGTACAGAGTTGGTTTCATATAGATATTTGTTTTCGTTTGACTTCATTTAAAGCAGACATTTCATGCTTTCTAAAAAACGATTTTCTCATGTCTGAGTCACAAGTATACGCCGAGTATCGGTTACATTTTGACACGTTCCAGAAAGAATTTCAAGGAGGCAGAGACGGCAGAAAGCAATGCACATCCTTTTTTTTTTTTTATTATTTTTATTTTACAAAAACAAAGTTTTGTTGTTATCGTGAGTGTACTCAAATAGAAGTAGACCCTTTAGTTTTGAATGATGTATCACTCTTATCTGTATGACCAAAAATTATGGAGTATCTTAAGTTGCTGTTATCGTTCTTCGGCCCCAGAGGGTTAATGAAGTAAAAAAAAAAAAAAAAAAAATGACACTCTTCACTCTTGTCATCATTATCAGCTTATTTAACATTCAATACATATGCATGAAGTGTAAAACAAGAAGGGCATAGCCTCATGGAAAAAAAGAAAAGAAAAAAACATGAACAAACATTTCTTTTTGAAAAGAAACAAGTACGAACTTCTTCAAATTTCAAAATGTCCTGCTTTTTCCAGGTTATCTGTGAACATGGGTACCCCAAGGCTACCCAGTGGACCAGTGAATCAAATAATGAGAAAAACTGAGATGTGTAAACAATATGCGCGTTAACATGGGGAAAAAAAGCTTACTAACCCTCTACACTGCAAGTAAATCACTAGCATATGCAACACATTTTTGTGGAAGGAAACTAAATAATGTCTCTAATTAGTCACTGGCTAATAAAATGTCAGATTTCACTCGTCATTGATTAAGTTAGAAGTCAAGAATAAGTTTAGCACAGATATAGTTGCACGGCAACTAAAAGGGCTGGGTATTGAAACATTTCTCAATTCGATTTACAAGCTTGCGATTTTGATTTATTTAAAGTTCGAATTTTTTAATAAAATTGACAGAATTTGAAACCTGAGACATTGTTTCATATCAAAACACAACAAAGACTATTGCGTTTCACTGGATGGGAGGCAAACTACAAGGATTTGCTCATTCATCAACTGAAATGCCTGCCTGTGATTTTCAAGCGATCCTGAAGTGCTTAGTTAGCTGGTTCAGGTGTGTTTGATTAGGGTTGGAGTTAAACTCTACAGGACAGTGGGTGCCCAGTCCACATGTAGTCAATTTTATCCCTTAAAAATCATCTTTGGTCACCAAAATGACATATTTATCAATTTTTAAATATAAAAAAGCCCACCCACACGTTGACGTGATTGGTTACAAGGAAGTTTGTGACGTACGAAACACTGCCGATTTCAAACCACGTTTTTGAGACGGTCTTTTTTTTTTTTTCACTGCAGTTTTAAGGAGAAAATACTCAGCAATGGTGTTGACTTATGAATTTGCACATGGTTTGTCTTAAATCTTAATAAAAACACCACATAGACATATAAGCAACATTAAAGGAACACTTGGACCCCCTGTGGTGAAAAATCAAGTTTTTAAAGGAACACTCCACTTTTTTTGAAAATAGGCTCATTTTCCAACTCCCCTAGAGTTAAACAGTTGAGTTTTACCGTTTTCGAATCCATTCAGCCGATCTCCGGGTCTGGCGGTACCACTTTTAGCATAGCTATACTCTCATTCCAGCGTAATAATCAAGGAACTTTGCTGCTGTACCATGGGTGCAGCAGGCGCAATGATATTACGCAGCACCTGTGACCCCCTGCTTGCACAGGGAGCGTGCCTTGCAACCATGGAAACATTTGTGAGAGACGCTGCGTAATATCATTGCGCCTGCTGCACCCATGGTACGGCAGCAAAGTTCCTTGATTATTACGCCGAAATGAGAGTATAGTTCCTAGCCATATCGGCTTAGAAAATCGCAACTTTTCATTTTCCGTCGGTCTTAGTACACGATGTAACTACAGAAGAGTCAAGTTTTAAATAGGAAAAATATTGAAACTCTTTGGTCATTTTTGAGCGAGATGCTAACGGTCTAATCAGATTCAATGAACTATGCTAAGCTATGCTAAAAGTGGTACTGCCAGACCTGGAGATCGGCTGAATAGATTCGAAAATGGTAAAACTCAACTGTTTAACTCTAGGGGAGTTGGAAAATGAGCCTATTTTCAAAAAAAGTGGAGTGTTCCTTTAAAAACTTGATTTTTCACCACAGGGGGTCTTTAAAAGATTGATTGGTTGACTTTCTGACTTAATTACATGTTGGACTTTAAACCAGTGCCTTCAGTATCTCAAAATCTTGTCACTCCCATCAAAATATTAAATTTAGCTACTCAGGATAGTGATTAACACTGCATTAACATTATTTGCCTGGTTTCACAGACTTTCACAGACTAAATTAGGACATTCAAGTAGTTTTTTTTAAACGTGCCTTAGGAAAAACAAAAACATTATTGGTGTGCATCCAGAGACAAAACAGTGGCACTGACATATGTTAAGATATGTCAGTGCAAGTTGCTTTCAGTTAAGACATCTCAAACATGCATTTTAGTCTGAGACTAGCTTAAGCCTTGTCTGTGAAACTGGGCATATAAAACAAACATTTTGCATACAGCTAATTATTTATTTGTTCGTTGGCCATATGCCACTGTTATGCAAACGTAAAGCTGTTCAGTCTGTCAAAGTCCCTCACAGAGAGGAATATTTCATAAGGCTCACTGGTTTTTACACATGCATAAACAACATACTGTTCTCCCCTACCACTATCTCATGTCCTCAGGGTTGAAATACACAACTGACCTACTTAACCAATGACAACAGCCTTCATTACACAGATTTACTCTCTAGAGGTCTGAAAATAAAGATGAATGAGGATGAAACGGACAAAAATATTGCAATTCAAAAAAAAAAAAAAAAAAAAAAAAAAAAAAAAAGGAAGTAAATTAACTTGTTGCCTGTCAGCAGGGTGTTTGGATGGTAAATATTTACTCTGGGTTTCCCAAGTTTTTTGGCAGCTGACTGGCAACAGAAGGCCAGAGTCTACATTTGTCATGCATCTCGGAGAAGGGGGGGGGGGGGGGGCGCTTCCGATTTGACATTCGTTGGTACAAAATAACCAATGTAAAAGTGAGAAGGGGGTATCTGATCTCAGGTCAGCGCTCCATGCATGAGTGAGACAAATCGAGCTAATCACCTAATCACCAGCAGGCCCCTTGACACCCGAGGTTATTAAGGTTAGATCTAACCGAGGCACCTCAGAACTGCAAAACAAGGACATCCAGCTACAAAGAACTGCTTTCAGGACAAATAACAGCACGCTGAGAGCTGCAAGCCACTGCAAGGATAGAGTTTCAAGCGCGTCTAAATGCAGAAGCAAGTCGAGGGACACAGAAAGAACGATGGGAAAGAGGACAGAAGGTACGTACAGAGTAGAAGCAGAGTCTGCAAGCAGGTTCCTCATCCATATCCGGCCCTGACATGCTATCGAATTTGTTTATGGCACCCTGTTCACCCCTTTAACCAGCATCTCTGCTGCACGAACGGCCTGACATCGTCATTTGACAGCTGGATCAAAAATAGCCCCGTGGTTGAGCATGTGGACTCGAGTAGATGCCTCTGTCAATCAGCAGGACGGACTTCTTCTGGCAATCGGGACGGTCTTTCTTTGACCCTGCAACGTCTCGACTGCACAGCGACTCTGCTGCTACTGTGTTGCTGTCTTAGTTGTGGTGTAGTCACCCTCCACAGCCTCGCAGAGTGTCGTGCAGAGCTCCTCTCTCTCTGTGCAGTCATGTGCACATGGCAGGCCGCCCACTCGTCCAGCATGTGCTGGAGGCGGCAGGGCTGTGTGTGTCAGCGCGTCTACATTAGACACGCCACAGATTCAACGTCTGATTGGAGCTCGGCGGTGCGTAACTCACATAGGGGACATAGATGTAAATAGAGATGCGCCAACGAAATGTGGAACAGACACAGCCGCGAGGATGACAGCGGTTTGAGGACCACACTGAAGATTTAGGTCGGTATGTAATATTCAAATTTTTCTATATTAAATACATGAATTAAATATATATGTTTAGACAGAGATGGGTATTTTTAAATCATATGTGCATTAAAGCTTTGAATAAATAAACTGTTCTGCCTTTGATCTGGAAATGAAATGAGTAATTGGAAGAACACAGTTGCTTTATAAATAACTTGCTCAGGTAATTTGCTCTCAAACGTTAAACAAACCCTACATTTTGCATGGTTATTTACATTCTGTAGATATATTTATGCTTTAATATTAGGGCTATCAAGCAATTAAATTTTTTAATCTAATTAAATAAACAATGTGGTGATTAATTAATCACAAATCAAATTTGGCTGAGAAATTACCCCCAAAAGATAATTTAAAGTCATTATTGTGTTAAACGATAAAAACATCAAATAGACATTACAAAAAGTAGATTCAACATAGAATTTACTACACAAACTTTTAGGCTTCAACGGCCATGAGGGTGAGTAAATGATGACAGAATTCTCATATTTGGGTGAACTATACCTTTAATGGGTTTTTATTAATATGGGAAAATGAAGAAAAAAAAAAAAAAAATGCCAGTAGGTGGTGGTAAATGTCTACATGAGTAAGTCATTGAGTCATTCATTCATTTGATTCGTTCAAACGGCTGATTCATCCAGGAATGAAGTAAATGGCTCTCTTTATGAATGAGTCATTGAATCATTGGTTCACCCGTTTTAATTCGTTCAATCGATTTGATTTGTAATTTAATTCAGAAATTAAACACAGTTGTTGCTCAGAGACGTACAACAGTTCTGCTCTGGCTTTATCAGTAATATTTTCTATTGGCAAAATTGAGCAAAAAAGCAGACAATATTGTGTTTAAAATATAACAATATTAAAGGGTTAGTTCACCCAAAACTGAAAATTCTGTCATTAATTAATTCATGTCGTACCACACCCGTAAGACCTTTGTTCACTTCAGAACACAAATTAAGATATTTTTGATAAAATCCGATGGCTCAGTGAGGCCTGCATTGACCGCAAGTTAATTTACACTTTCAATGCCCAGAAAGGTACTAAAAACATATTTAAAACAGTTCATGTGACTACAGTGGTTCAACCTTAATGTTATGGAGCGACAAGAATACTTTTTGTGCACCAAAAAAACAAAATAGCGACTTTATTCAATAATATCTAGTGATGGGCGATTTTAAAACACTGCTTCATGAAGCTTCGAAGCTTTACGAATCTTTTGTTTCGAATCAGTGGTTCGCTGATCAGGTGACGCTGTCCACCTCTATCTAAATAAGCGAAAACAGACAAACCGGTTTCACAGAATATATTTATCATAACTCTTTCCCTCTACATTTAAATTTTAAATCAGGTATAAGCGCGAGACATCACTTCCGTCATCAGAACGCGTTTTCAGACCTCACCAACCGGATGCGCAAGGCAGTTGGACATAGTGGTGTTTTAGAGGTGAAAAATGATATAAATACTGTTCAGTTTCTCGCACAAACCGATCGTTTCATGTCTTAGGACATCAATGTGTCGTCACGAACCGCAGGGTTTAATTTGGATTTGTCTGTGCATGTTTTTTTTGACTCTTATAGATGGAGTTACCATTGACAAGCATTATACGACTGACAGACCGCAACGGTTGGAGTTAAAAATCATTTGTGTTCTACTGAAGAAACAAAGTCACCTACATCTTGGATGCCCTGGGGGTAAGCAGATAAACATCAAATTTTCATTTTTGGGTGAACTATCCCTTTAATACGGTTATGTTCACACACAGTGCAGTTATTTACAGGAGTGACAACCGCATTCTATAACCAAACTCACACCCGTAAATTTTCAGTACTCACAACCGCATTCTCGGAATATTCGCGCTGTGTGAACGGAACCGCACTGGACAACTAGTTGTCTGTCACGTCATACAGTGCGAGAGAACCGCTCTGCTAAGGTGTTTTGTGTGTGGTTTCGCTTTCGGTAACTTACTGCGACAGAGATATGAGATGTGCGTCATCTGAAGGTGTTAGATCCAGTCACTATTCTCCAATGGAGCGGCTCCCGTCAGTTTTGTGTTTCTTTTCCAAATTCAAATGCCGTGTCATGCACGAGACGTCGCAAAGGACGTGACACGCGAGTGCAACGGTTAAAGACTCCGGCTAGCGCGTGTTTACATTCTGCTGTTGGTTAATGAAGTTTTGATGGATGAACTCGCGGTTCAATTAGTCTCGTCATGTCAAAAGTGATAATACTTTTCAGTTTTATGGACGTCGCCATCTTTAATATTACGTTGGTCACTGTCGTTATGGTTACTAGTAAGAGAATACAGGCTTGACTCTCGTTGCACGTTCATACAGACAGTGTTCCAGATGCTACTGTAAGCTGCTGTGTGAACGAGACATTTCAAGACTCACACCTGTAAGTAAATGCGGTTGTCAATCCCAAAAACTGACAGTGTGAACGTGGCCCTAGTCATCTACACTATCCCTTTCATGTAGCATTATCTCACCATGTACTGTTATGCTAATGTTATGTTGTGTTGTATTACTGTATGTCATGTAATTTTGTCAGGTTAATGTTATGTACTGTTATGTTGTGTTGTGTTGTGTGGTGTTGCTGTTGTAAATTGCATTGTATTACTGTTAAGTACTGTTATGTTGTCATGTTAATGTTATGTACTGTTATTATGGTAATGTTATTTTGCGATAGGTTACTGTTATGTTATGTGGAGTTGTATAACTTATGTTGTCATGTTACTGCAACAATGTTATGCACTGCTATGTTAATGCTATGTTGTGTTACTGTTATGGTAATGTTATGTTGTCATGTTTGTTATGTACTGCTATGTTGTGTGGTGTTACTGTTATGTTATGTTGCATTGTATTACTATTATGTACTGTTATGTTGTCATGTTAATGTTATGTACTGTTATGGTAAGGTTATTTTGTGATATGTTACTGTTGTGTTATGTCATGTAGAGTGGTATTATTGTTATGTTGTCATGTTATTGCAATAATGTTATGGACCTAGATGTTAATGCCATGTTGTGTTAATTAGTGATCGACCGATATTGATTTTTTAGAACCGATACCGATAATTTGTGTGTTTATGTGCCCGATAACCGATATGCAGAACCGATATTTATTATTTACTGTTATACTTCTGTTTTTGACACGATTACAACACCACTGAACTGAACAAACCATTTTATTTATAACAATCACTCCCTCCTTGCATAGAAAACAAAACAAATCTTATTTATACACCTAAATTTTGTTAATTTTAATCTTCATATTACAAAAATAATTTTATTTATAAAAAGCATCAGCAGCAACACTAATGTTAACAATAAGCAAAATAAATGTAGAATGTCTAATGTTTTCAAATGGAGAAAATAAATTAAAGACAGGAGTCATATCAATTTTGCAGAAATGTAATACTTCATTTTAAAGTACAGTTTTAGTAGATTTATAAGCTGTTTAATAGGCTAAAGTAAAGAGTGAAGAATAATTTGCTGGATAATGTTAAATAACTGAATAATATTCTCTGGAATATTGGAATATAACAAACAAAACATCGTATTTTATTGCATTTCTCAACTGGTATGTTATATCAGAATTATTAATAACGTTTTGTCGTTCTAGATTATGAAATATCTGCTGACAAAGCGCTGTTTATCTATGCATTTACACAGAAATATACTCAAATTGCGATCGCTCGCGGAGATAATAAATAATTAATTTCCATAGAGTTGTGTATACTTGGATGTTTATTAGCGAATTAATGGTTATATAGTAAATGTTTATATAATTACGGTGTTTTAAACAAGTGAATCTTGTTAAAAGTTACATGCGGCGGCCCTGGAGCATTTCCTGAGCATCAACCTGCTGAGTGAACAGCAAAATGCAGACGACTTCACGAGACTGATGAGCATAGACAGAGAGAGAATTAAATTCAGCGCTTTTATTTCCAACATTAATGGCTATATTATTTAATTCATGCAAAGTTACATCTTTATTGGGACAAGACTTGACTGATTATCTTACATGACTCCGTGAGCTTGTCTCCATTTCTTAGAGACAAGCTGCATAAACTAGCTACATTTCAGGCATTTATGTAACACATCTAATTTGTCCATTAATGGCTGTTATGTTAAATAAAGTTTACTAATTACAGCAAAGCAGGTAAGTATACTTTACCTGTGCACACCGTTGTCTCGTCTCCCCTCAGATGCGCTGTAATGGCGATTCTGCGCGCAATTCTCAAAACACTTACAAGATGGCGGCGTTTATCGGTGTATCCGATATTCCAAAACCGATATCCGATTATGGTAAAAAGCTTAAATATTGGGGAAAATATCGGTAAATCGATATATCGGTCGATCTCTAGTGTTAATGTTATATTATGTTATGTTGTCATGTTTGTTATGTACTGCTATGTTGTGTGGTGTTATTGTTATGTTATGTAAATGTTATATTGCATTGTATTACTATTATGTTGTCATGTACTGTTATGGTAATGTTATTTTTGCTTTGTGTTACTGTTATATGTTATGTCATGTTATGTTGAGTTGTACTACTGTATGTAATGTCATGTTGTATACTGTTAATGTGATGTTGAGTTGTATTACAATAATGTTATGTTGTCATGTTAATGTCACATACTGCTATGGTAATGTTATTTTGTGATATGTTACTGTTATGTGTTATGTCATATTATGTGGAGTTGTATTACTGTTGTCATGTTATTGCAATAATGTTATGCACTGCTATGTTGTATTACTGTTATGTTGTCATGTTAATGTTATGTAGTACTGCTATGTTGTGTGGTGTTATTGTTATGTTGCATTGTATTACTATTACTGTTATGTTGTCATGTTATTGTTATGTACTGTTATGGTAATGTTATTTTGCTGTGTTACTGTTATGTTGTATTACAGTATGTAATATGTTGTCATTTTATATAGTGTGAATGTGATGTTGAGTTGTATTACTGTAACATTATGTTGTTATGCTAATGTTATGTACCGTTATATTGTGTGGTGTTATTGTTATCTAAATGTTATGCTGTGCTGTATTACTGTTATGTACTTATATTCTGTCATGATATATTAATGTTAATGTTATGTTGCATTTACCGTTATGCACTGCTCTGCTGTCATGTTAATATTACAGTATGTACTGTTATGTAAATGTTGTGTTGACTTGTATTACTTACAATTAGGGTTGCAAAGGGGTGGAAAGTTTCCGGTAAATTTCCGGAAACTTTCCATGGGAACTTAACCTGGGGAATTTTGGAAATATTCCAATTTGGAAACTTAACAGGAATTTATGGGAATTTACAGGAATTTATGAGAATTTATGGGAATTAATTGGAAATTTTGGGAAATTTATATAAATTTATAATATTTATATAAAATGTATCATATAAAAACAAATATAAACATTTTGTTTGGTCATAACATGAAATAAGTTATTTATTTTTCGCATTCAATTAATTCTAATTTAGTAAATAGCAGCAATTGTTATTTGTTATTTATTTCAGTGTCACATGATCCTTCAGAAATCATTCTAATATGCTGATTTGATACTCAGTTATTATCATTGTTGGAAACAGTTGTGCTGCTGAATATTTTTTTGGAACCTGTAATACTATTTTCAGGATTCACTGATGAATAAAAAGTTAAAAAGAACAGAATTTATTCAAAATATTCTAACAATATCACTTTAATATCACTTTTTATCAATTTCACACATCCTTGCTGAATAAAAGTATTCATTTCTTTCAAAAAAAAAAAAAAAGAAAAAAAAATTACTGACCCCCAAATTTTGACTGGTAGTGTATATTGTTACAAAAGATTTCTATTTTAAATAAATGCTGTTCTTTACATTTTTATTCATCAAAGAATCCTGAAAAAAGTATCACAGGTTATAAAAAATATTAAGCAGCACAACTGTTTCCAACATTGATAATTGAGTATCAAATCATCATATTAGAATGATTTCTGAAGGATCATGTGACACTGAAGACTGGAGAAATGATGCTGAAAATTCAGCTTTGTATATCAAAATAGAAAAACATTATTTTAAATTGTAGTTATGTTTCACAATATTACTGTTTTTTTCTGTATTTTTGATCAAATGTGCATGTTATGGACTGGGGGAATGCACAGTGCATGCAGGGGTGTGGCCTCAATAGCCCTGCAGTAAGTAGTGTGCTGCGTGAATGTGATTGAGGAATGTGTAGGGTAAAAATTCAACTAAAATTGCATTAAATATGGTGATTTTAACCAAAATTATGCTGCAAGATGTTTTTTTCCAACTACATTTAAGTACCCTGTTATAGGCTAACCTGCAATTTTGCAAATTCCCTGTTTATTCCCATTAATTCCCATTAATTCCCATATATTCCCGTTAATTCCTATGGAAAGTTTCCAGCTTTGAAAATTCCCGGAATTTTGCAACCCTACTTACAATGCAACACAACATACATTGTAGTCATGTTATTGTCATGTTAATATAATGTTATGTTGTGTTGTGCTACTGTTATGTCACGTAAATGTTATGTTACATTGTATAATTGTTATTTTGTCACGTTATTGTCATTATCATGTTAGGTACTTTTATGTTAACGTTATGTTGCGTTGTGTGTTGCTGTTATGGTTGCATTTGTATCTGGGAAACAGTGATTT
Organism: Mylopharyngodon piceus; assembly: GCA_039654765.1. Taxonomy (NCBI): domain Eukaryota; kingdom Metazoa; phylum Chordata; class Actinopteri; order Cypriniformes; family Xenocyprididae; genus Mylopharyngodon; species Mylopharyngodon piceus. Next base: position 4,215,062 of record CM077459.1, on the reverse strand, counting down.
TAAGAACCATAATGGGCTGACAAACTGATTGTACATGTCCACGAACACCCTGAATATCTGAAGTTACAGAACACATGTGAAACTTTTTAGGTCACACACACAACGCAGCAACAATACCAACAAATATACACACTCTTGCCTCTCTGTTGCATTAGATGTGGAAAACAGCCCACTATAACAGTCAAGAATAACTATACAATCACATTATAACAAGTCACATCACATATGCACAACCTAAAGTTCACTGCTGCTGACTACCACCTACCCAGACAACATTTTTGACAAAAATAACATAGGTACAGTTCTTTAATACTCTAAAATGTGTAAGAAGCTTTCAGAATGACAGCAGTCATCAAAACTTTACTACAGTTTTGTATTGTAGCAACAATAACTGTAGCAACTATGCTATTTTGATGGAAAAGTATTGTTACCATAGTAACTTAGTAAGGGCAATGCTCTAACAATAAAACTGACAGCTGCCTAACTAGACGGCATCACAGCCGCATTCACAGAAGAAGAAAAAAAATGCTGTCTATGTAGGCAGGTTACTATGTTTTAAACCAGCCGTTGTTTGTTACCTTTAGGGCAATGTTGATGGGCGTATTCCTGCCTTTCCCTCCTCCATGAGATGATCCAGAGCTGTTACTGGCCGATCTGTCTCTGCCGTCCCCGCTCTGACCCGATCTCATCCCGAACCGGTGCTGCTGACCCGCGCCGCGACGGCGCCCATCGTGCCGGCCGTCCTTCGACATGAGCCCGGTGTCAATCGAGCGACTTTCAGCGGACGACAACTTCGCAACCAGAGGGCGAGAAATTAAACAGGCCTCCTCTTCTTTTACACTGAACACTGGCGGATCATGTAGAGCGCAAGAGGGAATTTAACGCCGCCAGCTGGACTGGAGGACCGGACTGCGCGAACCTTCAACATGGTAAACACAGTTCCGTCAAAACACCATGGTTACTAGTTATTAGAAGTAGTAGCTGTTGATGATCGTATCATAAATAAATAATACATGATTTGAGATGATTGATATTATTTTTTCCAATATTTTGATTGCTTGATATTTCTACTAATGATGCAATATCCAGTAGCAGTTAAGTTAACTATAATTTTTTAAATGTAAATACAGACTTCTAATTATTTGGGAAAATACGTAAAACTAACAATTTTAGCACTGTGTACACATGGCGAAAAATTATTTATTATTGTGATGATTTAAGATTTAAACAGGCAAAATGTGAATGTTAGACCAAATCAAATAATTATGTAGCCTACTTATTTAGATTTTGTAACTTTAAATTATAGTCTATATATAAAAACTTAAATCTAACCATAACTATATCTCAAAGAACTTTATCTTGCAATTTCTTTAAAATAAATTTTAAAGGGGTAGTTCACCCAAAAATGAAAATTATCCCATGATTTACTCACCCTCAAGCCATCCTAGGCGTATACAGGTGCTGGTCATATAATTAGAATATCATCAAAAAGTTGATTTATTTCACTAATTCCATTCAAAAAGTGAAACTTGTATATTATATTCATTCATTACACACAGACTGATATATTTCAAATGTTTATTTCTTTTAATTTTGATGATTATAACTGACAACTAAGGAAAATCCCAAATTCAGTATCTCAGAAAATTAGAATATTGTGAAAAGGTTCAATATTGAAGACACCTGGTGCCACACTCTAATCAGCTAATTAACTCAAAACACCTGCAAAGGCCTTTAAATGGTCTCTCAGTCTAGTTCTGTAGGCTACACAATCATGGGGAAGACTGCTGACTTGACAGTTGTCCAAAAGACGACCATTGACACCTTGCACAAGGAGGGCAAGACACAAAAGGTCATTGCAAAAGAGGCTGGCTGTTCACAGAGCTCTGTGTCCAAGCACATTAATAGAGAGGCGAAGGGAAGGAAAAGATGTGGTAGAAAAAAGTGTACAAGCAATAGGGATAACCGCACCCTGGAGAGGATTGTGAAACAAAACCCATTCAAAAATGTGGGGGAGATTCACAAAGAGTGGACTGCAGCTGGAGTCAGTGCTTCAAGAACCACTACGCACAGACGTATGCAAGACATGGGTTTCAGCTGTCGCATTCCTTGTGTCAAGCCACTCTTGAACAACAGACAGCGTCAGAAGCGTCTCGCCTGGGCTAAAGACAAAAAGGACTGGACTGCTGCTGAGTGGTCCAAAGTTATGTTCTCTGATGAAAGTAAATTTTGCATTTCCTTTGGAAATCAGGGTCCCAGAGTCTGAAGGAAGAGAGGAGAGGCACACAATCCACGTTGCTTGAGGTCCAGTGTAAAGTTTCCACAGTCAGTGATGGTTTGGGGTGCCATGTCATCTGCTGGTGTTGGTCCACTGTGTTTTCTGAGGTCCAAGGTCAACGCAGCCGTATACCAGGAAGTTTTAGAGCACTTTATGCTTCCTGCTGCTGACCAACTTTATGGAGATGCAGATTTCATTTTCCAACAGGACTTGGCACCTGCACACAGTGCCAAAGCTACCAGTACCTGGTTTAAGGACCATGGTATCCCTGTTCTTAATTGGCCAGCAAACTCGCCTGACCTTAACCCCGTAGAAAATCTATGGGGTATTGTGAAGAGGAAGATGCGATTATGCCAGACCCAACAATGCAGAAGAGCTGAAGGCCACTATCAGAGCAACCTGGGCTCTTATAACACCTGAGCAGTGCCACAGACTGATCGACTCCATGCCACGCCGCATTGCTGCAGTAATTCAGGCAAAAGGAGCCCCAACTAAGTATTGAGTGCTGTACATGCTCATACTTTTCATGTTCATACTTTTCAGTTGGCCAAGATTTCTAAAAATCCTTTCTTTGTATTGGTCTTAAGTAATATTCTAATTTTCTGAGATACTGAATTTGGGATTTTCCTTAGTTGTCAGTTATAATCATCAAAATTAAAAGAAATAAACATTTGAAATATATCAGTCTGTGTGTAATGAATGAATACAATATACTTCACTTTTTGAATGGAATTAGTGAAATAAATCAACTTTTTGATGATATTCTAATTATATGACCAGCACCTGTATGACTATCGTCTTTGAGACAAACACAATTGGAGATATATTTAAAAATATCCTAGCTCTTCCAAGCTTTATAATGGTAGTGAAAGGGGGGCGTTTTGAAGAATTAACTATAATAACTAGCTTCCGGGAGACGGCCGTACGCGTCGATTTGCGGTGGTAGAGTAACCCCTGACCCAACGCATGACAAACTCGGAAGCGCAGAGGATAGAGCAAAACAAAACACCGATTACGAATTAGAAGACTAAAACAATAAATTTTAAACAGAAATGTTGGAGGATTTCGATATAAGAGAAGAGGAGCTTGAGTTTGTTGCCCTGCCATATTTGTTTGAACCGCGAGAGACGTCCAAGCTTACGCTACTCCTACATTGCGTCAGGGGTTACTCATTTGGCGCAAGTCAGCTTGCACCGGAAGCTAGTTATTTTAATTTATAATGTTTTAAATATGGATATTTTTCTTACAAAAACCCATCGCTTTGCTTCAGAAGGCCTTTATCAACCCTCTGGAGCGTATGGATATTTATGATGGATGGATGAATTTTTGGGGGGCTTCAAAACACGCTCCCCGTTCACTCCCATTATAAAGCTTGAAAGAACCAGGATATTTTTAAATGTATCTCAGACTGTGTTCGTCTGAAAGAAGATAGTCATATATGCCTAGGATGGCTTGAGGGTGAGTAAATCATGGGATAATTTTCATTTTTGGGTGAACTATCCCTTTAAAATGACAGAACGCTTTAACAGTAAAAATGAAACATTCTAATGTGCAAAAACAGCAAATTTAATGTTTCAGTCTTGAACTTTTCAGCATGCTGTTTTCAGTGACTAACCGCTGTTGTTGTTTTTGATAGTCAGCTACATTAAACCAAAGTCCAGAACCCAATAAGGGATTCAATTTCACTGACACTATAAAAAAAACAAAAAAAAACATACACATATGAAATTATACATTATCTGAAAAGATTTAAAGAATGTTTTCTTGTTGCTCCATGTGTGCTGCAAAAGCTACACTGAAATACATTCATTGCATTTACATCTATCTTTAACAAAGGCCTTGTCATTCACAAACAGACATTTGCAACCAAACACACAACCATCCCATCGAAAGACTCATTTCATCCATTGCAATTACAAAAAAAAAAAAAAAAACTAGTTGAGTGATCCATTGACAAAGTTAATACTCCCAAAACAGAAGCTGCCATTTTGAAAATATTCACCTAAATTGACAAGAGCTGCCAGAGATTGTAGGTTAAAATTATTACCAATTCTCTCAAAAACTTGAGACATTGCTATTAAATTACTCAAACGCCAAATTTCTCAGTTCAAGATCACCCGTCTTTTTTGTCCTAAACAATAAAAAGCATGAGCTGTAACTATGATGAGCTTAAAGGTGCAGTAAGCAATTTCTGAGAAACACTGTTGATGTTTAAAATAGCCAAAACAAACCCATCTTGATAGCTCCGCCCACAAATTCACAAACACACTATGTAACACAGGCACCTCCCCCCTAATGAATGGACACGCCCATTACTGCTGATTGGCTACAATTGTGTTTTGGTGCTCGGCCCAATCCACTTTCAATAGCGTTTCTCAGAAATTGCTTACTGCACCTTTAAAGTCATAACTGACAAGTTTTAAAAAACAAACAAACAAATCAAGGCCACATGTGATACTTTCATCCAAACGACAAAGAAAAACCAATTCAAATTGTGTTGGTACATAAAAATCATGTATTAATGTCCATGGAAATAAAAACCATTGGGGTAACACTGAATGAAACGGAAGGTCTACCCTTCAGAGGTAGGTAGAGCTGTACATGATAATTCCTAAAACAGTTTTCAAAGCAGAATCGCAGGAGAAAGCGGAATGGGGGGGAAACACAGAATATTGCAGTGATTTAAGCTAGTTCATGTGCTGGTGCTACAATTACCGGACATTTCTGAAAGAGACAAAGCATTATTATTAATTTTTTTTCCACAGAAAAGCAATTTAAAGCGCATACAGTATTGTACATTTCATCTATACTTGTATATAAAAACAAACTAAGAACAGAAAAGTTAAATTCCCCAAATTAGGACTGACATGGATAAATGGTAGTAAGCGGTCAGTAACTGGAAGCCACAAGACAGAGAATGGAGTTGAGATTTACAAATGAGCATTTCGTTACGCTTTTCCATATGCTGCACGTGGGATGTGACCGGATTTTGATTACACTTCACCAGAAAACTAGAGCGAAACGGATAGGCCATTAAATATACATCAAATCTAGAGTAAAAAAATTAATAAAAAGCCAGCTCGTCTATGAAAAAAAAAAAAAAAACTAAAAAGGAATGCATAATGAATTAAAACCAAAGGGCAAGTTGTGTTTTACAAACTTGACAGGAAAAAATATATATGTACAAATGTTATATATACATATACACACATAGTTGAATGTATATATTCATGTTCTATATATTTATATTCAACCGGTCATTCTCGTTGAAGTAAGCCAGAGGCCTGGAAGGGCAGAGGGTCCCTTTGAGCACCAAAAGGAGTGACGCAAGTCCACTTCTGCACAGCGCTTTACGTTAAAGTCCGAATCAGGCATAGACTCCACTCCAGAGCGGAGCTGATCGACCAATCAGAAATTATCTTCTCGGCCTCGCCTTCGGTTCCATAAATGTGTGTGTGTGTGTGTGTGTGTATAGAAAACATATGCATACATCAAGTCATTTGTTTTAAAACATTAGTCCAGAGCCCCACACCCCCCTCCCTCCCGCCCACCCCACATAAAAGAACACCCATGTAGGCAAGTCTGTAGTTGAAATCCTTATGGCAAAGAGTTTGTGGCAAATTCTCCTTTCCCCGCGGTGTAAATTCCTCACTGCTTAAAAACAGTCTGGTTGGCAAGAAATGTTCGTTTTCTTCCACATTCAGTCTGGGGGTAAAAGGTCATGCAGGCGAAATCTCTCTCTTATGTGTGGCCGAACATCCTCGTTCTGAATTAAAAACACAAAAATACCAAGTCAACAAAAACACATAGCTGTACACATCACCTCAGACACGAGTGTACAATTATTTTGAACTTAAAGGGATAGTTTACCCAAAAATGGAAATTGTCATTTACTCACCCTCAAGTTGTTCCAAACCGCTTTGTTCTGTTGTACACAAAGGAAGATATTTGGAAGAATGTTTGTAACCAAGCAGATCTTGCCCCCCATTGACTACCATAGTAGGAAAATAAATACTATGGTAGTCAATGGGGGGGGTGAGATCTGTTTGGTTACAAACATTCTTCCAAATATCTTCCTTTGTGTTCAGCTGAACAAAGAGGTTTGGAACAACTTGAGGGAGAGTAAATGATGACAATTTTCATTTTTGGGTGAACTATCCTTTTAAAGCAGAGGTTCTCAAAGTCCGGACTCCGGTCCAGATCCGGTGGGAATTCAATCCAGACCCGCCTCCATTTCGTATTTCAACAGCACTGATTGTGTGTAAGGGATTAAAAGTGTGGATTTCCTACTTTGATAAACGCATGTTAAACTTGTAAATCATGTGTTTCGTTTTATGTCTTTTGGAGATGGTCCGAAATGAAAACGAAGGCGAGATATTTAAAATTTTCCTGCGTGACATTGTCATGACATCCAGTGAGTGTATGACATTTGACGTAATCGAGCGACACTTCACCGCAGCAAGCATTTGGATGGGTGAGGATGTCAGTTTCCAGGAAAAAAAAAGTTGAAGAAGAAAAGATCATTAGTGTATTTTGAATGCAAAAGGCACTTTATTTTTTCAAAAAATTAGTGTTGATTTGTTATGCATGTTTATTAAAAAACAGGTTTTATAATAACCAATTGTTCCGGACCTTTGACATTGATGAAAATTCAGATTTGGACCTTTGAGAACCCCTGCTTTAAAGTGTGTGACATCTGAACCCAAATGATACAGAAATTGATCTGATGCTGATAATGGTATTACAGACGACAGCCAGTTTCTCAGTATTGTTGTTCAATATCAATCACATAATGAAGGTAGTCTTCACACTACATTATCATGTATGATATTAAATATAGATAATGATTTTGTAAATTGGCATAAATTTTTTTTTACTGTTAATAATAAAAATTTAAATAAAATAAAGTTTGTGAAAAAAGCCCTGGTACTATCAAAAAAAAAAAAAAAAAAAAAATAGTATTATGAAAGTGCAAAGTTTGAGGTATTAAAATAATATTTATTACTATTACTCAATTAAACTGCAAATAAGTCTTATTAAAATATTTACATTTAGTAAATACATTTAATTTTTATTTAAAGCAATTATTAAAACTCATTAAATCACATCATGAAGCTATAGTGTTCACACTAAGATATTATAAAGTATAATTTAAAAAAAATACACTTACATTTTTATTTAAAACAGCAGTTAAAAGCACATCAAGAAGGTAAAGTCTTAACACTAAAATAATCTAATGTTTGATATTAAATATTGATAGCAATTATTTTGTAAATTGCCATAAATAAAAGTTTAGTGTTAGTAATAAAAAGTCAAATAAAAGAAAAAAAATCCCTGGTATTATCCAAATATCTTAAAAACAGTATTATGAAAGTGCATTTTTTTAAAATAATAGGAAATTATTATTATTATTTCTCAGAATTAAATTTAAATCTTTAAAATAAATGTTTAAAATAAATTTATATTAAAAATGTACATTTAATTTTTATTTAAAACAGCAATTAAAAACCATTACATCATAAAGGTATAGGAGGTATATACAGATATTATAATGTATGATATTAAATATGGATAGCAATACTTTTGTAACTAGGCAAAGAAAATTTTTAAAAAGCAAAATAAAAAGCCCTGGTATTATCTAAAAAAAAAAAACCCACATAATATTATGAAACTGTGTAATTTGAGTTAAAATAATAATAATAATTTTATTGTTATCATCATTATACCATTATTCCTTTCCTAAGAATTAAATTGCAAAGAAATCTTATTTAAAATAAAATTTATAATGTAATATTTAATACAAAATCTACATGTAATTTTTATATAAAAACAACAACAAAAAATAGATTAATGTGTAAAGACATAAAAGTAAAAAATTAAGATAGGAGAAAATATCTGAACACAACAACAACAACAACAACAACAAAAACCCCAACATACTTCATCGTTAAAAAGCAGCACACAAAAGACAAGACGCACGTACCAGTTCTACCAGCTTCTCCAAAAACGGCACCAGCTTTAGGAGCTCATTGTCATTCTTGTCCACAAACCAACTCTCAATGGGGATCCCATTGGAAAGCTGCAATGAGAGAAGCACATCCTGAGCTTTACATACTAATAACTCCACACAGACCACATCAATGAAGGTGAAACCCAAGGCGGCTTCACAAACCTGATAGGCAAAAGCCTGAGGAGAGTTGTCAATGATCACCGTCTTGGAGAGATCTCTCCCGAGGATGTTAAGGTCTTTGATGTAGTTGCCTTGGACGCATACGCAGTGCTCACGGAACAATCTGTGCCTGAGACACGAGAGGAAAGACATCTTGAGCTTAATACGTACTTTAAACATCTTACAACCTGAGAATTTAGACACATTTGTTCCCATCACACCTGCATACTATTAATACAATTAAACTTCACTTTTTATATTTATTTTATTTTGAGAGAGCACCTGCTTGAGACAAGACCCAATAATAACTTAAAGCAACTGACCTAACCAACTGTTTTTTAGGATCCAGGATGTTCAGCAGCTTGTCAGCATATACCTTCTTGGAAGCAGTGAAGAGAATAATCTGCAGATAATTCAAGGTTATGTCAGTAATGCCAGTGAAAATGGTAGACCACATCATTGATTAGATATTCATTAGGGTTCAAGAAAAAAGCATGACAGGACTGAACACGTAAGTGAAAGACCAACGACCAAGGACTAGGGATGCACCGAAATTTCAGCTACCGAAAATTTTCGGCTGAAACAGCAATTTTCAGTTTTGGGCAGAAATGGTTTTGAAGGGCCAAAATCATTGACGGAAACAGTGAAGTTTAATTATCACTTCTCTGATGGCACGTTTTGACTGTTCAGCATATTGTGCACACAACGTGGATAAACTACAACAGTTAAACATGTTATCTGTGTGGACAGTAGCACTGGATGGCACACGTGAACCGATCAGCTCTTCCTCTTTTTTTACCACTAGTTATAGCACTAATTAAACATGGGTGAACACCAGAAGTTATGTTGAAAGATATAGAACTGAAATGAATCATGTCTTGGGTAATCGCTTAATCAACGTTTCAACCAGAAAGACAACTCAGGAAAGCCATTCAATGTCCATATCTCGTTAGTTAGCTAGAGAAAAAAAAAAAAAACTTTTTGCTAAATATATGCACTGTAATAGATATTCAGTATATTTTACTTAACCTGTTAGTGATGTCTTCATTATTTAATGCATGTCTGAAAAATCTGTCTTGAAAATTAATTACAGCCATCATTTAAATGTTTATTTCACCAATAAATTGGAGTAGAAACAATTCTATTATTAAAAAGTTGATATAGAAACTGCCTTGTGTGCATTTTTGTTAAACTCAGTTAAGTGTTAATTATTAAATAAATTTGATTAATTAATTGATTATTAAACTATTTTTTGTTTTCTGAACATTTTCATTTCAGTGTTTAGGGAAAAAAATATGAAATTAATCAAAGTGCATTATTAATACAATTATACAATTTTTTTTTTTTTTTAAATATGTTAAATTTTTTTCGGTTTTTAGCCAAGTGCATCCTGAATTTTCGGTATCAGCCCAGAATTGTAATTTCAGTGCATCACTACCAAAGACACTTTCTTTTCATATGGAGGTTTGCAATTTTTTTTACCTATGTTACCAAAATCTGGGACAAAATTAAAAACCTGATTTGTGTGAAAGCAAAACAAAAACAAAAAGATAAAACAATAACAAAAAAAGTCACTGAGTAGCAGCCAAATAGATGTAGGTTTGGGAAACTTCTATTTAAGAAAAATATTTGAACAATCAACAAGTTTATTAACAAGTATAAATAAAGTTTAAGCAGGGCTCCAGACAAACTTTTTTTTTTTTACTAGGAGCACTGTAGCCCCTTACTGAAAATTTTAGGAGCATAAGCAGAAAATTTAGGAGCACACCTTAAATCGACCTGCAGCACAGTTATTCACATTTTCCTCCATTCTGACTGTATAACTCACAAATGCCATGGTAATAAATAGACTTAACTTACAGAAATTATAATGTGCAGTTTTATTTTAAGTTTGCAAGGCTCCAGATTAACATTTGAGGGCAGCATTATCATTCATAATGTCTAAATAATTCAAAAGCAAAACGATTGAAAATATATATTAGGGAGTGGAAATGGCAGCCACCTACTGGTTACAATGGTAATTTAATGTCTTTTTTATTTTTAAATAAGTGTGAGTTTTCCTACATGTTGAAACTTTTAGTTTTATAAATGGGGATAATCTATGAAGGATGAACAAATAATGTTTTGGTCATCGCATTAAAAATAACATTTAAATATGATAATATTAGAGTTTTGAAGTGTTGGAAAAAGATATGTAAAATACTTGAAAGCATTTTACTATTCCTGCCAAAATTCCATGGTTACAGTTAGTGTTACTACATTAAATCCATGGCGAATGTTGTTAATTTGTGGACTGAAAGCCCTCTATAAACAATGTTTCTCCTGATCTGATATCTACGGTTAATAACGGAGAACTCTGGGCCGAATTTGAATGCTTCCCACTAATGTTAGATCTCGCAGCGATGTTATTAATTCTGTGGTGAATTCAAATGCTTTTTTACTAGATCTCCCAGCACTGTGTATTAACAGTGTCATGTGATCAAGATCGGCTCGTGCTGCACTGACATTGGTCCAAACTGATAAACGGTCCGTGAAGCACAAATGAGTAGCGCAGTTTCATTCTGCTTTCATTACGCTTGCCATTTGATGTTGGGCAACGTTATGGTGGTTGCGCCAGCGCGACTGCTAACAAATTTTGATCGCACCGGCAGGAAAAATGCACATAAAATGATTAAAATGAAAAATAAAAGCCAATAAAAATTATAATAGTATATAAATAATAAAATATCAGTTTCCAGAATGAATCAAACCAGTTGAGTGCTGTGGATATATGAATACTAGGCACTTTTCATTTGCTGTTATTTTTTTTGTTAGATAATAATTACTTATTTAAGTTATCTTTAAACTCTGGCTTTACGCTTTTATTACTTTAATAAATTAATGGCATCCACATTTGTATGTGCTGTTTGCTGGGATTTTGTACATGAGCTTCACAACCACCTCAACAAAAAAAAAAAAAAAAAAAAATTATTCAAAGATCTAATAAATCATGTCAATTGCATTATGGTACTAAACATTTTTTTTTATTACTAATATTAAAAACACCTCACTTACCTCATAAATCTGAGACATGCGTTCCAGGAATTCTCTAAAGAATGGTCGTAACCGGACATACACCTTTAGGAATAAGAAAGCAAATCACTCTAACAGAGCTGCAAAGCAGTGGAAAAGCTTGTGAAAAATGTGAAATATTGATTGTTTTTGATGCTTGGTTCTGTACCTGGTAAATGACATCTTGGAAAAGCACAGGGAAGGTCAAAGCTGCATCCTCCAATTCATTGAGGCTGCAGTGGACCAACGTCTCGTCCTGGAATAAAACCACAGCGACCGCTTAATCCTTGCATCAAATAGAGCTTACATCAGACTACTTAGATCAGAGTTGAATGACAACTTACCAGATCCAGGACGAGGGAGAACTCTGGCGTGCTCCTGGTTTTCAGAGGGAGCGCAGGCTTACGGGTGAGCTGCTCTTCAGTCAAGGGTGGCACGTGTTTGATAAAGAAATAACTGTAAGACAGAGACAAGTTAGCACACAAGCACGTGTCTATACTGAGGTTATTCCGATTTCCAGTGTGTTGAAATTTGGCTCACGGGTCAAAAACTTCCCAGTCCTCTTCATAAGTCCCCTCTGGAGGAGGTGATGGCGGGACATCCGGGTAATTGCTGTTAGATCCTACGGCTAACCAAGAGAGAAAATGTGAGGATGGTCCCCTTCAGGCAGCGGTACAGCTGGAAAACATCCTAGACACTCACCAGTTAGCGGAGGCATATCAGCCTCTGTGACAATCTCTCCTTCCTCTACCGTTGTGTCTACATGAGGCAGCGGTCTAGGGTTTAGTGCAGGGTCAAAGGTCAGGTCTCGGCCGTCGGTGGTAGTGCTGGTCGGGGTTTCCTCGAGCTGCTCCATGTCGAGCTGCTTCACGATCTCCTCAGCTTCTACCGCCTGGCCCGGGGAATCAGAGCCCGTCGTAGCTGGAGAATGAGGAAGACAATGCATTGACATGAGAAAGAGCTCACAAGGAAAGAAAATGCTGCAATTTCATTGGTAAATGTTTCAGTTTGCAGCAGGTGTGACTGATTAGATGACCCGAAGGTCTCAGACAGCAGCGAAGAGTGTCAATTCTGCCCAACTGCTTTAGCTCAGAAATGCTGCACTTTCAATTTTACTACATTATGACAAAAAAGGTCTATATGCTTCTTTGGGCACTTCAATGTGACTTCTCTGATGGTCATCTGATTTTATGGTCATGTGAGTGCCAGACCTCTGTAAAGGCAACATAACAGCACTCACAACTAGTGTTGTCAAAAGTACCAACTTCAGTACCAAGTCGGTACTGAAATTTTAAAAAAATGTGACAATACCTAGCATTTTGAGCGCTGTTAAGTGGATTCTGACTAACTTAAACACCTCTGATTGGCCATTGTGTTCACGCACTCAACAGATACATCTGTGATTGGCTACAATGATCAATGCACAGGAGTGTTTGAAAGCACACGGAAGTGTTTGAAAGCGTTTTGAAAGTGGGAGCGTTTGAATGCAGGCATCCGGTCCGCTGATAGATGCCTGCTTTCAAATGCTCCCTTGTGTATCTGTGTAAGCGCTCAACACGTACAACATGTTTTTGAAGCGTTGATCATTGTAGCCAATCACAGACGTATCTGTTGAGCACATGAACATAATGGCCAATCAGAGGTGTTTAAAGGTGCGTTCACACTTGTAGTTCGGTTCGTTTGGTCTGGACCAGGTCCAAGTCCTGGTCCGATTAGCGTTCAGATTGGCAATTTTATCACCAAACCAAAAGATACCAAACCTAAAGGCATAGGGATACGTTCACAAACTGTTGTGTGTGCGTAGCCTGCATATGATGGTATTTTGGCCAGCTGGGAACTCGTGAAGAGCTTATAAAATGTGTAAAGGAGTCAAAACAACGGCGGGAATCCCTCCGTCACACACACAAACGATCTGCTGCATGGAGACGCGCGTCTAATGCCTGTGATGGGCAAACTCGCGACTATGACGAGAAAAAAATTATATGCATGAGGATTCTGTCCTTTTTAGGGTCTCATCTTCCTGTTTTTGGTTCATTTACATGTCTTTGGTCCGTGTTGCATTCATATATCATTCGAATCGCACCATAATTCATTGGGAAGTGGACTGAGACCCATCTTTTCAGCGGCCTCGGTCCACTTGTTTGGTGCTCACCAGGGTTTGGATGGCAGCGTTCACACGTTCAAATGAACCGCACTAACAGAGCAATCGGACCAGGGTTCGTTTTAATCGAACCAAACATGACAAGTGTGAACACACCCTAAGTTAGTCAGAATCCACTTGACAGCTAGGGGAAATGCTGGTATCATGACATTTCAGTGAAGAGCGTCAAATATGTCTATTTACAACACGTTGATCATTGTAGCCAAATCACAGACGTATCTATTGAGCTCGTGAACACAAAGGCCAATCAGAGGTATTTAAGTTAGTCAGAATCCATTTAACAGCGCTCAAAATGCTAGGGGGAAATGCTGGTATCGTCACATTTTTAAAATTTCAGTAATGACTTGGTACCGAAGTCCGTACTTTTGACAATACTACTCACAACCCATGTGACGCATTTCTGATTCAGGCCAGAAAAGTGAGAGGCCAAAAAAAATTGAACAGGACTTTTCAGAGCATTCATGCATATCCCAATGAGAAATCTGCTTTTCTGAATTTATCATCATGTTCTATTATTGATGTAAAAATGTATTACATTAACCGGCATTAAATTACCACATTAAATAGATTTTACAAGGGCTGCACTGCCTTTACTGGTGGCCTAAAACAATAGCTGTTTTTCCACTGTCGGGCCAAACCGTTCTTGTTGTCTAACCGTTCCATTCCATGCCAATCCAGCTTACCCTGTACGGATATGGTTTCATTTTCCACTGTGGGGCTGATAATAGAGCTCTCAGAGTTTACAGATGGCATGAGATGTAAATAGTGACCGCATTATGGAGGATGATCAGATATTTCTATTATTAACTTGTGTGTACTTCACTCAAATAACGTGCTTGGCCAGGTCCAGAGAAACTGGTAACCAAGCAACAGACAAGTGACCAATCCCGAGTGGCGACGTCACAACACACATTCTACCAGCACGGTTCAGCATGGTTGAGAATTCCAGGCCAAGTAATCGTGCCGTGCCAAACCAAACTCAAGTGGAAATATAACTCTAACCGTTCTTAGAACCATTCGGCCCAATGGTGGAAAAGCGGCTAATGTCTAAATCGCTAAAGAGTGATGCAATTATGACATCAATTTGTAGACCAAAACACGGAAACGTGTTAGCATTTTAGCACTTCCGGTTCCATCGTCCTGAAGTCAATGGTTTTTTTGAATGGGATTTTGCTTAAATGGCTGAAATAAGGTCTGTGGTGAACACAAGCTCAAGACACTTTCATGTTTTATTCTACATCAGTATTACCCCACTCCTAATTTTTTAAGCTGTTACGTGTCTTGAAAAAGGCAGTTGCTATCAAGTGGCTAAATAGGACTACAGAGGCTGTCATGAACATTAAACGTCAGCAACCGAACAGGTAATCTCAGTCCGCTTTTACAGCCTCATGCTTATAACTGTGCTATTTTAACTCAAACTTTCAGGGAAAATGTTTTTAGATAAAAACTGAAAGAGTTATCTGAAGCTTAGTGATGGTGAAGTTGAAGTTGTGGGACCATGGTGTAGTTTGCATATAGCCTATCTTTAGCTTTTTACTTCTGGTGACTGCATTTAGGCTTCAAAATTCATAAAAGTTGTGTTCATCTGTGAAAATTATCTTGATGGACAAAACATTTAAGTATTAAACTTTTGTTGATCACAGAGCTTGTTTTTTGCGATAATCCAAAAGCTTATGGAAAAATCCTTTTGGATTTTTGTTGAACCACCACTCTATTTGGTTATTGGTTAACATTTTATTTCTTTGGAAAATTGTGTGCTGGTGAATTGTACACAAAGGCCAGTTCAAACCAGGAATGATAATGATAACCATAATATAACAGTGTCCACAGCAATGCACAATAATGTTCTGTTTATTATAAGTGTGCTGCAGTTTTGCTGTCTGCCGATTATTTTGTTGATTATTTTTAATATGGTGTGTACTTTAAATCAGTCATTGACAAATAAGGTTTTTAAAAGTGTAAAAAAAAAAAAAAAAAAAAAAAAAAAAAAAAAAAAAAAAACATAATGGAGATATAATTTTGTTTTAAAGAAAGTTTTTTTTTTTTTTTTTAAGTGTTAACAATAAGATTATGTGTTTTTTATAATCAATTAACACTGCTTTTGTCATTTTTTACAAGATGGACAATTTTTCACCAAAAAAGTCATTCGGTTTAACAAAAATTTCTGTTTTACCGAATGACACTTTTGGTTATACCGAATGACGATATTTTCAAACAATGCTAACAGGCTGATATCTAGCTAGCAAAAGGACAATCAAATTTTATATTTAGTACAAGTTTTTAAAATATTATAGCGGCTGTACCGAATGACCTGATGTTTCGGGACATGCGTATGGGCAAGTGAAAACATGAATTTTTCAAATAGTTAAAAGAGAGTTAGTTACTTTGCTTCATGACCATGTGGTCCTTTGCAGGTGTCTGAATGATGTCACATCCTGTCACATGATATTGACTGCATGACTTGATCAAAATTGGTCCCTTTATAATGGTTACTCCGAATGACATAAATGAAATTCATTTTTCCGGACATTTTTTTCTCATAACAAAGAAATGACTTCTACACATAATTTTAATACCATTTTGCACTATGCTGATATATGATAATATAAAATCATGCCAGAATAAAAAATATATACATTTATTACATTTTAAGATGTTTTAATCACAAATGAAATGGCTGTATTGGCTTTTGGACGGTTAAACCATTTTAACCATTTTGACACTTCAAAATCTTTAAAATACCTTTATATGTAGCAAAATATAATTAAAACCTTTTGGATTCAATAAAAGTGATCTAGTTGTACTACCTTACATACTTTGGATGTCATATCTTTGTTTTTTATTATTATTATTATTATTATTAAGGTCTTTGAACAAAAAAATGACCCGTCATGCCATTGACCCAAATAGTTATTTTTAAAGAGCCTGTCTCAAAATTGGAAGTTATCCCAACTTACAATGATTTTTTTTTTTTTCAGGAATGAAGTTTAATGTCTTTAGAACAATCTTAAGAAAAATGTTTATGAATACAAAATGATTTCATGATTTTTTGTATAATCAAAAGGACTGAAAATGTGACTAACTTCGTGTCATTTAGGCACATACATTTATCAGCTGACAGGTGCGATCACAAGTCCTTACCGTTTTTGTTGGCGGGTGAGAAGAAGCTAAAAACAGGAGAGAAGATGGTTCCCAGGAGGGTGGTGCGGGGCGGACTGCTCGGAGTTTCCGTCTGCACCTCCAGCTTCCCGTTGGGCTTCACTGGTTTACTCTGTCCTGTCATGGTATCTGAGCAGAAGAAAATGAGAAACATTTAACACCAACAGAACGCTGACAGCCTGCATATGCGTTCACAACAAAGGTAATTTACATACAGAACTCTTAAAAGAAGAGTAGCCTGTTTATCTGTGAGTGTCAGCACTCCTACCTCCATTGACAGGACCTTTCCTGCGGGCTCTGGGGTTTGCTCTGCTGGGAAGGTTCCCACCGGTCGGAGTGGATGTGATCAGATTACTGTCTGAATCACAGTCTACACGGCTCCTCTTAGCAGGAGTGCACTGCTCCACCTGACGTTAAGAAATATGGCTGAAATCAAACCGCACTTGTGTCGCAAAATCATCTCAAAACACAAGTTCAAATCCTCACCTTGACAGCATTGCCTCTGATGAACCGTTTGATGGTGGAGAAAATGCCCGTGTCTCTCTTCTGCATCTTGCCGTCTTCGGAGGGCAAAGTGTGTTCCACCTCGGAGTGCTTCCTCTTGGTCTTGGCAGTCCGGGCGGACGGGGTATCGCTCCGCTGCTGAGATGCCTTACGCACTCTCAGCCTCATTGTCCCAAAAGTCACATGTAAGACTGGAAAAGACAAAACCAGTTAATCTACTATGAAAAACGTGCAGAGCAGCACCATGCATATTTGCATACATTTCAATACTGCCACATTAATAACACCGAATGCAAGATATTCAGCTGCCATTACGGCTGTTGGGAAATTCCATTCCGGAGATCAGTCATGGCAACTCAAGGAAAACAATCGGATCTCTTCCCTGCTGCCGTTGACAAGAAAGGTCTCCGCAGCACCCTACTGCCTGTCTTTAAGAGTGCCACAAAAAGAGGGGGAAATCATCACCCGATCAATGGGGAACTATGTCAGGGCAAACTATTGAAGACTATGATGGGTTAAAACTGGGGACACATGGTTGCAAACATTCACGCTCTTGCGTATGGGATTTGTGAGAATAGCAACTTGGAACAGATATTACTTGGCGATATATTTTGGACATGAGTTTGAGCAAACAATCACATTCTCCAACAAGTTGCGTGGCAGCGCTTACACAATCGAATCCGGCTCAGTTGTTCTATGCCTCCTCTCCGCTAGCCTATCAATAAAAGTGGCAAAAGCCCCTATAAAAAAATATTGCCATGCAACTGTGATTTTGCATTAAAGGATTAGAATTAAAATTTTCTGATAATTTACTCACACCCATGTCATTCAAGATGTTTATGTCTTTCTTCAGTCAAAAAGAAATTCGGAAAACATTCCAGGATTTTTCTCCATATAGTGAACTTCAACAGAGGGTTCAACGGGTTGAAGGTCCGAATTGCAGCTTCAAAGGACTCTACACGATCCCAGCCGAGGAATAAGGGTCTTATCTATCGAAATGATTTTCAAAAAGAAATAATAACGTATTTACTTTTTAACCACAAATGCTCGTCTTGCACTAGCTCTGCGATGCGCCACGCATTACGTAATCACGTTGGAAAGGTCACGTGTGACGTAGGCAGAAGTACCACGGTAGGGCGAAAAACTCCATCTCATTTTCTCCTCCAACTTTAAAATCATCCGACATCATTGTTTTACCTTTTTTTGTAAAGGGCATTTGACTTAATCTTCGCACGTCTGCTTTGTAAACAATTGCTCACGCGTGACATTTCCAACGTGATTACGTAATGCGTGGCGCATCGCAGAGTAGCGCAAAATGAGCATTTGTGGTTAAAAAGTATATAAATTTTAATTTTTTTTAGAAAATGACCTATCATTTCACTAAATAAGACCCTTATTCCTCTGGGATCATGTAGAGCCCATTGAAGCTGCACTGAAATGGAAATTGGCACCTTCAACCTGTTGGTAGCCATTGAAGTCCACTATGGAGGAGAATAATCCTGGAATGTTTTCCTCAAAAAACTTAAAGGATTAGTTCACTTTCATATAAAATTTTCCTGATAATTTACTCACCCCCATGTCATCCAAGATGTTCATGTCTTTCTTTCTTCAGTCGAAAAGAAATTAAGGTTTTTGATGAAAACATTCCAGGATTATTCTCCTTATAATGGACTTCAGTGGCCTCCAAACGGTTGAAGGTCAAAATTATAGTTTCAGTGCAGCTTCAAAGGGCTTTAAACGATACCAGACGAGGAATGCTGTATGTCCTACGCCTTCCCTATTCAACTTACGGAATGAACGCAGCGCCAGTTACATTTTTTCCGCAAGTAGAATAGGGAAGGCGTAGGACATACAGCGTATACAAAGCATATACATTTTTTTCGAAAATGACCGATCGTTTCGCTAGATAAGACCCTTATTCCTCGTCTGGTATCGTTTAAAGCCCTTTGAAGCTGCACTGAAACTATAATTTTGACCTTCAACCGTTTGGAGGCCATTGAAGTCCATTATAAGGAGAATAATCCTGGAATGTTTTCATCAAAAACCTTAATTTCTTTTCGACTGAAGAAAGACATGAACATCTTGGATGACATGGGGGTGAGTAAATTATCAGGAAATTTTAAATCTGAAGTGAACTAATCCTTTAAGAATTATTAATTTGATTAATAATTCTTTGATTTTTTTTTTAAACATTAAATGATTTAATTTAAGATAAGAATTCTGAAGGACAATTAAGCCATGTGTATTTGTCTAGATCAGGTAGGGATGCACCATAGGGCTGTCAAATTAAAATTCGAATTTCAAATATTTGTTGAATTTAAAATAACAATGCTCAGTTAAATTCAAAAACGGTGCATTCGAATTTCAGGTGTGCATCAGGCAGCCTTATCAATAGCTATGTTTCAATCACCCTGTATTTATGCGCATTATGAAGTATCGCATCAGAAACGAGTGATGGAAATGCCAAATTGAGGGGAAAAAAAAAAAGTTTTTACGCTCACTTAAAGTGGTTTTTGACTTGTGCGAAAAAGAGTTCATGTGAATAATGGGAGATTGAAATGCATTTGCTGAATAAATTCTGATCAAGTGAACATTAAACTCACGTGACTAATCGTCTTTTTCCACTGATGAGGTTTTATTTACTGTTGGTTATTAGGTTACCAATACCACTGTCATCCGCTCAAACAACTTGATGGTCTAATTTTTTTCCCCTAATATTTTTCTTTTTTTTTTTTGCTAACTTTGAAAAGATTCGCTTCATTTATCAATGTGCCATGGATAAATAAAATAGAATAGACTCCACACAGACAATAATGAAATGATTCTAATTAAACCATGTTGTTGATGGAAAATAATGAGAAAAATAAAAGTGCTATTTATTATTAATAATGCATAATTGCTTTTGAAAAAGAAACATCTTTAATAGTATGGTTTCAAATAACAGCATTGCTGAAGAGCTGAATGAACACTGGTAAACAGAATCGATTTGTTAGCAGGTTATTTAACTCAACCAAACGCATCCTAAATGAGATTAATCAGATATTAATAATAATAATAATATTATTACAACTTATATCTGCACAAAATGGCACAAGTGAACTTGAACTAAATTACGTGCTAGTCAGAATGTGTAGCTCCTGTTGTGGATGTGCTCTTCCCGTAACAACGGCAACTAAACCCAAAGAATTCACAACATTTTATTAAAATAGTGTTCTCATTATAATGTTATGTAATATGACAGTCCCAATCATAGTTATTAATATTGTGCATTGCTGTTTGAGCTGCGTGCGCTGTACCTAAAGATGATCAGCAGTAAACTGAAAAGCTTTACAACAGCATTTATTAAATAATCCATTATTTATAAGATATAATATATCGGCTTAATTCTCTTTTTTTGGGCCGATAAACATAACATTAAAAAAAAAAAAACCATGTATATCGGCCGATATATCGTGCAACCGTAAGATAAGGGATTCCCAAATGAAGGTCGTGAGCCTCTGGGAGTTTGTGAGGGAACTCCATGTGTTTGTGAGTTGATGGAAAGCTAATAATTAATTAAATTCAATTCAATTAAAAAATAAAAGGGGTTGCACAATAATCACAATACAGATAAGTGCTATTATCAAATCAAAAGGATGCAATTTAATTAACCGTATAATCTGATGCGCTACGCTTTAAAGCAAATATTAATTTTATTATATAGTATAATTCTTCATTTTTGTAATTTAAGTTAAAACATAACAATTAATAATAATAATTACTAACAAGTTTGAGTCCACTTTAAAGTCCAGCTACAAAGTCAAAATAATATACTTCTTAAAAAAAAAAAAAAAAAAAAAAAAAAAAAAGTCTTCCATGTCATGTGACAATTAACCAACATTCAGGATTCATAATAAAATATTTTCTATACTTTAAATCTTTAGAACAAGCTATTAAACCACTGCATCTTAAATATTTAATCAATTTCAAACACTGGAGAGTGTGCTGGTGCGAATTTATACTATAATGTTGTGTTAATGTTCAATAAGTATAGAAATAGTACAGCAAAAATAGTACAGAATCTACCATATTGTAGTCATAATGATGTGGATTGAATATAGAAATAGAAGTATCGTCTTTTTATGATTTTGTGTGTTCATAAAAGCATTGGTATGTGCCGTGGAAACAAACTAGTGAAAGTCTTCAGATGTGCTCGAGTGTGT
>CM077459.1:4148538-4188538 GCA_039654765.1 Mylopharyngodon piceus | reverse complement strand
AGAATCTCGCCGGAAGTAGTAGGTCATCCGGGGTCTTTTCGCCTACTGTTTTTCGAACACTATGTATTCGGACATACTACTCTTTTGGCGTGCTGTTTTTCGCATACTATATAGTAGGGAAATATTCGATTTTGGATGCAGTGACTGAGTACCCTGTGTGAAATAACTCTATCCCACAATGCAATGCACTGGACTTAATTTTCCAGTGTGTGATAAAAAGTGTGACAAATAAACCATAAGTAATATTAGCCACAATTTTTTTTGTCTGCTTGTCTAATTATGACAAAACCGGATTAAAACATTTTTATATTGAATTTTTTGTTAGAATTAGATGCAGCATGCAAAATCATTTTTAATCATTTTCATTTTGTCCCCCCCTCCTTATTTTATTTTAGGATAGTAGAGGGCAAAAAGGAAAATAGGGGTTAGAGAGTAATAGAGTGCTGCAGGGATGATTTTTGTAGCTATTACATATTCCCTGGTTTTGTGTTTTGTGTGTTTTGTTTATTGGACTTTTAGTTTGCATTTTACCGGTTCCATCGCCCCGAAGTCAATGGGTTTTTTGAATGAGTTTTTGCTAAATCGCCTGAAAGAAGGTCTGTGGTTAACAAAGACTCTAAATATTTTCACATTTTGATCTATGACATAAAACACACCAGTTATAAGCCGCTTGTGATTTTTTTTAAACCTTTATTGTGTCTTAAAAACGGCGGTTGCTAACAAATTGCTAAAAGGGACTACTTCCTTTGGCGGGGACTTTAGACGTCATCATGACAAACAGGACATTTAGACAGAATTTCTCATGAAAAAGTGGATAAGTATTCTTACACAGCGCAGATCATAATCACCGAGCATGTTTTTAAATAAAGTTGTTTTCTAAATAAAGTTTGAGGAAGCTTGGTGGTGGTGACGTTGATCCCCGACCATGGTGTGCTGTAGTCCGTTTATAGCCTGCTGTTAGCTTTTTATATCTGACGACTTTATTTAGGCTTCAAAATGTATAAATGTTGTGTTAACTTGTAAAGATTATCTTGACAGACAAAACGTGTATGTGTCATAACCCTTTGTTAAACACAGAGCTTATTTTTTGCGATTTTCCAAAAGTCTATGGGAAAAATGCATAGGCTTTCGATCGAGGGAACCTGTGCGCCGCTAACTTCCGGGTTGGCCTACAAAAACACGTCATCCCTGAGGTACTCTATTACCCCTCTAGCATTTAAACCCCAGTGTTTCCTGTGTTCCTTGTCGAGTCTTGTCCTTTCGTGAATGTTTGTTTGGTGTACTCAATTCCCTGGTGTTCCCTGGTGTTCTGGTTTCTGTGTTGGTTTTAGTAAGTTTATTTTTGTTAATAAACTCACTGTGAATGGATCCTTCTCTCCCTTGTTTTTGAGTTTACCAGACATTACAGTAGCCAAAAAAACAAGTTTTAGCATTTTAGCACTTCTAGTTCCATCATCCCAAAGTCAATGTTTTTTTTTAATGGGCTTTTGGTTAAATGCCTGAAATAAGGTCTGTTTTGAACACAAGCTTTATTCAATGATATAAAATACATCAGTAATACCCTCTTGTGATTTTTTTTTTACTTGTCTTGTTGTTAACAAGTAGCTAAATGGGACTACAGAGGTTGTCGGGACATTAAACGTCATCAGCCGAACAGGTAAACTCATCTACTCACTAGTCCGTATTCACAGCCTTGTTGTGTTTATAATCGCGCTCTTGTAAACTATTCTAACTCAACTCTTCCAGGGGAAAATGTTTTTAAACAAAGACTGAAAGAGCTTAATGGTGGTGACATTGAAGTCATGCAACAAAAATACATCATCACCGCACCACTCTATAATAGGATTGGATCCATGTCAGACTCAAAGCCAGTATGCAGTATGATTATGTTATTGATATGTTAACACTGCGCCCCCTGGTGGTGTGCAGTTGGGGAACACAGGAAATAGAGTTGGAGGAGCAAAAGTTTTTCACCAACAGTATCGTGCTTCTACAGTGATAAACCACATTTATGTTTATCCTTAAACCTACTTACTGACTTATCCGGTGTCTGTTTCTTCATAATTCGGCTGACAGTTCGGTCGAGTACTGCAGACTGTGCAGCTGCAGAAGATTAAAGTCACATGATTCTCCTGGTCATCTCATTTCAGACAAACAAGAGTTAACGACTCTCTCAGTATGAAAATCGGCTCTGAACAAATGAGAAATCTCCTCACAAGTAACTACTAATTAATGGTGGAAAATGAGAAAAACAGGTTCTAGAATCTGTCTGATGAGTACTGATAATTAGGAAGAAAAGGTTGAATGAGCAGGGACTTATTATCTCCTACTTTTCACACCACAATAATTACATAATATCAAAAAACATGTATAACCAGAACATTTATTTAAAGAAAAGAGTTTTTCTGTGTTTTACCTACTGCTGCCGCCGTTTTGGACGTGGGTAGATTGGTGCAGTCTCCAATGCCAAATACATTGGCATACGTCTTATGTTGAAGGTTGTGCTTATTTACATCCAGCCAGCCGCCCGCGTCGTCCAATGAGGAGCCTTTGAGCGCTGCAGGTGGTCCCATCGGAGGGGTAACGTGGATCATCTCATACTATGACCAAGATGAAGGGTATGTGACACACTCAATCTACAGCTACCACAACTGAAGATGTTTTTTGTCAAATTTAACAATGGCTTACCTTGAAAACCTCTGTCTCCCCAGGTTTGTCCAGATTCTCAAAAACAGCTTCCTGTTTGTCTGCCCTGACCTCGATGAGGTTGTGCCTGAGGTTTACATTAAGGTCCCGTTTCTTCACAATCTCCCACAAGGCTTCTGCATATTTCTTGACCCCAAACAGCACTGGTAAGGAGGTGTTGAAAATAATGTTGGCTTTGGACCTTTTTCCTGTCTAAAAAACACATTGTTTAAAAACTTTGTCAATTCTTTGAGTATTATTGGTCAGTTGGAGTCATAAATGTACTGTGGCAGTACCATGGTACAGTGGTAGTATAAATGTTATCATGTTAGCTTGGAAAGTCATGTAAAAACCATGGTAAATGTTATTCATTTACCATGGTTTTTACATGACTTTCCAAGCTACTTCGAATAATAAAAAACATGGTATTGCCATGATACATGTCCAAAAATACATGGTGTTACCAAGATATATGCCCAAAAACATGGTATTATCTTTGTTTGTGTCCACAAATCATGGTAGTACCATGGTACATGTCAAATACATGGTGTCACCATGATATGTCCCCAAAAAACATGGTATTACCCTTGTTTGTTTGTGGTATTGCCATGATACATATACCAAAATACATGATGTTATTATATGATATATGCCCAAAAAATATGTTATTATCCTTATTCATATCCACAGAACATGGTATTGCCATGATGCATGTCAAAAATACATAGTATTCCCATGATATGTGGCCCAAAACATGGTATTACCCCTGTTCATGTCCACGAAACATGGTATCACCATGATATATGTACCAAAATACATGGTGTTACCAAATAATATGCCCCCCCAAAAACATGGTATTACCATGCTGCATGTCCAAAATACATGGTGTTACTATATGATATATGCCCAAAAAAATGTTATTATCCTTATTCATATCCACAGAACATGGTATTGCCATGATACATGTACCAAAATACATAGTGTTACCATAATATGCCCCCCAAAAACATGGTATTACCATGCTGCATGTCTGAAATCCATGGTGTTACCATGAAATATTCCCCACAAATGTGGTATTACCATGATACGTCTAAAAATATAGTAATGGCGTGATATTTCTGTAAGTGTATTAATAAAAGGTGATGATTAATGTACAATGGGATTTACAACACAATGAGTAGATCAAGAAATAAACCTTTCTCAGGAAGGAATCCGAGAGATACATGATTTTCTGAGGAGCTCCTCCACATTTGATGGGAGTGTTTGGGACTGTGAACAAAGCATTGCCCTCCTTAAAGTTTCTCAAGGCATTCCAGGTCTTTTCCACTGTTTTCACAGAGTAGTTTGAACCGATTTTGGGATGTTCAAACCCTTCTGGCAGGCCCTTGATCTGTAATAAGCAAAAGGAAATCAATTGGATTGATTGCTTTGAGAAGAAAATCCTATCTAATGTACCACTTTAAACTGTTAACCCAGGATCATTTTTAACCCCGAGTTTATTAATCCAGAGTTATCTTGTTCCATGTTTCACACTGTGAAAACAGGTACAGTTTTATATTTCTTTGCATATACAGAGTCAAGTCATGACCAAAAACATCCAAACATAGAACAAAGGTTGAATTTGTGCTTGAACTTTGATATCAAGCCTGACACAGAAATGTAATTAACATGACATTAAGATTGGAAACTTCCTCTGGACTGCGGTGGCAATGATACCACACCCAATCTGTGTTAATAATTAACTACAAGATCCAAGAATGCTTCCTCTCAATCAAAACAAGAACTAGATACAGTAAAGGTTTCACATCATGCATATGAAAACGGAAAACTAGCAATTCAGTCTATATGAATGACATTCATAACATACCTTTTCAAAGTGCAGCTCAAGCCCAAGAGCTACAATCAGATAATCATAGGAAATCTGAGAGAAGAAAAACAGTTACATATTATTAGTAAAAATACTAAAGCTGTTTAGTTTGATTTAAGTGAACATTCTAAATTATCTTGCAATTTAACAATGGTAATATGACATTCCTTTAGGTTTTGCAACATGTTCATGTTACAACATATCACACTTCCTATCTACTATTTTATAATGATACACCTTCAGGGTTCAAAAAAATGTGCAATGTAATCTTATGCAAGATCACGATGATGCCACAAAAATCCCCAGCTTTCAAAGCTATTGAAAGAGCACTTCCCTTGTCAAAAAAAAACCCTTTTCTATACTAATCCTATGCTCTTTCACAACACTGACACATGACACTGAGACATGTTAATAGCATAAGTATCAACTTAAATACCGTTTCATACCTTTTTCCCAGAGTCTGTGTGGACAGTGTTGTTCTCAGGGTCAAATTCTGCCACCTTGGACTTGACCCACGTCACCCCTGATGGTATCACACTCGCTGTTGACCGTCCAGAGGAAGCAACCGATTTAGCCCCTGCACCAACTAACGTCCATATAGGCTGATAGTAATGCATCTGGAGTCAAAAGTACATTAAATGTCATTAAATGAGTATTGAGGAAGCAGTGCAAAGGTTTTGATAAATAACAAATAAATAACAAGCCTCTGACGTTCAAAAGTTTGGGGTTGGTGAGATTTTTTTTGAAAGAAGTCTCCTATGCTTGCCAAGGTTGCATTTATTTGATCAAACATACAGTAAAAACAGTGATATTGTGAAATTTTTGCTTATAACTTCTGAACGGTTTGGCCAAAAATCACAAAACTGGTCTCTTTAGATTCAGTGTCGAACAATACCCAATTTTGGGCATCAGACATTTTGAATTTTGTCGTAAAATGCTATAGTTTAAGAACGCATTGGCGTATCGTTCCGAAATTTGTTATGTGTCTTCGGCACCTTGTGGTCAAACGTTATTAAAAAAATTCCAAAAACTTCCTGTCCGCCATTTTGATTTTCTTTTAAAACCTACTTTTTTGAACTCCTCCTAGACTGTTTTTCACCAAAATCGAATCGTATCATCTTCAGACCATGCTGGCAAAAAAGTTATGGATTTTGTGTTGATAGATGAAACCGTTTTTGTATACCGCATGAACAAATTTGATGGCATGATGCCAAAACGACTCCGAAGCTGTATCTCTGCAATGCTTTGGCATATTGACACCAAACTTTGCATGTGCAATTGTCACCTTACTCTGACAATACCACATCAATTTGATCACATATTGGTCGAAAGTGATAAACCATTAAATAATTACTAATGACTGTATTTATGATTTTTCAGGCATTTTGCCTAAAATCATCTTAATATGTCTTTATTTGCTCATTGTTGGAGTTAGTCTTATGCTCCCAGCCATGCTGGCATGACTTATCCTGCCTTTTTTGTGCTTGGCCCCTTAATTGCTGCTTGCAGCTATATTTATTGTTATTATTATTATTATTATTATTAATGTTGAAAACAGTTGTGCTACTTAATATTTTTGTGGAAACTGTGATCCTTTTTTCAGGATTCTTAGCAGAAAGTTCAAAGGAATAAAATAGAAATCAATGTTGTAACATTATAAATGCCTTTACTGTCACTTTTGATCAATTTAATGTGTCCTTGCTGAATAAAAGTATTCATTTCTTTCAAAACAAAACAAAAAAAACGTCTTACAGACACCAAAGCTTTTGAACAGTAGTGCACATGACATGTCCATACAGTGAACATGCACATACAGGAACTTGTTAAACCTGAATCCCAGTATGACGCGCATGACGCCTCAAGAACAACCAGGCGCATGGGGGTCTCTTAAAGGGGCAGTTCAACTAAAAATGCTCTGCTGCATTATACCTCACTAGGCTCCACGATGGCCACGTTATCCGCGCCAACCTTTCTTTTCAGGCGTGCAGCCATCGCTATGCCACCGCTCCCTCCACCAAGCACGAGAACTTTGTAGTGGTCTTTAGCAGCCAGCCCAGAGCTGGTGTGAATCTGTGAGCTCATGACAGAGAAAACTCTGCAGTACTGCCTGGACAACAGCAGCAGCTGTGGGTGTAGAATCCCTGCCATGATCGGCACTTCTGTAAGAAAACCAGAGGAGGGACATAAATAAGTTACAGCCAAAAACAATCTTTGCAACGAGCACAGTGTAAAGAAAATGCATATAGATACATTTATGTTGAAAAACTAATTTTTATACTATTATATAGGCTACACACACACACACACATATATATATATATGGCCATACATATGTATAAATATATATATATATATATGGCCATACATATACATGGAATTTAAGAAGCGATATTATGGGATTCACTGTCAAATTGCATCGACTGACATAACCACTGCATGGGACAAAGATATAATATGCCATAGTAATGCATTAGCATGCAACTCAGACAAAAAATATATAGAAATATTGATTCAAAATATTTTGAGTTTCTATGCAAATATCATTCAATTAATGTTTCACAGTACATTGCTATTCTTATGGTGGAGACGTTGCTTACACAGCATCTGTATTAAAGCACCCTCACTAAATTCTGGGACATTTTCGGATTCTGGAACTGGGCTGGGCATTCATGTCTGAACATAAACCTTTTCTTTTAATCTATGAAACATCAGCTCAGGCTTATTTGTCTCAGAAGGGTGTTTACAGTCTTGCACTTGATGTAGGAGTAAAATACAAGCATACAGCAGCAGCGATACGTATTTTTATACAGCAGCAAGTCATCACTGCAACTAAGCATAGTGGACATGAGAAAACGTATTGCCATTTAACCGGGGCTCACCTTATTTGCTCAACTTCCAACAACACTTTTCAAGGCTGATGTTTTCATGTACCTATGTGTGTTTTGGGCTGGGTCAGCTGATGCGTGTTAGAGTCATGCTCATTATTTTTCCATTTGTCCGAATGACTTCACTTTTACAATAGGAGTATACAGGGTTTGACAATGACAATTATCAAATAATGCGAAATCATTATACTAATTATTTGCTCAGATGGTTGTGGGGAGTTTCTTTTCTCATCTCCATTAGCCTGCAACATGTTACCATTTGTTAAAGCCACACATAATGCGCGTTCTAATTGGTTATGTTTGAGCCTTTTGGCTCAGGCACACATAGTCATAGGCCACTAGAGTTAAGCCATTTGGCCCAAAATACTTAGTTTAGTGGCATGCATACACTGGTATGTAGGCACATATGTAGGTAACACCACATTGGTAAGTCACCAGGGACACCCTTTAAAAAGGGGGTACATTAGTTCACATAGGGCTACACTGCGAGATGCTTCACGCGCCTTATATGCACCTCATGGCAGCCCACATGTCTAACAGCTAGATCTGCTTGGGGGGAATAATGTGTAGGCAGATCTAGTCTGCCAAGCATATGCCCCATTTCTCATACTCAAAACTAATGGGCCAGGCACACATAGCTAGCATACACACGGTTCCTATGGCTCTTCGGAGCAGCAGCAGTACATATGTTTTGGCGGTAGATCTGCTGGAGGGTGAGGGTGAATCGTCATCTTGTCTTCTACGTGATGGGGGATTTTCTATATATATATAACTTAGGAGGTCATGGTTATGAATGGCAGACCAGACTTTGGCTGGGTAACCACAGTTAGGTAACTTATTTGGTTAACCACAGTTGCTGATTTTTCTCTTAGACCATTTGTATCAATCAAAACAAACACAAATGAACAAATATGAACCAAGATGAACAAAAAATAAAAATGTATTTTTTTTTTTTTTTTACATTTTAAATATATTTTTCTAAATTTTTGTGGCAAACTTTATTTTTGTGAACAGTGGAAATAGGTCAATGTGAACAGTTTTGTTTTGATCCAATATCTTTTTCACACAAAACATTAGTTCCTGCTGAGAATATTTAAATCCAGAGCCCCATACATAAAACAGATATCATAGTCACGTTATTGTACACAACTCTTCAAAGGCCTTAAAACTAGTTAGGTTCTCAAAAGTTTGTGGTGACGTTCCCAAAAATCATCTAAGACTATTGTGTAATCTAGTCTTCTTGTAATAACGTAAAATGGCAACTGTACTTGAATCTTTAAAAATGGAAAGAATGAAAATAGTAGGCTACATTTAGAGATCCTGCATGCATCTACTCACCTTTTTATTTTCAAAGCTGTCCTTTGTGTGCAGAAAGAGAGTCCTCACGTCTGTTTGATGAAACACGGTAGTCTTTGTCACAGTCAAAAACACATTTACTATCATCCCTACCCAACACACATGACAGTTACACTAAAGCTGAGTCATGATACCTGGCATTTTATGTGGAAGTGGCTCAAAAACTATTGGGCTGCCTACCTAGGCAGCATTTTTTACGTTGCAAAACCTGGTGAGCAGCCTTCCTATGCATTTTGGACATCATTGTGTCTAATCATTTAGTGAGCAGCCTATCTAAACAGTCTTTTTTGCAGTCATACTGTACAGTTTACTGTCTAGCTAGGTGGTTATGAAGGACATTCCATTATCACTGACAGTTCACACCCTTTTAGATTCCCATCAATAACATTTAAGAATGGAAATGCAGGATATATATGCTGACTACAGAATTTAAACGTCTGCGAGCATTATTTTTACATTTCAGTCAGCTGTAAAGCCTACATGCGATGCGTAGTAAAATTTCAAACAAAGAGCTGTTTGTGTACACGATATGACAATGTAACACATTCTTATACACGACACAATAGTAAATTATTATTTCTGACACATATCAAACATTGAACTCGGATGAAATAAGGTCTTACCAGAGTCAAAGCGATGTCTGTGACAGACCTGTAGCTCTTGCCACTGTTCAATGATACAGTATCTCTGCGGCTTGTTTTCCTGGTTCAGCTCAGTTTGACGTATGGACTTTATTATTCGACAGTCAGTAACGTTGCGTGATGATGTAATCTGCGTCTGTCATAAATCTTTACTCAGGCTAATTATTTTGTAGCGCTCAATCTATGTCCGTTTTACGGTACGTAAGAACTTTTCACGCACGTACACCTCGAGCAAACGAAAGTTAATTTCATACCGCCGTAATCATCCAGAAGGTGTCGCCACTGCATTTCCATCAAAGCTGTTGCATTATTATCAAACGTTACATAATCACTGACTGAATTACAGCACTCATTAAACTGAACAACACCAATATAATCTCACTTAAACATACTAATTAATTTTATCTCAGATAAATGAAATGATTTGTTATTATAATAACACTTTAGGCTATTATATCTCCGTACAAGTTCTGTATTACACTGATAACGTAAAAAGTTTCGAATAGACGTTCCCAATAATCCCTGGTTACCATGAAAAAAATACTATAGTAATTTATGGTAAATACTAGTGTTTTTGAACCATACTATAGTAAAGTAGCTACTTGAATTAATTTGTTGTGGTAATTCTATAGGCTAGTTTCTGTGGTAATATAACAACTATAGTAATATAAACAAATTAGGCCTACTTTACCCAATACTGTACTACAACTATAGGGTATATTAGCCTATAGTAGTGATACTACAATACACTACAGTTTACTGTAGTAAAAACTAACGTATACTACAGTATTTATAACAGTTTATCAGTTCACCATAGTTAGCTGATACTACAGTATGCTGTAGCATTCATTAACAGTGTTGTAAATACCTACTATAATATATACAGTATACTACAATTTACTATAGTATGGTTCAAAAACACTATAGTATTTACTATAAATTACTATAGTATTTTTCGTACTTGTAGGCCTATTTTATTTAAATACTCGGAACGGAAGTATGCTGCTATGAACATTTTATCAGTTAACGATATAGATGGTAATATACAGTAAAATATACAGACAGCAAATTGGCATTTTTTATATGCTACTATTTAAAAAAAAATATTTAGCTTCAGATTTTTTTCACCATACATAACGTAGAGTAAATCATTGAATACATTTATTTTTTTATTATAAATTACGAACACATTGTTGTCTATACACTGGTGTTTGGGGTTTGGTTTGCTGTCATTTTAAAGTAGTGTGCAGTCATTGTGATAATACACAAACAATATGTCAATATTCTTATTCACAACTGTCAATAAAGAGCATGTGATTCGAATATTGCGTCATTAACTGAAATAACGTCTATTAGAAGATGGCTGATTTTTTAATAAAAACCTAATTTATATTTCTTCACGGCATGTTTACATGTTTTGGTCAAGTAACCTTCCGCAAAACGATGCGTGTGCGCGCGTGTGGTTGAGAGAGCTCGAGCGCGAGAGAGCAGGAGGGTGATTTGGATCTGAGGACTTATTATGGACGATTTACTCCACCCTGTCTCCGTAGCTGAGCCATAAATGAATGGATGGAGCATGTTTTCGGTAAGCTCTGTATGTTTTACATTGTATGTTGTGAATGATAGATCATGATATAGTGCTGGTGAATGAGGTGTACTTATACACCGCAGTTATGGGCTATGAGCGTTATAGCATATATGACTGTCTGACGGGCACGCGTGTCATTCACTGGGGTAATATTGCGTTCTGTAGCAAATATTATATATAAAATGTCCGTTTATTGTAATCATCAGTCTTATTGTACATCGGTGTGCCACTTAAGGTTGACTAATTGACTGTAGGCTTTCCATTATTGAGCTGTAAGGTACAACTGAGGTTACAGATGAGATAGTTTACCTTGGGTCTGGCTGATTCGTCAATATGGGCATTAAATAATGGTAATAGATAGTGTTTTCTCACAGTTTATTATAATTAAATATATTCTAAAATAAAAATAAAATATTACAAATATTTTAAAACAAAATATATTTTATATATATTAAATAAATTATATAAATGAAACATCTAAAATCGAATTTAATTTATTTAAAATATATCAACTGCAATATGTGGTATTTTAAAATCTAAAA
Source organism: Mylopharyngodon piceus (assembly GCA_039654765.1). Lineage (NCBI taxonomy): Eukaryota > Metazoa > Chordata > Actinopteri > Cypriniformes > Xenocyprididae > Mylopharyngodon > Mylopharyngodon piceus. The sequence goes on along the minus strand of CM077459.1, from coordinate 4,176,974 downwards.
TATGTTTGATATGTATTAAATATGACAAATCTTGTCATATTTTATTACCATTTTTTTTTAAACTATAGTGAACAAACTGTATTAATGGATGAAATGTTCAAGGTGTCTAAATAATTTTGGTTTGACTGTATATATATGTAACATCTAATATCGAATTTAATTGATTTAAAATATATCAACTGCAATATGTGGGTGGTGCTTAAATTAATAATAATAATAATAATAAATAGTTTATATATATATATATATATATATATATATTCTACAATAAATTTAGATTAAATTAAATTTAGATTATTCATTGTATTCAAAATATATCTAATGTAATATGTTTGTGATGCATAACAAATAACAATATATTATTATTTAAAATATATTTATTATATATACTCATTTAGCATAATACATTTAAGGATCATTTTTATATTATGTAAAATATATCTAGTTTAATATGCTAGTAATGTGTAATTATATAATAATAATTGTTATTGTTAATATTAATTAAAATATAATTATTATTGCGTATATACTCATAACAGTAAATGTAGGTAAAATGATTATTCTTGATATTATTTGTTTCGTTATCACCATATTTGGATTTGGATCTATATTTGTTAGCCTATATAATTTTGGTAAATTCCATTGTATTTTCTAATACTATATTCCATACTTTCATTTCCTTGCAGATTTATTGATATCTATAGAGGATATGATTGTCAATATATGAGAGTCTACAGTCACTTTTATATTGGATATAGACATGTTGGGTCAGTATGTCAGGTGCCTCTTCTGCTTACAAACTTTCAGTGTTGATTTCCATGGAAAATGGTGGTCCTGGAGAACAAGCACGGCACATTTTGGAAGTCTTTCTTATTACAGTTCAGGTCTTGGAGGTTTTATTAATGAACTGATGATATAAACAGAATCAGGTGTGTTATTTATATGCTGGGCTATTCCACGTTACGTTTATTTTCACACCAAAAAAGGGAAGCTTACGACCTTTCACAGCTACGTTCAGTATAGTGTCCCACCTGTAAAAGCCTTTTCTATAAATCACTTTGTCACACAAAGCCACCATATGGCAGGACACTGCAGCCTTGCAGCTCTTCCCGGGATCACCTGTGTTTACTGCAGGCGAGCTTCAGCAACCCTGCAGTGTTCCCGGTGGAGAGCGCGTGTTCCCAGAGACCTGACGGGTTTCCTGGCTGCGGCTCCTTTGGGTTCTCATTAGGACGATGTGGGGGAAGATACGCTGTGTGCGTCAGACATTAAAAACAGCTAGAAATGTGTGCTACTGTAAAAGACAATTACACACTAGTGTGTGTGTGTGACTCTAGCTGATCAGCTGCTATGCTTTCCATAAACAAAGCGTAGCATTGTATATGAATTACAATATGGCTCTATAGGAAAGTGTTTTATTTGGGATGTCACTCTTTGTATAAAATCACTATTAATATGATCTTCAAACCAGCAATTTTAAATCTGATTGTTTCTACAAGGAAAAATATAAGTTGTGTAAAAATTGAAATGTACTGTTTGACTCACAATGGCTTCGTGTTTTTCAGAGAAAGGACCCGTCGGAGATGGCCTGGTGTTATGGCAGTTTGGAAGAAGAATGTTTGCATTGGTTAGTAGAGTTGCTGTAGAAAAACAAAGTACATGAACAAATCTTACATATCTAAAAACACATAAACTTATACTGGGATTCATGTTTAGGAATGTTGAGTGTATTCAAGTCATTACAAATGTCTTAAAGTGTTCAGTGAATATGAATTTATTTTTATGTGTTGTTCCTGTAGAGAAATGTTTGCAAAATATACAATATAATTGAAGTTTATTGATAATACAGTAACTTATCTGTTTTATCCTATATATATATATATATATATATATATATATATATATACAGTCAAACCAAAATTTATTCACTATAGTTTAAAAAAATGGTAATAAAATATGACAAGATCTCAGGGTTAAACTGTGTCAGAAAAAATTCATCTTAATTATGTCAGATAACACTTAAGCAAAACATGGTCAGGTCAAAGTGTATAATAAAGTGTAATAATTTTTGGTTCCACATTTTTATCAATTTTACTGGTAGTCCACTGCAGTGTCCTGCACCCACTAGTAAAAATATAACAAAAATATAAAAAATGTCTGAATAATTTTTGGTTTGACTATATATATATATATATATATATATATATATATATTTTTTTTTTTTTTTACATTTTGTCTCTTTTAAAAAAAATGTTGAGAAATTATTAAGACATAAGCATAAAGACATTGTGACATTATTTTCAAGACAATTAAGTTAATTACCATAATGCAAAAAAATTTCATGCTCATTACTGTAATTTGAAAAAAACAAAAAACACAAAAAATACATTATTTAAAAAGTACACATAAAACTATTGTATGCCCTTTAATGTATGAAGATTAAATGAATTACTTAATTTTATTTGATTGATTTAAAAAAAAAAAAAAAAAAATTACAGAATTACTGTAAGGAGAATCTAATGAGAATAATGGAAATTACAAAAAAACTAAAATGTAAAATGTATTAGACTAATGAAATTTTGGGGGAAAATGTGCTTAATTGTCACAAAAATATAGTCACGATACTATATATATATATATATATATATATATATATATATGCACTTTTTTTATATAAACACTTTTTTTTTCCTGAATATAATTTTATGTGTAGAAAGAGAAGTAACTGCCCAAGAGAAAGCATCATATTTCAGGAAAAAAAAAAAATGTATATATATATATATATAAAATATATATATATAAATATGATGCTTTCTCTTGGGCAGTTACTTCTCTATAACAGTAACCTAGTCACATGATTTTTTTTGTTTTTGTTTTGTTTTCTACACATAAAATGATATTCGGGAAAAAGTGATATTTTTCAGGGGAAAAAATAAAAATAAATTATATATATATATATATATTTTTTTTTTTTTCCCTGAAATATGATGCTTTCTCTTGGGCAGTTACTTCTCTATAACAGTAACCTAGTCACATGATCAACCGTAGACACCACAATATATATATATATATATATATATATATATATATATTAATAACCCTAACACTTGGGCAGTTACTTCTCTATAACAGTAACCTAATCACATGATCAACCGTAGACCCCACAAACAACCTGATAATTACAGTGTTTAGCAGTTCAGATTCTGTGGAACAAAAGAACTGTTCTCTTAGTCCATAATTAATTCCCGAATTTAATATGCTTATTGTTAGCCACAGAATTCAACTACGCCATGTTTGAGCTGAGGTCTTCTGCTCTTCTTAGGTCTTGTTGCCTAGAAACCTTGATGACACCCCCTTGTGTGATTGTTGCTGCTGCTCTTGGTTTCACTTGCACTCAAACAAACCAAACTCATTTGAATCCTCAGAAATAGTTAATTAGTGCTTTAAAAAGAAGGAACAGTTTGTATTCTCTTCCTGTGACATCACTCATTGCTCCTTTATTCTCTCGTGTGCTGGTCCACAGAGATAAAGCAGATGCTTTGCTGCTATAGGGATGCTGACGTGAAGTGTACTACGCGTTTATGTGCGACTGTGTGTGTGATTATGGGTAGGAAAAGGTAAATGGATCTGCCAGTGACGCAAGGTTTTGCCTTGACCTTCTGTAAACCACAGAAGATCGTTTCTTGCCTTGGGCGGCAGAGGCAGTTTAGTTTTTTATCTTTATAAAAACATGATCTGGAAGTCTGGATGGAGATCACTTAGAAACTAGTGCTTATAACTGCGGGGACATGAGCGTGAGACCTGCAGGTATTTTCCATTTGTTTTTCACTTTTGTGTTGAGCTTAGCTGTTGTAATACGCTGATGCTGAAAGTGAAAAGTTGGGAAGCCAGTGTTGTAAGAATGTTGCGTGAGTTTTCATCAGTGTGTGAGTGATCAAGTACACAAACAGGAAGAATACACACGCCTCCATGTATTAGTCACTGAGGTCATTGAAACATTTTGTGTATGCTTGCTTGGTGTACTGTAACACACTCGTTCTGTAATTTCCAAAATTGTTGAAATGTTTGTCAGGGAGCCCTTATGCAAATTCAAGAGGGGGAACCTTTATCCTCAACTCTTACAAATGAATTAAAACTAACATTTTTGTGACTTTAGACCATGCATGTTAGCTTTATGCTAGCTTTTGCGCTAGTCATAAAAAGAAACTTTTGGCAGATGTACATGTTTAACCCTTTGGTGCTGTTCGCGTTTCGGCGAAATGACAGATTGTTTTATTTCATTAAAATGATTGTACTATATTTTAGTTCGATAATGTTTTTTTATTTAATAATTTGTATTTTTAGGGGATTTTATGGTACTGAATTATATTTATGCAGTAGTTATAATTGTTACAATTCCACCGGTGTATAAAGCACACGAACGAGGAGATAAGGATTAAGTAAGTATTTACTTGAAAATCCAACAGGAGAATACAGGAACAGACAGTAACATACACCAATGTACACACGAACGACACCCAACAACATACTGAACAGAAACAGGAACTTAAATACACTGATAGATTAACTCAAATGACGAACAGCTGTGATGAATGTGATTAGTGTCCATGGTTACAGATAGTGGCGGGAAACTAGAACAAAGGAACACGTGACCGATGAAAACAAACAAACTGAAAGTCCATGTGACTGTGACAATAATCCATTTATTCACTTTTTGAGCATGGACCTGAAAATGAAATTTCCAACATAAACTGTCATAAATCTTGAATGCTTTGGAGCACAGACTTAAGTTTGGTCTCTTTTTAAAGACGACATTTGACAGATTTAAATTTTACGAATCATGTCCATGATTTTTTGTGTGTGTGTTCACACAGCAAGTGCCAAAACCTTTACCAAGTTTCATACGATTCCAATGGAAAACAAAACGTAAAATTTTTTGGTCAAAAATGACCCAACACCATCAGAGGGTTAAGTTACAAGTTCTTCCAGGAAAATGGACCAAAAATATTGATGACTCATCTTGCACTCAGGGGCGGATCCAAATTTGTAGCATAATACATGCATAGCCAGATTATTCTAACCGTTTACAAGGTGGCAACACTTGCCCGGGCCGTTGTTTCACAGTCAAAAAAGAAGCAGGTGAAAAGGAACAAAAACAAAAATACAACAATAGACAAAGATGCAACAACAATAGACGCGCCCTAAGTGATTGATGATAGATTAGGGCAGCGGTTCTCAAACTTTTTTGGTCACGCCCCCCTTTAAGTCCACCTGTAGTCAATAATTTTATCCCTTAAAACTCATCTTTGATCACCAAAATGACATATTTAAACGTTTTTTTCCCTGTGAAAATAATTTATTCATGCCTTAAAGTAGCATGAATGTAACTCCCTTGATTCATTTAGTATACGCGGAACCATGAATATGCAAATTAGCCCCGTCTCCACACGCTCGCACCAGCTCAGAGATCCACTTGGTCAACTTTACTGTAGTAAACGCTGCACAATGGCAAGTGGAAATATTGGATTAATTCAGCCATATATGTTTGAACCAGAGACTGATTCAGAAGAAGAAGTGGAAGAGTAAATTATACACGCTCGTCTACATGTTGGTTTCAAAATGGTAATGTGTTTTATGTATCGCTCTCTAGAACGTTGGACACATAACTGTAATTAATATGATTAGCCTTTTGCTTGACTACACTATCAAACAGCTAATAATGTGTTGCTAATGTTACACAAACCATGTTCCCGTTCGCCATCTCAGAGTCAGACAGCTGCCTTCTAAAATAGTTAATGATATGCTAATGTCCGCCGGCACGTCGACGTGATTGGTTACAAGGTAGTTTGTGACGTAAGAAAGACCAGTGATTTCAAACCGCGTTTTTGAGACTGTCTTTTTTTCACTGCAGTTTTAAGGAGAAAATACTCAGCAATGGTGTTGACTTGGTGGTGTTGAATTTGCACATGGTTTATCTTAAAGCATATTAAAAACACCACATAGACATAAACAACATTAAAAACTTGATTTTCACCACAGGGGGACTTTAAAAAATCTGGCAGTGGAAAACACCTGCAATAGTTTACCTGTAACCCTAGTTTACTTACATTATGCTTACATTTATTCAACATTTTATCATAATTCGTTACATTTATATAGAATTTTTCTTGGCATTCATATGGAAGTGTAAATCTCCTCAACCACCACCAATGTGCAGCATCCATCTGGACGATGCGGCGGCAGCCATATTGCACCAGAACACACACCAGCTTATTGGTGGAGAGGAGACTGAGTGATGAAGCCAATATTTATGTGGATGATTAGGAGGCCATGATGATGGAAAGAGGCCAATTGGCAAATTTGGCCAGGATGTCGGGGTTATACCCCTACTCTTTGTCGAAGGACATCCTAGGATTTTTAATGACCACAGAGAGTCAGGACCTTGGCTTAACGTCTCATCCGAAGGACGGTGCTTTTTTGGCGTTAGGACCCACACAGACCACAGGATGAGCACCCCCTGCTGGCATCACTAACACCTTTTCCAGCAGCAACCTAGTTTTCCCAGGAGGTCTCCCATCCAGGTACTGACCAGGATCAACCCTGCTTAGCTTCAGTGAGCAACCTGTCTTGGGCTACAGGGTGATAGCTGCTGGCTATCAGTACGTGTTTCCTGGGAAGCAAACCCAGTGGCATTGCTAGCGACATCCACAGTTGAGCTAGCAAGCCAAATTGCGAGAATGACACGGTTAACGGTACCAGTGAGGATGAACTTTCAAGTCTTTAGAAAACCATCAATGTATTTGTGCATTACCAACCCAAAAAACAATATGCTGATTTGTAGTTCAATTAGGGCATTTAAGTAGCTTTTATAAACGTTCACTAGAAAAAAACATTACTAGTGTGCATCTTGAGACAAAACAATGGCACTGACATATTTTAAGATATGTCAGTACAAGTTGCTTTCAGTTAAAACAGCTCAAACATGCATTTTAGTCTAGGACTAGCTTAAACCTTGTCTGTGAAACCGGGGGATAATGTGCACTTTCCACAGATTTCAAGAATCTGCACAAAACCAAAGCTTAACTCAAGAACCATATTTAGCAAAAAAGGTTCTTTTTTTATACCTGAACAACTGAAGCCCCTTTAGTTTTTAGATTATAGGGAAGTTGTATGTGACTTTTTGCAATATGTGTCATTTGTGTGCTGGGGGCAAATTTGTACAAAGATTGTAAGCTCATCTCTCACGCTCATCTCATCTAGGTGTGGAAACCGTTCAATTATTAATGATGATGGTTGTAGCACCTGAGCTAAATGAGGAAATGATTCTCATGTTTCACAAAGCTGTAGCAGGCAATGAACCAATTCATGTTAATGCAGAAATGATTTACAGGGCTATTCTGGTAAAGCGTTAAGGGTTTTTGAGAAAGCTATTTCCAAATTTTTCAAAAAAAAAAAAAAGAAATGCAGAAGTTATTTTCTTGAAGTTGTGTAAAAGGATTCTGTGGTTTTCTGCTAGTCTGATTCTGAGTAAAATTAAACCATACTAGATTTTTCTCATGTAAAACTTTTTGGTACAATGGGGTGTGGCATGTTGTTCTGAGTGCACTGTAAACTCTAACGCTCAAAATAATTAATTGGTTTGAGTAGGACAGAATCAAAAAACACAGGACAAGATGTTAGAAGCTGTCTCTTGTGCCAATAGGTGGTGAGCACTTTTTTGAGATGTACCTTATTGCTAGGAATGATAGACAATCAACTGGTGGGGATTCTCTGAGTTATGTGGGAGGTAAATCTTGCACTGTAAACCCGAACAGTACTACTAACTTATAAAGATTGAGTACGCTGCAATTAAAGTCTGTTAAATCATTGACACAACTTAATACAATTACATTTTCTGAACGAGGAGTTTAGTTTTATTTTTGTGTAGCTCAACATTTGAGTAAACCCTTATACTTAAATTATTTTTAAGTTTACTGAGCGATATACAGTGACGTCATCCATATGTCACGAAGTTGCCGACATTACCGATGTAACCGAAGTTATCAGAAGAATCCATTCAACATTAAACTACCTTGCACCAGATTTCAAGTTCCCAGCATGCTTTGCGTCACACTCTGTAAGGGAGAATAAATGTTGAAATTGAGGGTTATTTTGTGTGTTTTTGCACAAGATTAATACAGGGAAAGATGTGTTATTGTTTAATGTTCTGTTATTTTGGTATTTAAATGTGTTTCTATGATGTTGAAGTTTTTAGTGGTGAAGAGTAGTGCCTGTGGTTGTGTTAAAAATGGGCTGTAAAACTTCAGGGCTATAAATACTTCATGTTGATTAATAGTTCATGCATGTAAATAGTGATAGTCTCTTTGATGGTTACTTTACTGCATGCTGGTGAGCTATTGCTAACTAATACTTCACCGTAAAGGTTAGGTGTTAGTTTAATCAATATTTCAATTAAATTGTAATTACCGAATTTGTTTATAAAATAATATTTTTTAGGTTCTACTAAAATAATCTTTGAGTTGTTTACTTAAATGTTTTGAGTATTCTGAACTTATTGGGTTTTACAACCACTGCATCAAAATAATTGAAAAATAATAAACATTACGTATGGTAAACAATAGTTTTAAGTACAGTGGACTTAAACAGTAAATAAAATTTAAATGACAAAAATTCAGTTTGACTTAATTATTTATAATTATTCTTTACTTAAAAGATTTGAGTTGCTTTACTTAAATTTTTTTAGGTAATCGGTGTCTACAAAAATTGAGTATTCTGAACTTATCGGGTTTTACAGTGTGGTCAGGGTACCGTTTCGGGTCAATTTGGCACGGAACACACCATCAGTAGTGTGCCCTTGCATCATTGGGTGTTTCGACCTTTCAACACTATACACCCTCCACAAGGGTGGCCCACTGCAGGATGATCAGTCCTCCAGAAATTCACTCCAGTCTGCAGCTGGCTGAAAGGTTGACAGGTTGTGTTCTTGAGTGATTGAGTGGAACTTAAATTAAACAAATTAGTTCAGTCACATTAACTTTTGTGGGTATTTAGCACTTTCTTTTTCTTTCAAGTTCACAGAACTGATATATTTTAAGTAAACTGAACTGTTTTATTGTTTTGAGTTTTATGAACTTATTTCTTTTAATTTAGACAAACTTAAGTTTAACTTAAACTGGGCTGGGATTTCTATTTCCCAGCATGCTTTGCCCATGGTACTCTAAAAGGGAGAGTAAATGCTAAAATTAAGTGTTATATAATGTTTGTTTTTTTTTGTGCAAGATTAATGTTAAGTGGGAGATTTAGTAGTGATTAATGTTTTGTTATGCTAATTTAGAAGAGTTTCTGTTAATGTGGGTTTTTGGAGAATTACCATCATGGTGACAAGTGGTGTATGCGGCTTGGTTTGAGAGCAAGTATGTTAAATGCTTTATATTGCTGTACTCATTCAGCAAGTGCTATACCATGCTATTGTTAACATGTTAGCAAGCTAGCAAGTTAGCATTTCCTGAATTAGCTTATTATAGCTAAGTTTACACTAATAAAAATGTTTTCATTGAGATTACATGATAAGTTAAATGTATGAATTAGTGTATTTAAACATTTCAAGTTTGGAATAATTAAAATGTATGTGTACAAAACAAAAATCTGCCAATTCTGCTTGCTTAAACTTTGAATTTCGGAACTTAAAAATTTTGAGGCAACTGATTACCTCAAAATTTTTGAGTTTTGCCAACTTAATTCGAATTTACAGGGTGGTTGCTTAATGCTCCATCCTAAGATTCTAAGATATTTAGGTCTCTACTCTCTAGTTGTGCCTCAGGTTCCTTCTTCAATGTAATAGGAATTTTTTGTAATAGAAAGTCTTGCAAACGGTTCCTGTTCAGCATGTCTGGCTGTGAACGTGACGTTTAGTAGGAAGTCTGGAGTGACTGTACTGCAATTCAACTCCAGCCAGCTTGTTCGGGCCATGACATGATGTGAACCTCAGCAAAATATAAGCTGGACTCCAGCCCAGATCCCAAAATTTCGATCGATTTGGATAGATTATGTTACATGGCACCATGATGTTACAGTAACACAAAGAACATTGTAAATACTCCTGCAGTAGAACTGTAGGTCCAACATCTTCAGAGAGTCCAGCTATTGAGTCACAGGCTATAAACATAAGAGATACTATAAAAAAGATTGAGGTTGAGGATGGATTATGTTGTGCTGCGAATGTCCATGTTATTGTAAGGAAAACAAATCCAATTCTTTTCTTAAATTTAATGGGGAAAAAATAAGTTTATTGATGACCTTCCTATGTGACATCTTAATTTAGCCTCTTTTTTAGCCTATTACATATTCTGGTGTCTTTTTTTTCTTTTTCTCTCTAGTAGTAGTTTTTCTAGAAAATTCTGGAAATTGCATATTGTTTTTCAAATTGGGGCAGTTGTGGCCTAATGGTTAGAGAGTCGGACTGTTTCTTTGTACACTTTTCATATCACAGTCCTGCAAAGATGACAGAAAATTTACTCGCAATTGCTATCCTGCGGCAAAACATGAGGGCAATTGCATTTTAGACCAAACATATATTGGTGACTGAGTGCGACCTGGTGAATGGTGAGATATTTTGCTAAATAAAATGATCCTGCCAGAAGAACAGCATGAGAACTTTGTTATATCTGTTCCATCTGTATCATCTCAGTGAGCGTTTATGAGGTTTTACGCATGCACAATGAGGTAAATTTTCAGTGTGGATGTGAAACTTTTGGAAATGCTTGAAAACGCTAGTGTGGACGGAGAGCGTTTTGAAACATAAACGATTCAGATGTATCCGGATTAATGTAGACGTAGCCTTAGTCTCCTGTTGTTTCTCATGAGGGAAAGACCCCAGTAATCTCATATGTTTTGCCTCTAGAATTTCAGAACAAAGTCTTAGGTTTGGCAAGGTTAAGTCTAAAGATTCCATATGAACTCAAACAAGTTCCCCCAGAACCACCAAGAATTTTCTGAGCTACTGTGTGCTATATGTAGGACTGGTGTGGTATGATATTATATCATGTATAAAGGTAGAAATGTGTCAACTGGTAGAGGTTTTGATGTACCGCATATACTTGCATGGCATGCAGTGGGCAGGACTTCTTTTAACTTATTTATATTTGAGAGAGATGATGAAACACAGAGTAATGTAAAAGTACAGAGCAAGACGTGTCCCAAACAAGTCAAGAGGAGGAAAAACTCGCAGCAGAGTTTGGTTGTTTACAATTGCTGCAATGTGAAAATCTTGGTGTTTGTGTCCAGTCACAGGTGGACATATCAGCTGTTTTATAACATGGAATTTAGAGTCTCAATCTGAAATATCATTTTATGACGTGTTTACTGGCACAGGGGGGGACCACCTGTCACTCATATGAGATCAACCAATAGCTAACCACAACTATCCAATCAAGTCCCGCCCTATTTTTGTTCTTGTTTAAAGGGTTAGTTCACCCAAAAATGAAAATAATGTCATTTATTACTCACCCTCATGTCGTTCTACACCCGTAAGACCTTCGTTCATCTTCGTAACACATATAAAGATATATTTGATGACATCCAAAGGCTCAGTGAGGCCTCTATTGCCAGTAATGTCACTGAACCTATTATAAAGTGACGAGAATACTTTTTGTGCGCCAAAAAAAACAAAATAATGACTTTTCAACAATATCTAGTGATGGCCGATTTCAAAACACTGCTACATGAAGCTTTGAAGCTTTACGAATCTTTTGTTTTGAATCAGTTGTTCGGAGCGCAAAAGTCATGTGATTTCAGCAGTTTGATACACGATCCAAACAACTGATTCGAAACAAAAGATTCGTTAAGCTTCGAAGCTTCATGAAGCAGTATTTTGAAATCGCCCATCACTAGATATCGTTGAAAAGTCGTTATTTTGTTTTTTTAGCGCACAAAAAGTTTTCTCGTCGCTTTATAATACTATGATTGAACCACTGAACTCACATGAACTGTTTTAAATATGTTTTGAGTACCTTTCTGGATCTTGAGAGGTTCGGTGATATTGCTGTCAATGGAGGCCTCACTGAGCCATCGGATTTCATCAAAAATATCTTAATTTGTGTTCTGAAGATGAACGAAGGTCCTACGGGTGTGGAACGACATGAGGGTGAGTAATAAATGACATAATTTTCATTTTTGGGTGAACTAACCCTTTAAGAAGCCGTTACTCTAACAGAAAAGACTATCACAGCTTCCATTTCATGCTGACTTTAATGATATTTCTCAACATTGTTCATTCCTTTATGTCTAAAACATTTTTAATTAGCAAAAATGAAAGAGCAACTTCAGAGCATTAAAATATTCCTTTGGGTCTTGCAAAGGCAAGAACTGTGTTTATAATGCTAGACGCCTCTCTAACTCTTCTAGTAAATGATTAGGAGTAGTTTTATGCTAATAAGCATAAGCCCTGCAGGTGATGAAATTCCACAGGCGGGACTGAGGAAAACATGTCTCAATCTCACGCACTCACAGACAAGTGTAGGCAACGTCTGCTACATTCCGTGAACTAGCTGCCCAACAGAAAGCAGATACCTCAGACTATGCAGTACTTCATGGTTTGAATTTCTTGTTAATGACCCTGTAATTTGATTTGCAATGAAGATAGAGTTTAATCTAATGCCTGAACGTTTGTTTGTGCCGCTCGAAAGAATGACATTGCAAACAGGCAATGGCGCTGCGATGGCTATGGATGTTAGTACCATGGAGAGGAGGTTGGAACCCACGCTCGAAATCACCCGGACAAGGTAGAGCTTCAAGGACTTGTGGGATTGGGAGGGCGAGATGATAAACTCATATCTATGGAAACTTCTTCCAGGAGATGTTAGATTTCTAAGGATCAATGATAGGTTCTCACTTACTCTCTTTCTATTTTTACGTCCCCCATTTGCTGAGTGATATTCACTGATGATCTCATAGACATCGCTGTTAGTGGCTTTTGAAAATATCGAGCCCATTTATGGCTCCTCACTTACTTCCAGAAACTAAGTAAGAGGAGAAGTATCTTTTTAGTGGACAAACTGGACACTAATCCAGACTGACATTGAGATACACATAAGGATTTTGGTTTTGGGTGTTAGTGCATGTTGTTTTGAAAGTTCACGTCTGTTGTAGCTTTCTATGGAAATGTACTTGATGGTGCCTCGGGTGTTTCTTTCCAATAGTTTACTAAACTAAACTTCTTTTTAACTCTAGAGGAGGAACGACATGTTCGAGCCAACGATCGGGACTACAATGAGAGATTCAGTTATGCTGTAAGTCTATATATGTCTTTTATTGGTAACATTTTACAATAAGGTCCCATTAGTTAACATTAGTTAATGCATTAACTAACAATGTGCGATACATCTGTCACAGTATTTATTAATCTTTGTTAACGTTAGTTAATAAAAATATAACTATTCATTGTGAGTTCATGTTAGCTCAATTCCATTAAATAATATTAACAAATGCAAATTTTGATCTTAATAATGTATTAAGTAAATGTTGAAATTAGCATTAAAGGTGCAGTAAGCGATTTCTGAGAAACACTGTTGATACATACACGACACGCTGCTGTGAGTAACTAAGACATGCTGCTGCTGTACAATATAGCGTACATGAATTACCTGTAGCAGGTGGAGCTGGGGAAGGTGGAGGGTTTCTGAAAGCGTGCTGCACTGCTAAGGCAAATGCTACCCAAGTATTTTGAAAGTTGAGCACGCAAGCTCATTGGCTACTGATACAGCAGGAACCAATCAGCTGTGCCCTATAGATAACGATGTGATTACGAGCAGGTTGAGTTAAAGGACCTATTAGCCTGCGCCATCTAGAGTTTCATGACAGAACTTTGGATTTGGTTGTTAGTCGCCAGTAGCACAACAGCTCCAGACAAACAATGACACTCAAAACTGTCCTGTTACTATAGCTATCTTTACAACAACAGCATATCTTGGTTCTGTGAAACATAGCAAAACCAATGTTACTCACATATGGAGCAGAAACAACACAACCTCGGCGTCCGTTTTCAGGCCTTTCCGCTTCAGTCTCTCCAGCTCTGAAAAGCTTTTCTAATATTAACGTGGGTCATAAAGCTCTTGCCTGATCATAACACTTCTTTTTCCTGTGATATTCCTCTGACCTTTTCTTTTTTGTAATGTCTCTCAGCCATCTCCCTTTCTACAGTCTGTCTTCAAAACTCCCTCTTGCTCACTCTCTCTCCTCCCCCATCATGAGAGGACACGCCCCCTACTGCTGATTGGCTACAAGTGTGTTGTGCTGCTCGGTCCAATCCACTTTCAACAGCGTTTTTTAGAAATCGCTTACTGCACCTTTAACTGAGATTAATGAATGCTTTACAAGTTAGTTCATTGTTAATGTTAACCAGGGTGGCCAGGTTTTCACAACATAACTCGCCCAATTGCTACTCAAAACTAGCCAAAAACTAGCCCAATTGCGTTTCGGGGGGGTCTCGTGGTAAAAATTGCGTTCTGGGGGGTAAAATCCGTGTATTTGACGGGGTTCCTCTGGTAAAATTTGCATTCAATGGGCTAAATAGCATGTTATTTGGGGTCGCTTCAACCCGCGGAAATGAAAAACAACCCTCGGCAACAGTGTAAAAGAAGCTCTGACATCACAGGAATAACTTACATTTTAAAATATACTGAAACAGAAAACAGTTATTTTAAATTGTAATAATATTTTACAATATTAGTGTTTTTACTGTATTTTGGGTCAATTAAATGTAGTCTTGGTGAGCAGAAGAGACTTATAATGTTCAAAATGTTTAAAAACACTCATGTTCAAAAACATCTTACCACCCTAATAACTTTGAACAGTAGTGTGTCTTTAAAGCACTTAGGTCAACTTCTGTTATTTTAAAATGTGCTATTGAAAGAAACTTTTCTTGCATTGTAACTATCAGTTAAAATTAAAATTCAAAGTTTGAATGATTTTCTTTTCTATGATTCTTTCCCAGGACAATCGCATCAAGACAGCGAAATACAACGTTTTCACCTTCTTGCCCATTAACTTGTTCGAGCAGTTTCAACGTTTTGCGAACGCCTACTTCCTAGGTCTGCTGATACTGCAGGTTTGCCAGCCTTTTAGGGTCACTTATGAAATTACTGAAGATAAATCTGGAGTCTCCTTTATAAAATGCATGTACATGACCAGATTTGATCCTGGATTTCATGGATTTGGTACTACATTACACTGAAAAGGTTGTTCTACGTACAGAAACTGAAAATGTCATCCCAACCGGTATGACTTTCTTTCTTCTGTACAACACAAAAGAAAATTACTTTTTGTGCCATAAAATGAAAGTCAGTGTGGTCCATTGTTGGTTTGGGACCCATTGACTTTCACTGTATGGACAAAAACAGTCCAAAATATCTTCTTTTGTGTTCTGCAGATGAAAGATGATTTTCATTTTGGGGTGAACTATCTCTTTAATGTTTTACATCCCTAATACTCTGTTGTGTGTTCCAGTTAATTCCAGAAATCTCGTCTCTTTCGTGGTTCACCACCATTGTGCCTTTGGTGTTGGTGTTGGCTATCACAGCTGTCAAAGATGCTACTGACGACTATGTGAGAAGAATCTATTCTAGTCCTGTTTATCTTTACGACTGTGAATACTGCAATTACAAAGGCAGTCTGCTGTCTGTGGGCTGCCTAAAATAAGCTAAACTGATGTTTGTTGTGATTGATCTGTTTTGGATTTTAGTTCCGCCATAAAAGTGATCAACAAGTCAACACCCGGCAGTCTCAGGTACTCATCAAAGGAAAGTAAGTGCATTTATGCCACATATCAGCATTTTCTGCTGTATGTCTTGCTGTTGAGATACAATTATTGAACTGTATGCTTTAAGAGATGTTTAGGAAATGAATAACGATTTGTTGCAGAACAAACACATGAAAATGTCTCTTCTTCAGATTGCAGAATGAAAAGTGGATGAATGTAAGAGTGGGTGATATCATCAAACTTGAGAACAATCAGTTTGTTGCTGTAAGTTTGAATCTTTTGCTAATATACTACAGCCAAACAGGCTAACTTTAATATAGCAAATATAAAAAATATAGCGGATATGGCAATCACATCATGTACGTCGTACTAATCATGATCCAAAGAGTCAAACAACATCAGACATATTATTTTATGCCAATCGATTCAAAGCTTATGAGCAGATTTAACCCTAATTTAAAAACTCTAATTGTCAAAAACTGTTCTGATACTGATTCATTTCAATAAGTGAAAACATTGTCAAGATCCAGACTCGCTTCCATGTCTTTAATTCATTAGTTTCTTTCTTTTTTTCTTTGGAATTAAATAATTAATTATAATTATAAAAACTGGTCTGAAGATCATCTGTCAGTTTTGCTTAAAAAAATAAATGCCGGATAACAACGAAAAACATAATTAGGAATTCTGACTGATGCAATAAGCTAATAATTGCTTTCATGTTATGACCTATAACTGAGAAACGGCCAATATTAAAATGTATACTATTTATATTATTTTGTCTATATAAATAAAATAAAACACAATATATAAAAATAAAACACTAAAAACTAAAATAATAATAATTAAATAAAAAATAAATAACTTTGTATTAAATATATACAGTCATGTGAAAAAGAAAAGACATCCTATTGAATTATATGGTTTTATGTATCAGGAAAAATCATCTGGTCCTTGGCAGGTCTTAAAATGAGGTAAATACAACCTCAGATGAACAACAACACCTGACATATTACACAGTGTTATAATTTATTTAAAGTTCTCCTGTGGTGAAAATCAAGTTTTTAATGTTGTTCATGTGTCTATCTGGTGTTTTTAACATGCTTTAAAGGAACACTCCACTTTTTTTGAAAATAGGCTCATTTTCCAACTCCCCTAGAGTTAAACAGTTGAGTTTTACCGTTTTCGAATCCATTCAGTCGATCTCCGGGTTTGGCGGTACCACTTTTAGCATAGCTTAGCATAGTTCATTGAATCTGATTAGACCGTTAGCATCTCGCTCAAAAATGACCAAAGAGTTTCGATATTTTTCCGATTTAAAATTTGACTCTTCTGTAGTGACATTGTGTACTAAGACCGACGGAAAATGAAAAGTTGCGATTTTCTAGGCCGATATGGCTAGGAACTATACTCTCATTCCGGCGTAATAATCAAGGAACTTTGCTGCCGTACCATGGGTGCAGCAGGCGCAATGATAGAAAATCACAACTTTTCATTTTCCGTCGGTCTTAGTACACGATGTAACTACAGAAGAGTCAAGTTTTAAATAGGAAAAATATCGAAACTCTTTGGTCATTTTTGAGCGAGATGCTAACGGTCTAATCAGATTCAATGAACTATGCTAAGCTATGCTAAAAGTGGTAGCGCTAGACCCGGAGATCGGCTGAATGGATTCGAAAACGGTAAAACTCAAATGTTTAACTCTAGGGGAGTTGGAAAATGAGCCTATTTTCAGAAAAAGTGGAGTGTTCCTTTAAGACAAACCATGTGCAAATTCATAAGTTAACACCATTGCTGAGTATTTTCTCTTTAAAACTGCAATAAACCAAAGGCAGTCTCAAACCCGCGGTTTGAAATCGCTGGTGTTTCTGACGTCACAAACTACCTTGTAACCAATCACGTCAACGTGCTGACGGGCTTTAGCACATCATTAACTGACTGCGCAAGGGAGTCTCAAAAGAAGGTTATCCCGGTATATTTTTCTGTTGATATGAAATATCGGGTAGATTTAGCAATATGGCGGGTGTATGATGCATATTACGATGTTATGATGAACTTTCTCCACTGACGTTCAGAGTTGTTCAAAGCGTTTCTAAGGATACTGATTGTTAGAAGGCAGCTGTCTGACGCTGACATGGCGAACGGGAACAGGTTTGTGTAACATTAGCAACACATTATTAGCTGTTTGATAACATAGACAAGCAAAACGCTAATCATATTAATTACCGTTATTAATGTGTCCGACGTTGTAAAAAATGATACCATTGTGCAGCGTTTACCTCAGTAAGTTGACCGAGTGGATCTCGTCTGAACTTGTGCGAGTGAGTGGGGGCGGGGCTAATTATCATATTCATAGATCCATGTATATTAAATGAGGCAAGGGTGTAGAATTACATTCAAGCTATTTTAAGGCATTAAGATTTTTTTTTCACAGGAAAAAATGTTTAAATATGTAATTTTGGTGATCAAAGATGAGTTTTAAGGGATAAAATTATTGACTACAGAGGGACTTTAACAAAAACTGAGAAGCCATGTGTGAAAAATTAAGTACACCCTTACTGCTTCCATAGGAATTAAGAGGGAAAGTAGCAGTCAGGCGCTGCTAATCAAATGTCTTTTATTAATTGATCATCAGCAAGTGTGACCAACTCTATAAAAGCAGAAGTTTTGGCAGGTCTGGAGCATACAGGTGTGTGTTAACACAATGCCAAGGAGGAAAGACATCAGAAATGGTCTTAGAGAAGCAGTTGTTGCTGCTATCAATCTGGGAAGGGTTACAAGGCCATTTCCAAACAATTATTCTACAGTAAGGAAGATTATTCACAAGTAGAAAACATTCAAGACAGTTGCCAGTCTTCCCAGAGACTGAACAAACCTAAACAAACCACAAGACTTCTTGAACAAAGTCCTTTGGACAGATGAGACCAAAGTGGAGATGTTTGGCCATAACGCACAGTGCCACGGTTGGCGAAAACCAAACACAGCATATCAGCACAAACACCTCATACCAACGGTCAAGCAAGGTGGTAGAGGGTGATGATTTGGGCTTGTTTTGCAGCCACAGGACCTGGGCACCTTGCAGTCATTTAATCGACCATGAACTCCTCTGTATACCAAAGGATTCTAGAGTCAAATGTGAGACCATCTGTCCGACAGCTAAAGCTTGGTCAAAATTGGGTCATGCAACTGGACAATGATCCCAAGAACACCAGCAAATCTACAACAGAATGGCTAAAAAAGAAAAGAATCAAGGTGTTGCAATGGCCCAGTCAAAGTTCAGACCTCAACCAGACTCAAATGCTGTGGCAGGACCTTAAGAAAGCTGTGCATAAACAAATGCCCACAAACCTCAATGAAATGAAGAAACATTGTGAGAAAAAAATTTCTCCAGAATGATTTGAGAGACTGATAGAGTCATACAGAAAATGATTGCTTCAAGTTATTGATGCTAAAAGTGTCTCTACAAGCAACTGAATCATGGGGTGTACTTAGTTTGTCACTTATGGCTTCCCCATTTTGGCTTTATTTTTGTTAAAGTCGACACTTTTCTTCTTTACTGTGACGTCTACCTGAGTGAAACGGCATCTGAAATGAGAGGGCGGGACTTGATTTCCAGGGGCTAAATATGACGTTATTTTGGGTCGATTTAACCCACGGACATGAAAAACTACCCACAGCAACAGTGTAAAAGTAGCCCAATTCCACGGGAAAACCGCAGACTTGGCAACACTGCCCAGCGACAGCATTTACCCCTTACGTCACTGCATCTGCTGGCAGTTCCAGATAGTTCCACCCTCGTGCCATAGCATGTGGCAGGAAGAGACGATGGGTCGTTTTGAGGGGGGAGGGGAGGTTAATGTTTTTGATTAAAGATTACGAGGGCACATGAATTTTAAAAAAATAATGAAGTGCACGGATAAATTATTAATAAGAAATACTACAATATTCCACAAAAAAATAAGGGTTGTCAATTATGATTTCATGCCGACTTTAAATAAATAACTCGGTGTAATATGTCATGTGCTAGAAATCATAGAAAACAAAAGGGTGTCCTTTCTTTTTCACATGACTGTATAGAATTTAAATAATTAAATGGTAGAATTCCACAAGTTTGGGGTGAATTAAAATAGGAAATATCTATCTTATTAATTTTTTTATTATTATTTATTTTTTTAAGTAATCTTATGGACCACTTAGAAGTTTGTTGAGGCCCCCGGTTGAAAGTTGAAACGTTTTTTGCAGAGATGAAATTGAAAAATTTTACTGTTGGTGGTGCCAGAGGGTTGCAGAGGGAGATCTCAAAATTGCCATCAGGAATGTTCAGACCTTCCCCAATCACTGCACCAAATTTCACATCTTTTTACCATGTTTCAATTGGCTGCCATAGACATCCAGCTAGGAGCGGAATAAAAAACCCTAACTAACCTTGGCACCTAAATATAACAACTATACCATCAAACTGACAGAAAAAGATTTTGATGATCCCAGCATGTCTGGCATTATCTGCAGACTTTAGTAGGTGATAGCACTGTATTGTAAAGAGTGGAGTAGACTCATCCAGCACATGATTTATGAGTTTTGCACACTCTCTCTTCTGTCTACAGGCTGACCTTCTCCTCCTCTCTAGCAGTGAGCCCTATGGACTGTGCTATATCGAGACTGCAGAGCTAGATGGGTGAGAGGTTTTCTGTGAAATGTGTATGGTGACGCTTATATACACCCTTTGGACGTGTTCAACATCCAGCACAAGCATCTCAAATTCGATTTTGTGACTGTATAGCACAAACAAACATGAGCTTCTTTCATTCTATTGACTCTTTTCAACAGAGAAACCAACCTGAAGGTGCGCCAAGCCTTGACTGTAACCTCAGACCTCGGGGACGATGTTGCGAAGCTTGCTGACTTTAATGGTAAAGCTTTTATTCAGACACACGATTAGTGCACCATCAACAGAAATGAACTTGAGTCAACTCGGGTAAACATTAACACTTATTGCATCCATCACATTGATTGGATCGATCTCGGTGGCTTTCTCTTGCGTGGCCTTTGGTATGCTTGCATATATCTTTTGAAGCTGTCAAGGAGTGTTTGTAATGAGATTTGTAGTGTTTTTGCTTGCATTCCATTAAAGTTAAACTAGAGTGTAGCCAATGGAAAACATAATATTTTTCAGTAGTTGCTGTAGCACTGGAGATTTGAACACACTCATTCCATATAGTTTGTAAAACGAACATGAACGATAGTTCAAATTATATGGCTTTAAAAGGTTAGTTCACCCAAACATGAAAATTCTGTCATTAATTACTCACCCTCATGTTGTTCCACACCCGTAAGACCTTCGTTCATCAAATTAAGATATTTTTGATGAAATCTGAGAGGTATATGACTCGTCCATAGACAGCAATTTAAACACCACTTTCAAGGTCCAGAAAGGTACTAAAGACATCGTTAAAATAGTCGACGTGACTACAGTGGTTCAATGTTAATGTTATGAAGTGACGAGAATACTTTTTTGTGCACAAAAACAAAACAAAAATAACGACTTTAAAAAGTACAAAAAGTATTCTCAAAAGTATTCACAAAAAATATTCTCGTCGTTATCATTCTGTAACGTCCACTATGGTTTCGGACACCACTACAAATGTCTGTCGCCTCAAATAGTGTCCTATTTAAGGGTATAGGGGCCGATTTCGGACACAGCCACAGACTACATGAGTGAATTAATAAGGGGCAGGTGGACACGGTAGATTGCTGTGGTAACTAAGGCACACACACTAGGAAACTAATAGGGCTGGGACGATATGCCTATCTCCCGATTCGATACTATCACGATACTTGGGTGCCGATTCAATATGTATTGTGATTTTTTAAAGAATTGCGATTCTACAAGTATTGCATTTCGATATTGCTTTTGTATTGCGATTTTCTTTTCTTTTTTTAAACACTAGACCATGGGAAACAGTTGAATGATACACTTATACAGACTGTCATATTTACAAAAACAATTCATCACATCTTTCTGAGTTTTATTTCAGAAGCATCATCCATTATAATAGGCTACTACATTATCTTGAACAATTCAAGATTCAGTGACAAACACATTTTCAGTCTATTGTCGCCACCTAGTGGCGAAACAATGTAACTGATACAGTTGTTATTTGAAACGTTATTTAATCAAAAGGTGATTTACTCTATTTTGATCGCTACCATAGACATCAGTGTTTATATTTGCACTATAAACTTTTATCCCAGTACTTATATGATAATTTGAACTATTGAAATAATGATATCATGAGGTTGAAAAGACTGTTTATGAAGCTGCTCCACACCTATAACAACTGCTCTCTCTGGTTCAGCAGCAGCGGGATTTGAAAGTTGCGATATGATTTTGTCAAAGGTTTATTAGACAGATGAATAATTGTTGTCATTTAAGAATAAGATCGCGTGGGTGTTTGAATTGAGATTAATCGTGCAGCTCTGCAGTCTTATACTCTCTCTCTTTCTCAGCATTGATATCTGACACAAAGCATATATGAGTAACGCAAGGGCTTTTCAATACATTCATTTGACTTGAAAAAAAGTGGGTAACTTCTGTCCTCCTTGTGTATATGCAAGGGCTAAAATAAAGCAATATAATTTGAATTAATATCGATACTGGAGTAAAAAAATCGGTTTTAAAATCGTAAACAAAAAAATCGCGATAGTTCGGTGAATTGATTTTTTTGTCCCAGCCCTAGAAACTAGCCCTGTGTCCGAAATTGCCCCCTATACCCTTAAATAGGGTGCTATTTGGGGGACAGACATTTGTAGTGGTGTCCGAAACCTTAGTGGACATTATAGATCTTATGCGCCAGAGAAAGGTGCGCGCAACCATCTTCAGAAATTTGTCTTTGAACTTCCGTTTTTGCAGTAGCCCTTTATATTTCTCATCGCTGTCAAAGAATAATTACTTATTGTAGAGTTAACAAAAGTTATCATGAGCATTGTAATGTTTGAAGCGGATGTCTTAACAAATGTCAGTAGACCAGGAAGATTTTAAAATGAGTGGTTCATTTTTAAATACATAAGATCGCTGTGGAAATACAAACCGGAAGTCAAAAGACAACGAGCGAAGTGCTGAAAAGGGGCGGGGCTACATAAGGTCTATAGAGTGCACTCATTCAATCCCACAATGCAACGCAATAACAAGTGTACAACTGATCAATGGCTAGAGAATACCCATAATGCACTGTAAAGGCCTGTACACACCGGGAATGTTAAATAACGAATATTGCGCGCGATTATCGCCGACGTTTAACGCCTCGTGACTAAACAAAAGGGCGCCAATGTGAGTGTGCACACCGACGTGAAAAACGGTTAGTTTTTCTGGTTTGACGCGCCGCGTTAAAAACTGGCCGACCAATGAGATTGGCTCTTTTGTTCACGTGCCTTGAGCGTGTCTTGCCGAACACACATTGATACCAAGACGACGAAGAGGAAGTAAGTAGATGAGGAAGACCCCTACAAACTATGGGTGCTCTGCCAGTTCTTGGCCACACCAATAGATTTTATTTCTGTATTTTTATTGTTGTTTTTTTCTTTCACATTCAAGAAATATAGTTGAGAATGTATATTTCATAAATATGTTTATTTGCACTACCGTTTCTGACTACCCTCTCCTCATGTCATGTATATGCCATATATGCCATTTTATATCTGTATTTTTATCTTCTTTAATTTTATTAATATCATAAATATGTTTATTTGCACTACCGTTCAGCACAAGCGCCATATACTGTCAGGGAGTGAATTTGCACGTTCACTCGGCGCATCGCCAGTGAAAATCGCTTGGGTATGAACACGAAAAACGTCTCGAAAAACACTGGCAATAAGCACACGATAATCGTCCCAGTGTGTACGAGGCTTAAAGCCCGGAACACACCAAGCCGACGGTCGGCCGTCGGGCATTTTTTATTTGTCGGCCGACTAAGTTTTCTCAGTGTGTTCCGCACCGTCGGCTGAAGTTGGTCCTCGTCGGCTTTTTTTCGGCCGATTCGACATGTTGAATCGGCGTCGAAGCTCGTTGGTCCGTCGGGCCATCTGATCATTCTGATTGGTTGTTCAGCTACTGCCACCTGCTGGTACGAAAAGGCATTTCTTCTTACGCAGGCGCAAAAGGGACGTGCTACTTGGCCGTCGGCTGTCAAGTGTCGGTTAGGTGTGTCAGGGCAACTTTGGACCCAGACGCTGCCGACATGAGCCAACCCCGCAGTCTGCTTTCATCGCCACTAGTTCGTCGGCGTCGGCTTGGTGTGTTCCTGCCTTAAGAGTGACGCCAAATTAATTTCCGCATCTTGCCAGAAGATGGCGCCGCAGCTGAATCATTTATCCATTCATTCATTTTAAAAACTGCTGGTCCAATGTGGGTACAGCATAATATAAAACAGGTATACATTCATTTTTAATTGATTATTAAATTGTTTAATTAAGATTTATACATGCTAGTTTCTATGACAGAGTTCAAGATAAATTTTTCATTAAAAAAAAAAAAATTTTTCATATTATATTTATATTTTATTTTACCTCAGCTTTGTTTTAACAAAAACGATTTTAGACAACACTGTCTAAAAATGTAGTTATATTGCTGTTGTTGTTTTGTTTTTGTTTTTTGTAATATTTTTTAAAATATAGAAGAGTTTCCTATGCTAAGTGGTTCTTTTTGCTGAAACAACGATGACCTTTCACACACGGATAATCTGCAGCGTGTCATTATCTGCTAGCTGGTTTCGCATTGGTCTTTGGATTGGTACACAATAGGTGAAAATGTCAAATAATAAACGTGAGATACAACAAAAAGTCGAAGCTATTGATAAACCAAAAATAGCCAAACAATACTTGCTTCTGAATGAACACCAGCTTCATCTTCCTGTTACATGTTTTCTTGAATGTGTCTCCCAGGGGAAGTCATCTGCGAGCCTCCCAACAACAAACTGGACAAGTTCACAGGGTCTCTATTCTGGAAAGATAACAAGTACCCACTGGACAACGAGAAAATGCTCTTGAGAGGCTGTGTGCTCCGTAACACTGAGTGGTGTTTCGGCTTGGTTATCTTTGCCGGTACATTTCTCTTCAATATTCCTCCATTAAATGTCCTAGCCGGATGGCATTTTCGCGGACGATTGATTAGCTATCTTGAGTAGATGTTCCTCAGAGACATATTGACTGCCTAGTTCTTCTGCCTCATCTGTAATTAATGTTATTAGCTATGTTTAGCTCCTAACGCACACCGTGATCTGTCCTGAGATGAACCGGGTTTTCTGCTTCTCCGTCAGGACTCCAAACCAAGCTCATGCAAAACTGTGGGAGGACGACGTTCAAAAGGACCAGCATCGATAAACTGATGAACACCTTAGTGCTGTGGGTGAGTGTGTGTGCTGCATGCTGGGACTGATCGACATGTGGCATCTCACTTACTCATGCCGCCAGCCTTTCAAAAGGGCAGTTCAATTTGTTATTGTAAAACGCTTTGCATGCGTTAAAGTGATAGCTCACCCAAAAATGAAAATTCTGTCACTCACTCTCATGTCATTCCAAACCCATAAGACTTCCGTTCATCTTCAGGATGCAAATATCAGAAATATCTCTCTCTGTGAGATTTCTGTCCTTAAATCTGTTCATCATATAAAGCAATCGTGTCTCTTCGGAAGACTTGGATTAAACCGCTTGATTCATATGGATTTATTTTAAGAACTTTTTGAAGCATCAGAGTTTTGGGTGAATAGACTTTCAATGTAGGGACAGAAAGTTCGCAGATTTCATTTGTGTTTCAAAGATGAATGAAAGTCTTTGGAATGACTTGAGGGTGAGTAAATGGTGACAGAATTTTCATTTCGAAGACCAAAATGATTCCGTGATGACACATTTCATGGTTTTCCAGATCTTTGGGTTTCTCATCTGTATGGGGATCATACTGGCCATCGGAAACACTATTTGGGAGCAGAGCGTAGGCAGCAACTTCTGGGCGTATCTTCAGTGGAAGGAACTCACGATCAATGCAGTCCTCTCTGGCTTCCTGACCTTCTGGTCCTACGTTATCATCCTTAACACTGTTGTACCCATCTCACTTTATGTTAGGTAGGTCAGATCATACAATGTGGTGGTAAACTGGTTTCGCTTCAGGACCCAGATTTCAGCACAGTACTACTATTGTTTACTGTAAAAAAAAAAAAAAAAGAAAGAAAAAACTTGACTTTGGTAAATCATAATTATGACATAACTTTTTATGTCATAATTATGACTTTTTATCTCATAATTTTGACTTTTTCTGTCACAGTTATAACTGTCATACAGCTTTTCATTTCACAATTATGACTTTTTGTCCTAGTTTTGACTTTTTATCTCATAATTATGACTTATGTAATGATTTTGATTTTTTTATCTTATAATTAAGACTTGGTATCTCATAATTTTAACTTTATCTCATAATTATGACTAACTATATGTCATAAATTCAGCTTTTTATTTCGCAATTAACTTTTTGTCATAATTGACTTTTTATCATAATTATTCATAATTATGACTTAGTATGTAATAATTTTGATTTTTATCTATTAAGACTTGGTACCATCATTTTCACTAACTATATGTCATAAATTCAGCTTTTTATTTCGCAATGACTTTTTGTCATAATTTTGACTTTTTATCTCATAATTATGACTTAGTATGTAATGATTTTGATTTTTTTATCTTGTAATTAAGACTTGGTATCTCATAATTATGACCAACTATATGTCATAAATACAGCTTTTTATTTCACTATGACTTTTTGTCATAATTTTGACTTTTTATCTCATAATTATGACTTAGTATGTAATGATTTTGATTTTTTTATCTTGTAATTAAGACTTGGTATCTCATAATTATGACCAACTATATGTCATAAATACAGCTTTTTATTTCACTATGACTTTTTGTCATAATTTTGACTTTTTTATCTCATAATTATGACTTAGTATCGTAATTTTAACTTTTTATCTAATCATTCTGGCTTTGTATATGTCATAATTTTGACTTAATTTTTGTGTTTTTAAAAAGCATGCTGTGGTAAATCATAAATGTATGCCAGAATTATTGACTTTTTATCTCATATTTCTTACTTTTTATCCTAATTTCAAATTTTATGTCATAAATATCTCATAATTTCGAAATTTTATCTAAAAAAATTTACAGACAAAAACAAGTTCTTGCAGAGAAATAAATTAAGGGGAAATATATATATATATATATATATATATAATGGGGGATAGACAACACTTGAAGTATTACACACTTTTTCACCTTTTTTCCCACCTCTTAGTTCAGGGATTTTATAATGCTCCAAATATCAGGCTTAGTCATTAACATGAAACTTATTGTATTACAGTGTAGAAGTTTTGCGGCTGGGCCACAGTTACTTTATAAACTGGGACAGAAGAATGTACTACAGCCGTAAGGACACTCCCGCCGAGGCGCGGACCACCACCCTCAATGAGGAGCTGGGCCAGGTGGAGTTTATCTTCTCAGACAAAACAGGCACCCTGACCCAGAACATCATGGTGTTCAATAAGTGTTCCATCGATGGGAAGACCTACGGTACGCTTAAGCACTTCCTGTTATACATCCACACTTGTGGGTATATTTATTGATAGCTGTGATTCTGTTTGTCTAGGTGATGTTTATGATGATTTTGGGCATAAAGTGGATATTACTGAGGTAATGAAACCAATAGTTTATTTAAAATATTTGTAAATAAAACTATATGAACAGACATTATCCAGTGTGGTGAAGTATTTGGCAGTCACGCTTGTCTCTGACTCTCGTAGAAAACACCATGTGTAGATTTCTCCTTCAACCCACTGATGGACCGGAAATTCCGTTTCCATGACAGCAGTTTGATCGAGGCCATCAAGCTGGAAGAGCCTCTGGTGCAGGAATTCTTCCGTCTGTTAGCGCTCTGCCACACCGTCATGCCAGAAGAGAGAAATGAGGGTAAATTGGACCACAAACTCCTTAAATATATCTTCATATCCTAGTAGCACTTTTGTTGTATATGCAGTAGAAGAGATTTTGAGTGGAATTTGATTGAAATGCCTTTGAAATTATGACTTGTTGAAGGTGAGCTGGTGTATCAGGCACAATCTCCAGATGAAGGAGCCCTGGTTACTGCTGCACGCAACTTTGGCTTCGTATTTCGATCCCGAACTCCAGAAACCATCACTTTATATGAGATGGGTCAGGCGGTCACCTATCAGCTACTGGCCATTTTAGACTTCAACAACGTCCGGAAGAGAATGAGCGTTATTGGTTGGTTCATCATTTATTCTTCAAGAATAAATGACATGCATGTTTCTTTTTTTAAATAAATGATGTAATCTTAGTCACAATCTTGTCTGATACCTTTAATATTTCACAAAAGCTATGAATCATCCCTGACATAATTCTCTCTCTTATGGGTCTGTATGCATAATTCATTCATATAGAGGAATCAATAGCTGGCTGGTCTGTTGAAACTGTTTTATTGTATACTTGGACATTTATAAGTGGCGCTCTCATTTCCTGTCTCTTCCGCAGTGAGGAACCCAAAGGGGCAGTTAAAGCTTTACTCAAAAGGAGCCGACACAATACTCTTCGACAGGCTGGACCCGTCTAATGAAGAGCTTATGTTTAC
>CM077459.1:3976038-4143538 GCA_039654765.1 Mylopharyngodon piceus | reverse complement strand
TGCAGTCATATAGACTTGAATGAGTCAGATTCACTAAAAAAAATGTCATTCTTGCTGCCTTTCTAAACAAAGCCTAAAGGTCTTAAGCCTGTTTTGACACATTGAATTGAACTGTTGTTCGTGATTGTAAAATAAAATGTCATTTTCTGATGCTTTGTGCAAAGGACTGCTAAAGAGAGAATTGTGGGACCCAGCAAAGATAAATTCAGCAGTGGCCTTGACATGGAAAAGACAGAATTGTACTCAAGTGACTCTGTCTTTGAAGAGACCATCATCGCAGAGTACGCTTTAATCATCAACGGACACAGTTTGGTAAGGGCCTCAGTCTGGGTCCTGAAGAGGATTTGACTTAATTGCTGTCTTAATAATGTGTTACTAAGCTCCCAACAATGGTCGTTGTCTTCAAAAAGAACATTTGGTTCAGCATTATCCTGAAAAATTTAGTTTTAAAGGTAGAGAGTGACTGAAATTGGTTTTGCTTGGATAACTGTCTTTGAACCCAATGACATCAACTCACTTAATTGAAACAATTCTGCATACACATGCTGACAGCGTATACATGGCATTAAATTTAAGGTTTGTGTGTACTGATCTAACATGAAGGCTCATGCCCTGGAGGCAGACCTGGAGCAGATCCTGGTGGACGTGGCGTGTCTGTGTAAGACAGTCATCTGCTGTCGGGTCACTCCTCTGCAGAAAGCTCTGGTGGTTGAGCTCATAAAGAGACACAAGAGAGCCGTCACTCTCGCCATCGGAGACGGAGCCAATGACGTCAGTATGATCAAGAGTAAGACGTCACTTCCCTGCTAATCAATGCCATATTACATCCACAACATCAATCAATCAATCTATCAATCAATCTATCTATCTATCTGTCTGCCTATCTATCTATCTATCTATCTGTCTGTCTGTCTATGTATAGCTAGACGGACAGACAGACAGACAGATAGATAGACAGACAGACAGACAGACAGATAGATAGATAGATAGATAGATAGATAGATAGATAGACAGACAGACAGACAGACAGATAGATAGATAGATAGATAGATAGATAGATAGATAGGCAGACAGACAGACTATCTGTCTGTCTGTTTGTCTGTCTGCCTATCTGTCTGTCTGTCTGTCTGTCTGTCTGCCTATCTATCTATCTATCTATCTGTCTGTCTGTCTGTCTGTCTGTCTGTCTGTCTGTCTGTCTATCTATCTATCTATCTGTCTGTCTGTCTGTCTGTCTGTCTATCTATCTGTCTGTCTGTCTGTCTGTCTGTCTGTCTATCGGACTATCTATCTATCGATCTGTCTGTCTGTCTGTCTGTCTATCTGTCTGTCTGTCTGTCTATCTATCTATCTATCTATCTTTCTGTCTGATTCTTAATGCTCAGTATGATCAGGTGCTTGTGACATATATATTCCATGCAACTGAAATATTCGATGTAGATGCACTTCTGGTCTAATAGAGTGGTTGCTATGGAAATAGGCTGGCCTTTTTGATCTGTAAAGATGTGTGTATACGGTCTCTGCTCTCCCCCAGCAGCCCACATTGGCGTGGGAATCAGCGGACAGGAGGGCATGCAGGCGGCGTTAGCCTCTGATTATTCCTTTGCCCAGTTCCGCTACCTGCAGCGCCTCCTGCTCGTCCACGGCCGCTGGTCCTACCACCGCATGTGCAACTTCCTCTGTTACTTCTTTTACAAGAACTTCGCCTTCACACTGGTTCATTTCTGGTACGGATTTCTTTGTGGATTCTCTGCTCAGGTAAATATTTCAGCCTGTGGATGAAATATGCATATGATTTCAATTGAAGATTGTGAATAATACTTTTTTTATTATTGCAGACGGTATATGACCAGTGGTTCATCACACTCTTCAACATTGTCTACACCTCACTTCCTGTTCTGGCTATGGGCCTGTTTGACCAGGTAACCAGTTTTTGGTCTTGAAAGCTATATTGTGTAGCAAAAAAATTGCAATCTTTGCCTTTTAACATAAAGTTTGTTGGTTTTGCAGGATGTGAACGAGCAGTACAGTTTACGCTATCCAAACCTGTACAGACCTGGGCAGCTAAACCAGCTCTTCAACAAGAAGAAGTTCTTCACCTGTACGCTACAGGGGGTCTGCACCTCTTTTATACTCTTCTTCATCCCGTATGGAGCCTTCATGACTGCTGTGCGGGATGACGGCGCACACATCTCTGATCAGCAGGCTTTCGCCGTCACAATAGCAACCTCTTTGGTCATTGTGGTCAGTGTACAGGTGAGCCTGTTTATCTTGACTGTGCAATCTAAAAGACAGATTTTAACCTTAACTTTAACCCAAACCATATATATAGGTGCTTTAATAGTTGTATAATTAAGATGTTTTACATTATTTTCATGACATCTAAGCACATTTACCCTAATTCAAAAAAAATCTCATTCTCGTTACTAAAATTCAAAAGAAAAGAGAAATGTACTAAATTTTCATGGAAATATCATAATGCAAATAACCTAAATGGTCTTAATAAAATCATATATTTATGTTAACAATATTGTAATATTACATTTTGTTTCAGATTGGGCTTGACACCAACTACTGGACTGCTGTGAACCATTTCTTTATATGGGGCAGTCTAGCTGTTTACTTTGCAATCCTTTTTGCAATGCACAGCGACGGCATTTTTACCATATTCCCGAACCAGTTTCCTTTCATAGGTAAGAATTTAAATGCATTTAGATATGTACTTTTTTTCATTGTTTAGTCAAATATATATTTATATTTGAATTCCTAAACAACCAAGGCAGTTTGTATTGGACTTCATACTGACACGTACTGGTGTGGATGTAGCATCACATTTTTTTGCTGTAGATTCCATTGTGAAAACCATATTCATGTGATCTCAACTTGGTGGCCACCATGAGGGGGACTATCCTGTGTACAATAAAACAGCTTTTTCTAGGTCACTGATATTACCGAAGTTAAACATTTTTTGTTTGATTGTAGGAACCGCACGTAACGCTCTGAATCAGAAGATTGTGTGGCTGGTCATCCTCCTCACCACAGTTGTGTGTATAATGCCCATGGTGGCGGTCCGATTCATCAAAACTGACCTCTATCCCACACAGACTGACAAGGTATATACACATATACACATGCCTTATACAGTGCGGAGAAAAAAATAATTAATATGTCCTTATGAATGAGTGAATACACTAACGTTCAAAAACTTGGGGTCGTGAAGATCTTTTAAATGTTTTTGAGTCTTTTCTGCTCACAAAGGCTACATATATTTGATTAAAAATACAATAAAAATAGTAATATTGTGAAATATTTGTACAATTTAAAAGAACTGTTTTCTATTTGAATATATTTTAAAATACAACTTATTCTAGTGATGGCAAAGCTGAATTTTCAGCATCATTACTCCAGTAATGTGACCCTCAGTGACCCTCAGTGTTGGGAAAAGTTACTTTTAAAAGTAATGCCTTACAATATTGCGTTACTCCCTAAAAAAGTAACTAATTGCATTACTTTTTTACTTTTTATGGAAAGTAATGTGTTACATTACTTTTGCGTTACGTTTTCTCACCTCAGCTGGGCTTGCTTGTTTGTTTTGCAATTACAACAAAAAAGTTCTATTTTTGGCAAGTGTAAAGGCCCTTTCACACCAAAAGTGAAATGAATAAGCTTTAGGCTGATCACAAATGTGATGTTTATCTAAATTCATTTTTGCTTATTAGTATGGTTGAATTGGATCATCGAAGGTCAGCAGCAAAGACACTGGTTAATAAAGTGAGATTAAATACATAAAGTATATTTGTTTCATTTAATATATTTAATTATTGCAGGTTTGTGCAATATTCTGAGATTGCATTTCACTGTTTTTATTAATTTTGAGGAATACTGGTGACATTAGAGCCGTCAGTCAATAAATGGGAAAACAAAGTAACTTATTTGGAAAAAGTAGGGTAAGTGTACCCATTAAGCCCACTTTCAACTCTGAAGTCAAATTAAAAAAAGTGAAAATCATATTTTATGCTGGTCATTATTTTAACAAATCCAGTGATTTGTTACTTAACTGACATTTTTTATTGCATGCCAATCACATTTGTCAATGTTGAGTTAGCCCCACTCATGTGCATGCTATCTAAGGGTACCTCATACAAAGACCCAAAAACTTTGGTCTTTCGATACCCTTCAGAAATCAACACATTTCTGCAATTTTCAGCCATTTCTTTGGAAAGTACACTGATATTATGTCAAATAAGAGATAAATGTATTGTTTTTTGTGTATGAACAAATAGTATTTTATCATTTTATATCATTTTTCTTTAAAATGGAAAGATGAGTTTTATTAGCTTGCGCACAAAGCTAATCTCAAGGTCAAACCATTATCCTTACTGAAAGATGGACTGCCAAAGAATTAAGCATGTGAACTACAAACAATGAATGATTTGTCATTCATTTTACACTAATTTATAAATAAATACATCATAAATTGTTTTGTAGAACAGATTATTTTCATGAATTAACTTTTTTTAAGATGGGCTTAAATGGTACAGCGCCACAAAATGCATGCAAACTACAGCCAACACAAGCTAAACTTGAATGAAAAAATCGTAACATTTCTCAATGTGGGCACAATGAAAATTACTATGATGCTTAGTCCACATTATATTTAAGCTCCATGCATGTCTTTGTAAACATCTCTTACATTTTTAAAGGAAAACATTGTCTTTTTTCACCATTACTCACTGTGGAACCATTTAAGCCCACCTTATGTGTTTCAATAAGAAAGCCCTCTAATTACAAACTTTGATCAATTTTCTGAGTGAAAGTGTTTAATGATAACATTTCTTTGTGTACTTTTACCTAACTAACCTTTTACCTTAACTTACCTTACTTACAACTTTAATTTACAACTATATTTAGATAGGCCTACAAATTACACACATTAATTCAATTGAGATGGAGTCCAATTGAGATGGAGCCCAATTGAGATGCAGCCCAAGTTCCTTATGTATAACCGGGCATGACTCAGGAGCCAAGCTGAGTTAAGGCTCCATACTCCTGGTGTAGGGGGCCCACTAGGAGACCCCTGTAAACCCAGAGTATGGAGCCCCAACTCGACTTGACTCCCGAGATACACCTGGTCAAACTTACAACTTGACTCAATCTACAACTCCAGAGTCAAGCCGACTTAAGGCTCCAGACCACCGGCTTGGACCCCCAGCCAGTAACACCTACCCATCCCACCCAGGGCTCTAATCAAACATTAGTAAAAGGAATTTTTTGAATACTTCCCTCTCACTGAATAAACATACTGAAGTTTTACTTTTTTAAAATCAGTACATTTTTATACTTTGTGAATCAATCATGATGTGGGCTTATTTGGAACACATGCGGGCTTAAATGGTGCCAAAGTACCAATTAAGCCCATGTCAGACTTCTAACATTATTCATAAAATATCTTAAATTTATATTCTAAAATGTACATCAACTAATTAATACATTTTCAAATGAGAGATAAATCTTGCGTTTTAACAAATTATTTTTCTTATAAACCATGTCAATATCACCTAAATTTAGATTTTGGTGGGCTTAATGGGTACACTTCCCCTAACTCCAATATTTTGTTGTAAATTTAAAAGTAATTTGTTACTTTACTAGTTACTTGAAAAAAGTAATCTGATTATGTAACTCAAGTTACTTGTAATGCGTTACCCTCAACACTGCTCATGATCCTTCAGAAATCATTCTGCTGATTTGCTGCTCAAGAAACATTTCTTATTATTATCAATGTTGAAAACAGTTGTGGTGACTAATATATTTTATGGAAACCATAATACATTATAAATGTCTTTGTCACTTTTGATCAATTTAATGGAATCTTTCTGAATAAAAGTATTAATTTCTTTCTTAAAAAGAGAAAAGTTGCGTCCCAAATGACGCACTATACACTATGTACTTATGCACTATGGTACTCATCCATGTAGCGTATGAATTTTATAAGCTTATTTTGTCATTAAACATCGGAGTCTGATCCCCCCTCCCCCTCAGCAATGTAATTAAAGCTGCGACAGTTGAGTGCATGAAGTGTCCAACATTCCACACTTCGTTTTTTCCGTTAATTTAGTGCATCATCCGGGTATTTAAAGTGCACTTTTTCTTTTTGGAATTTTCTGTGTGAACGCACTACTCGCACTATTTGTACTTAAAAATGTCATAGAATAGTGCATAAGTACGCGAATTGGGACGCACCTAAAATCTTACTGACCCCAAACTTTTGAGTGGTAGTGTTCATGATAATGAGCTGTTGAAACCATTTGCCCTCCCGCAGGTGCGTTTACTTCAGCAGGCCACTAGGCGGCAGGGTCCTCAAGAGCAGAACCTCAGGAGAGTCCGCAGGACGAGTTCTCGGCGCTCGGCGTACGCTTTCGCCCACCAGCAGGGATACGGAGAACTCATCACCTCCGGCAAGAACATGAAGGTACCCACATCCTCTACTTCCACATACCCACTATCCTCACCCGTGAGAGGCCCCAGCCGAGGGGCGAACGACACCACCAATGCGGCAGAGACCACCTCAACCACCTCTGGATTTAGAAGGAAAAGTGACCAAAATCAAGAGGTAACGGTGGAAGACTTGGAGGCCAGATAAAGGGCCGTTTTTCTTCCTTTACAGAAGGAAGAGGAATTTGCGCCCCTCTTTAATGTGAGAAAATGATAATGGATTCTGGCCAGACACACTCTGGGCTCCCAGAGATGCCCGCGGGCACGGCTACACATGCACGGGAGACTCCAAAGAGCCAGCACAATGAAGCACAGATAACACTAACTTCCTTCACCCAATTTTCACTCATGCAAATCTGTTGCCGCCTCACAAGGCTCGTTGAATTTGAAAATGAACCTCAGATTCATTTTGTATTCTCACCTCTTCTGGCACAGATTCAAACGTTTTCTCAGAAAGGCACCGTTTTTGTATTTTGAGTTCCAAGAACTTCTCTTTATGCATTTGCGAATGTTTTAAGCATCTGAAACATTAAATCCACCGAGTTTTATGACCTGCACAAGTTTAAACATGTTCAACAAATGACATAATAATACTAATGAGGCATAAGGGAGTGTGTGAAATAATACCTCTTATTTTGTTATAAACACTGATACAACCATCTGCAGTGCATATTTAATATGGATATGTTTAAAGACCTGGAAGTTGCATCTATATCCACAGTTTACTAAAGTGCACCCAAATGCATCGTGCTACTGGATGAGTAGTAACAATTAGGAATGTGCGAAATCGATGCTGCAGAGAACAAGCGTTGGCTGTAAATCCTACTTTGGCGTTGCAAAGCAAGCTCTAGCTTTTTCACCAACTGAATGGGTTTTAAAAGATTTAAAAATGCCACATTTTGTTTTAAACATAACTCTTTTTTAAAAAGAAAACATCAAAGGAAGTGTAAAAACATCCCATACTTCTCCATAAATCATACCGTAGTTAGTGCTTTTGCATGCAGCTCAGCGAACTGAGAATATTGAGTTTTTACGCAAAGTCGTGCCTTCCATCAAGCGATAGACTGAAGCATTTACACGTTTAAACTTCTAGAATTCCACATATATCTACTACAAAGGTCTATAAAGTGGGCATTTATTTCAAATGATCCTTTACGGTAGGGATTTTTGTGCCTTTTTGTTTTACTTTCATCAAAGGAAGTACTTTGAGTTCTGTTTGTCGAGTCGAATGTGTCACTGTATTTTTTCTCTGAATGTATCACTTTTTTTCAGGCATATTAGCTGTTCATTGCCTTCATTGACGTAGATACGATTTTCTACAATAATTTATTCAACGAAGGGCGTCGTGCAACATTTCCTTTTTATGAAAGTACAGTTGACATTTATTTACAGTTGACGTTAATTTAATGTTATGTTATATATATGATGAATGTATAAGATTTTTCTGCTGTGATATTTTGTCAACAAAGACCATGCAGATTGTTTATTGTTTTTATTTAAATGCATGGATTTTTATACAAGTCATTGTAATTTTTTATATGATATGCATTAAATGGCCATTGTTTAATTTATTTAAAAATGGATTGTTTGCCTTCGTTTCATGTAACATTCTTTTTTTTTACTAGGGTTTTATTAGGAAAAATTGAGTGCTGTGGGTTGTTGCCAAGGTGTTGTCAAGGTGTTTTGAGTGGTTGCCAGGGTGTTTCTAGGTGGTTGCTATGATGTTCTGATATGATGCAGTATGCGACTAAAGGTGCGGGTCACAACTAACCCTTTAAAGGTGCCCTAGAACAGGGGTTTTCAACCCTAGGGGGGGCGCCAGCATCCGTTAAGGGGGGCGCAAGCATCTGTTAGTTCAAAAATGAAAGTGAAATTCTCAAGTGAAACAGCTGTAAAAGTGAGATTTTACTAGCAAATCTTAAATCATCCACTAGAGGGGGCAAT
Source organism: Mylopharyngodon piceus (assembly GCA_039654765.1). Classification (NCBI taxonomy): domain Eukaryota; kingdom Metazoa; phylum Chordata; class Actinopteri; order Cypriniformes; family Xenocyprididae; genus Mylopharyngodon; species Mylopharyngodon piceus. The sequence continues at coordinate 4,135,102 of CM077459.1, read as the reverse complement.
TTGACTATTCTCACAGCTAATTGTTGGCTATAGTTACAGCAGGTTTGGCGCAACTGAATTTGAGCAAAAACAACTTAAAGCAAAATGGACTGGTGGCTTGTAAAATCAAGAATACCAGAGATGATCAAAACTAAGGTTAAACTGAACGAAAAACACTGTTTTTGTGAAAATGAAGTTAGATAAACGTTGGGGGGCGCGTGTCCAAAAAGGTTGAAAACCCCTGCCCTAGAACACTATTTCACAAAATGTAATATAAGTCTAAGGTGTCCCCAGAAAGTGTCTGTGAAGTTTCAGCTCAAAATACCCCATAGATTTTTTATTATACCATGTTTCAACCAAGCGGCAACCTCCCCCAGTTTCTCTTGAAGCCAATACGGAAGTGACTTAAACTGGGATTCATCGACTGGCCGCTAGGGACAGGCTCCATAAGAGAGCAGAATCTCATTGAGTCCCATGTTAAAATGGCCAACTTCACAACAGAAAAAAACATGTTTACAGTCTGGATCAAATTGTGGTTTTGGTCTATACAGCTAATTTTGCCCTTCATGACAACTCTGAGGGGGGTGAATTTTTTATAACTCATTTGTTTATATTAAGCCTTAAAGTTCTGCATAATTAAGGGCGTGGTCACTTGAGTGACAGGTTTGCCGCTGCTGTCTGTGAGCCGTCGCGTTACCTCAGCTAATTCCAGCCGCTGAATTTGGCATCTCTGCCGTGTTTGTGTTTTTTTTCGGGATTATTTTATACAATTCTAAAATAATAATATATACAATTATAAAATAATATGGCTTGCTGCGTTAATGGTCGAAACTCGAGACAGATGTGCGTCTGCGTACATGTGCATGCATGCGGAAGATAAACAGAACACACGTTGCTGGATCGTGGCATTGGCTAAAAGTTTTGTTCCTGAGATTTACTACAATGACAATGGCGGGAGGATATAAAATCCGACAGCACTGCTTGGATATTACTAAAACTGCTGCATTTTGAAAAATTATACTTTGGACACGGGCTCATTTGTTTGTGAGATACAGTATATACAATCATATACAGTTTTACAACATAAACGCTGCTCAGGTTGCATAATTTCTTGAAGAACGATGATGGAGAGCAGATCATTCAGAAGAAATGTGATGCAAACAATGGATAATATATCAATATTTCATGGACTTAACACTTCTGTGGAAAAAAGTACTGTTTTTTGTTTTTCAATGGACACTCATGGACATTTTACCCAACTGCCACGGATTGCATCTGCGATTTCATTATAAAGGTATGAAGTCCCGTTTGATTTTTCATGTTGTTATTTGCACACCCGACACAAATTACAATTACTGGTGCTGGAGCATCTATATCGTAAAAAAGACACCGTAGATTGACAGTAAACATTTAGAACTTTCAAATGATATAACTTGTTATCTTTATTAATATTTTAGATAGTATCTAAGATAGATATATAGCTCCTTTGCCTGCTAACATGATCACGTCGAGCCAGGCGGGCATGGTTTCAGTAACCAGGCACCTCAGTTCCAACCACGTCCCGCCTCTTTGCCCATTTTCAGTTATCCGGGAGTGACGTGCGGTGACGCGCTGCTAAGATGGCAGCAGCCATATTTTCGTTTCAAAAATGCTCTTCAGAAATCAACGGGTGAAGTCACGGACACTACGTCCATATTTTTTTTTTACAGTCTATGGTTTTAACTGCCTATTTTGGGGTGTAATAAAAAATGCACCGATTCAGTGCGTGTACACCTTTAAATGCTCGTGCTCCCCGCCCCCAAGCTCGCAAGAGTCGCAACTCTATAATACATTGCATAAACAACAGGATAAGTTCACACAGCTAATGTAACTCTCAAAATGGATCTTTACAAAGTGTTCGTGATGCAGCATATCAGATCACATAAGTATGGTAATTATTTTTATGGATGTTTACATTTGATTCTGAATGAGTTTGATAGTGTGCTGCACGTCTAACGGGGCTAAAGCTTCACTGTTGGAGAGATTTATAAAGAATGAAGATGCGTTTATGAATTTTACAGACTGCAAGCGTTTAAAAATGAAAATAACGACATGGCTCTGGTCTCTGTGAATACAGTAAGAAACAATGGTAACTTTAGGCACATTTAACAGTACATTAGCAACATGCTAACGAAACATTTAGAAAGACAATTTACAAATATCATGATATCATGGATCATGAACAGTTATTATGGATCCATCTGCCATTTTCGCTATTGTCCTTGCTTGCTTCACAATACCTGCAGAACGTCTGATGATTTGGCTGTGCAGCTCCAGACGTTAATACTGGCTTGCCTTGAACATGGGCTGGCATATGCAAAAGTTGGGGGCGTACATATTAATGATCCCGACCGTTGCGTCACAGTCGGTGTTATGTTGAGATTCGCCTGTTTTTCCGTGGTGTTTTTCACGCACGAGATTTACATATGAAGGAGGAAACAATGGTGTTTGAGACTCACTGTATGTCATTTCCATGTACAGAACTCTTATTATTCAACTATGCCAAGGTAAATTCAATTTTCAATTCTAGGGCACCTTTAAGTTTGTTTGAATCCCTAAACATAAGCATGAGCAACAGTAATAGTGATGTTTATTACTTACCGTAATAAACACTACTAATGACGTTTATTATTAAATGAAAAAAGTAAAAGATGAGGCTTGGAAACATTGAGATGTTTTATTGAATGTAACCGGTTGAATATTGACCTTGAATGCTCAGAAAAAGTGCAGCAGAAGTAGGAATGTATAGAGCAATTCTTGGTACTTTACTAGTGCCCTGAAAACCTCGAACTGGGTATAAAATGATCACAGAGCACTGATTTCTTCATTCTTTTGAAACGCACAGAGTGAAAATGCCCATTCAGACTTTATAGAGTCTATTTCCCTTTCATCAGATTTGCCATTATACGTACAACCTCCTGTTTCTGAGGCCACAGGGTTGATTGTGTTGCTAAAATGAGAGAAAATTGCCCCGCTACTTTTCATTCCTCTATGAAAATTGCCGCCCCTCCTCCCGGCCTTGTCACGAATAAACTCTGCTTTTCCAGAGCGGATCGACGGGCGTCCGGCACGTAATAACGTTCTCTCACAGTTTGGAGAAAAGAATCTATCCTTTCCCCGGGTACCATGGAAACTGTGCAACCTCCCCATCCAGCTCCGGTTAACCTCGACCCCACGGCGCCCGCCTGCCTGTGAAGAGAGGAGGAAGATGTTTGGCTAAAACTCAGTTCATTAGACAGACTCGGGCAATTTCCATTAGTTTTCCACAGAAGCTTAGAGATGGGACTCATTCAGTTTAAACTATTTCTGCATCACATAAGAAATACACTACTGGTGGTCAAAAGTTAATTAACTAAGATTAATTAAGATTTTTTAATGTTTTTGAAAGACAGTAATGGCAGCTTTGCATCACAGGAATAAATTACATTTATATAAAATATTTTAAATTGTAATAATATTTCACAAAATTACTGTTTTTACTGGATTTTTGATAAAATAAATGCAGCCTTGGTGAGAATAAGAGACTTCTTTCAAAAACATTAAAACAAATCCCCAAAAAACAATGCATATTAACACAGAGATGTTTTCCCACTGTATCCATAAGTGTATAATGTGTATTATGACATGATCGTGTGATTGCGCTCTCACTCACAGACATATGTCCACCAGCTGGTCCAGCTCGGGGCAGCTGCACTCGTACAAGTCTCTGCAGCTGGCGTGGCTTCGGTTCATCAGGTCGCCCAGCTGAGCGACGGCGTTGGCAGGGGAAGAGTCGCACACGGCCTTAAACTGCAGCACACGAGCAGCCTCGCCGTACACGTGTTTGGCACGCTGGTACAGTTTAAAGTGAGTCGCTGAGGAAGAAATGGAAGAGGTTGTAGTGCAAAATGACAATTTGTCTCAGGAATAATATTTAATATTGGTAACACTTTACAATAAGGTTCCATTAGTTAACTAATATTACTGTAGCTAAAAATGAGCAATACATTTGTTACAGTTTATTAATCTTTGTTAATGTTAGTTAATAAAAAATACAGCTATTAATTGTTAGTTCACATTAGCTCAGGTCCATTAAATAATATTAACAGATACAACTTCAATAATATATTAGTAAATTCTCAAATTAACATTAACTAAGATTAATAAAAGTATTTTTTCATTGTTCATGTTAATGAATGCAGAGTGCTTTAGTGCCCGCCCACTTTTTCAGTGCCGCTGGTTCCGTAAGTATTTTTTCCATTAATTTTTCCATAGGGATTGTTAAAGCGTTTTAAGCCATGAACCAAAACAACCAGCTACTATATAAAGCACAACATTAGAAACTTTAATTTGAGCAAAAAAGCATTTGTAAATCAGACAATAAGACTAAGAACTACAATCCCATGAAGCATTGCAAATTACAATCAAATTAAAAATGATGGTGAAATATAAAACTATTCATTTAGAGTTGATCATATCTATAGAAGCAATATATTTAAATGTATTGCAAAATATGCAAATATATACAAATATTTAAGTATTTTCAAAGCATAGTCAATTCACAGTGCTTCATTGGCCCAATTTTCTCGCTGAGACTCTGATTGGTGGAATTTCCTTGCAGAATCATGGGTAATGTAGTTTTTCTACCACAAATTCTGCTGTTAAATATGATTTTAAAATTAAGTTGAAATAATGCGAACAGATGGCTTAAACAAAAGCATACACAATTTTAACAATCTCAGAACTCACAACAGGTCTGTCTTTAATGGTTTATCGTTAAAAATCAATTTCCTAATGAAGAAAATGAATTGGATTTTCTAATTCCGAAACCCAACTGTTGCACTCTATTGTAAAGTGTAACCATAATATTATTTAGAATATTAGCTAATATAAAATATCATTTTTCCCTTAAGAAAACTGGTGACACTTTAGAAAAAGGTTTCATTTGTTAACATTAGTTCACTACAGTAATTAGCATGAACTAGGAATCTATATCAGATCTATATCATTTATTATTAATCTTAGTTATTGTTGATTCCAACATTTAGTACATTTTTAAGATCAAAAGTTGTATGTTAATATTATTTAATGCACTATGAACTAACAGGAACATTTTTAAGGTTAACAAATACTGTAAAAATATTTTGCTCATTGTTAGTTTATGTTAGTTAATGCATTAAATGAAAAATAGAAATGTAAGATTATTTTTCCAGTAAGACCAGAACATTTATCAAGAAAGTAAATAGAGTGGACTTTGTTCTCCTGTTGTGGTCTCTCACCATGTTGTGTGTTGGCGCTGAGGATGTTTTCACACAGCTGTTCAGCACTAATGCCCAGAGTCGTGCAGATCTCCTCTCTGCTGTAGGGCTCAGGGTGCAGCACCTCCTCCAGCAGCTCCAGCATCTCCTCCAGACTCACCTGCAGCTCCTTCTGCAAATCCCCCAACTTCAGCAGACGCTGCCAGTCCACGCCTCGCGCTTTAGCCAGCATCTGCAGACCGGAGGATTCAAGATCCACATCTTTTAACATCAATATACTAATGCAAAGGTCTGAAATTATGATAGGAACTAGAAAAACTTTTGGGAATTTGCCTGAGCTCTTGGTACATTACCAATAATTATTAGTGGCCAATCACTAAAGCTTCATTTTTATTTAAGTGCTTCTGGATTTAAATCTGTAGAACTGTAGATTTTAATATGCGGTGCCAATTTTGGGGTCAATTTCAACAAATTTGATGGCAGATCCAGTTTTTGGCAAACAAAAAATGAGTCATCATCTCAGCAACTGCAGATTAACACAAAACTGTTCTTATTATTGCCCTGAGAATACCACATACATTTGGTTGCAGCGCCACCTACTGTAAATAATGTTAAATGTACTTACAGCCTTTGAACTACTTCTAAATTCAACACGGGGGTTTTATTGCCAAACAACTCAAGTTTTCACTACAATCATTAAAACTACAGTATATATACACTACTGTTCAAAAGTTTGGAGTTAGAAAGAGTTCATAAAACTGACCAAAAGTGACAGTAAAGACATTTATAATGTTACAAAAGATTTCTATTTCATATAAATGCTTCTTTTGAACTTTCTATTCAAAGAATCCTGTAAAAATCACAGTTTCCACAAAAATATGAAGCAGCTCAACTGTTTTCAACATTGATAATAATAAGAAATGTTTCTTGAGCAGCAAATCATCATATTAGAATGATTTCTGAAGGATCATGTGACACTGATGACTGGAGTAATGATGCTGAAAATTCAGCTTTGAATCACAGGAATAAATTATATTTTACAATATATTACAATAGAAAACAATTATTCTAAATTGTAATAATATTTCACAATATTACAGTTTTTACTGTATATTTGATCAAAGATATGCATCTATGTGTACTCAACTGTGCTATTTTGAGACACCATGAATATGAACTAAAATGTGCTTTTAACATACTATCTCTGTATTAAAAAAATGTATTTAGTTACCACTTGTAGTACACTTGAAACCAAGTGAAGAATTTTTAGTATATTTAGTACAAAATTAGTGCGCGAAAATAGACCACTTTAAGTACATTATGTGTACTTTTTTTTTTTTTTTTTACCTGGGATAAGAGACTTATTTAAAAAAATAAATAAAAAAAAAACATGAAAAAATCTTAACGACCCCAGACTTTTAAACTGTAGTGTACTTTTTTGGTGAACTGGCAATAAAATTCTTATATTACAAAGACTAAACTATCATTCTAGATGAATCCCTGACATTCAGACCTTTGTGGCGATGCGGCACTCCACCACCCTCATGTTGAAGTGAGATGAGGCCGCCTTGTTCATCTCCACACAACAGTTGGCGATTACAAAGAACGCCCCGTCGGGCAACTTCACGTCTGTAGCTCGCAGCGGATTAAACTCGATCAACTTTGCCTTGAGAAAAAAATGTAAAATCAAGCTGAATCATCCTTAAAAAACATATTTGTAATGTAGATGCACAGTGTTAAACACAAAAACAGTTTTGACAATCTGATGACATATGGGTCAATAACTAATAAGAGGTCCCAAGATAAAGAAAAGAATAAAATCTTTTAAAATTCTAGCTTAAAACACATGTGCCTTAGAAATGTGCTCTTTGTATTCATGTTGGTTTTATATGGTTTAAAAAAAAATGTATACCATTTAAAAAAAAGAAAAGAAAAATGTCATGTGGTGTAACCAAAAAAACAAACAAAAAAAAAACAACATAATTTCTTTGAATACATGCAAGTGTGCACATTTTAAAAAGTTTTAAATACATTTTCTTTTTCAAAGTAAAATGTCATTTTTATACAAATATCATGAATTTTTCAATTTATAAATGCCAAGTTAGTTGGTGGTTGTACAATATGACATTTTACAACCACAATTAACCTTACCATGTCATAAAAAATTAAATATATATTTTTAATTAAATTACATTTTAATTTTAAGAGACTTACTGACCATGACACAGTCAAGAGGGTCTGCAGAGGTCTTCTCCATGATTTCATTTCCTGTTTTAATGTTTGCTGCACTACGGTTGCACCACATGACTTTGATTTGGCGGACAATATGTTTTTTTAAATATTTACAATATTTTAAGGAAACAAAAATAAGTAACAGCTTAAAAATATTTGTAAAAACTCTATAGTTTTAATGAGGCATTTTGTCTTCATTATAATATCAAGATTGCAACACCCTGACAACTTGACTATTCCCCCAAAAAATATCAAAATTCATTTTTATGAATTTTAACATTAATCATAGAAAAGGTGTGTTCGATATAACACATGAGCCCATTTCTTATTCATTCTTAGGTCATTGGCAGGCCCTTTCTAAGTCACTGGTGTATGACCTAGTTACGGCCTCGCCTTAGTTGATCGACACTACAAAATGGTGCTCAATAGTAGTGATACTGACGTCTATGCTTCAGCCAAATGATGTCTTGCGACCATTCAGATCTTATTAACCACATCAAATGGCAAAACTGTACACATTTGTATACATTTTTCTCTCTTCAAGTAGAGATAATAAGAGGGGATAAAGAAACATAGAGATGAGAGGGAGAGAGAGAGAGAGAGAGAGAGAGAGAGAGAGAAGGTTATGAGGGGAAGAGAAAAAAAACAGTGACAGCAGTGCTGGCAACAATTGTGGGGTCATTTTAATCTAAATTAACACAGATACAGGTAAAGACAGTAGTGATTTGAGAGAGAAGGAGTAAAAAAGGAATTAGCAGAGTATACGTGAAAGACAGCAAAATACACTCAATAACATGAGGCAACAAGTGATTGTTATAATGATTATAGTAATAATTAGGGCTGGGTATTGACACAATTTTCACAATTCGATTTGATTTCTATTCTCATGCTTTCGATTCGATTCGATTCAATATCGATTATTTTGGATGTAGTATATTAGTTACAGTACATGGCAAATTTTCTAGAGGAAAAAAATCTCAACTAATGCTGTAAACTACATGGGAGTCAGTTGGTACTACTTTACTATAATATGACATTTAAAATGAACTTATTTATATACAAACACTTAAATTACACTCAATTATGTTTTTTTTTTATAATAAATAAAGTTTAGAATTACATAATCATATTTCTGCTCCAATTCGTTTTTTTTAAATATGAACATAAAATCGTGGCTGTAATAACTGATTTATTAAAACATGCATTAATATTGAAGAACATTATAATGAATAACGGTGCATAGCTATATTTATCAGAATGCTGCTTTCTACTTTTCTAGCTGACTAATGAGTTTATGGTCACTGAATATGTTTTTCTGAGGTAAATGTGACGTTACGTGACGTTGTTTACAAGCTTATTGGCGTCTTTCCGCGGTTGAAACACTGATTGAGCGATTTCATGTGACATGATACGGATTTCAGTAAGTTGTACTGTATCTTTTAACATACCTTCAGATGTTTAGTCATGTTTATTTCGCGCTGTAACTGGTATTAAAGCGGAGGAGAGGATGTTCACATGCGCTCCGTGCTGCTGCTGCTCTTTAACTGAGGCGCTACAGCGATCTGTCACGTCACATTAAACAGCGCCAAAACGGTATTTATTTTTTGAATCTCATAATCAGATGGACGTCATTTGAAATCTGAGACTTTGCTTCATATCAAAAGTAACAAAGCACAAAGATTATTGCGATTTATTGGATGGGAGGCGCACTATATGTCCTGTTCATTCATCAACTGAAAACAGACTAGACTAATCGATTCTTGGGATTTAAGAATCGATATCGGTTCGTAAAAATGAGAATCGATTAAAATCGAGAAATCGATACTTTTTACTCAGCCCTAGTACCTAATGATTTGAAATAATTATATATAGAATATTATATATATTATAGTAATAATTATAATACTCAAGAGAGATATGAGCATATTACCCTTTTATTTTGAGATATAAGAAAGAGGATAACAGGGATTGAAAAAAGAAGACATAATTATTGTAGTAGTAGTAATTACAATATTCGAGAGAAGGAGGGGGAAGAAATAAAAATAAAAATGACAAGAAAAAAAAAAGGCATGTCCATATATATTCGTACATTCATTTACAAATATTTATAGCCAAAACACATATCCCCTTCCTTCCTTTTTCCCATACACAGTAAAGATATGCATTGTATGTAGGGCATTGATTCACCAATCAAGTGAGGGGCAATGGAGCCATATTGTCGTTTGAATTCTGATACTTTATGTTTGAGTATGGCTATCTGGTTTTCATTATTAATATAGTCATTTAATAGTTGTAACCATTGTGTAATAGAGATTTTGTTTTTATTTTTCCAGTTGATTATTAGTATTGTTTTCTTGACGATAACTAGAGACAGAAGTATAGGTTTGATGTATTCCGATGAGGATTTTATTTGTGAATGATCACCTAAAAGACACAATGAGGTAGTTGCTGGGATTTCACAGTTAAAAACAATAGAGAGATTTGCAGTAACGTCTTTCCAGAATGGGATAACTGATGGACACGACCAGAATGCATGAAGATAATCATCTTGAATATTGAGAGTGCAGTGGATGCATTTGTCAGACTCTGCTATACCTATCTTCAGCATAAAACAACGCAAGTTCTCTTTCTCTCTCTCTCTATTTCTCTCTATCTTTCTCCTACTTCTCTCTCTCCTTCTCTAATTTTCTTCTCTCTCTCTCTCTCTCTCTCTCTCTCTCTCCCCCATCCAAAGATCTCTTTTCTCTTTATTATTTTTTTTATTTTTTTTCTTATCATTGTGTAACTTATAGTATTTGAAGGACAGCAGTGGTAGCAACAGCAATAATACTAACATACTACCATGGAATATATACATATAAACAACTTACCTTTTTCTTTTTTCTTCTCTCTCTATACTGTCTTATTGAATCTACTGTAACGAATGCTATAACGTGTTAATAGCATTCGATATTAACAGCATATTACTACATATCTGTATATATTGGTATATGTAAGTGGGCATGTATGTAAGTATACATACATAGTTTCCTTACTTTTATTATTATTGTTATTATATTACTATAATAACAAGCATCCTATTTCTTCAACTTCGTTCTTTATATTCGATAATTAAATTGACTGAATGTACCATGTTAATAACAATAGATGTTATAAAGAAAATGTATATACCATGTCCATGTATATTGGCATTTATGTATGTATGTATATGTGTGTGTGTGTGTATATATATATATATATATATATATATGTGTGTGTGTGTATAACATATATACTTTTTGTTATAAATATACACCTATCTTTCCTATATTTACTGAAAAGCTGTGGAATAACCTTTGCACTTTAGTACATGATATATGACATTTATATTTATGTATAGGTATGTGTGTATCTTTATTTCTTTATGTATCTCTGTATCTTTGTTCTGTTATCTTTTTTTTTTGTTCTGCCTATTGGCTTCTTGTTATGTTATGTCACCTTTCACTCTTTCAAAAAAAAAAAAAAAGAAAGAAAGAAAAGGTGTGTTTGGTCATTGTATGTATGAACTGCATTTTTAATGTATTTTTGAATAAATGTGTCATACCATCAACCCTTATACCTAAAATGAATTCAAATGCCATGTAGGCCTATATTGTTAGAACAAATATGAAACACATGGCTTACTGTTCCCTCCTCCGCCAGGAAAGAAATGGACTGATCCATCCCTCCACCCTCAGTGCCAATATAGCGCTCACACTTGGCACATGTCTCCGCGAGAGTCACCTGAAATGAAATCAAATCGAGCGCATCTATGATAAGCAGCAATTGTATGTAATGCATGTTAGAGGATTTACATTAAGGACTACCTTAGAAAGAGACTTCTGATTGGCCTCCATAGTGACCAGACCGGCACAGCACACCAGGGCACTGGAGCTGGAAAGCCCTGAGCTGGCTGGGATAGTCCCGTCTACCACACAACACATCCCTGCCAGTGAAGACAACCTCAAGTGCTCCTGCATGCACAAGGTCAAGGGTCAAATGACTATGATTATAATGCAATAATGCAAGCATGTGATATTAAACACCTCACCTGGATTCCTCTCACTCCACAAAGGAAGTAATAGTGCCATTGAGGATTCTCTCTGTCAATGGTGATGCCATCAACAGACACAGTGAAATCCCTGAAAGAAATCAAGAAATAAGTGAGTAAGTGAATCAATGAATAAGTGAGTGAATAATGAATGAATAATGAATAAGTGAGTAAGTGAATGAATGGAGTGAATAATGAGTAAGTGAATGAATGAATGAATGAGTGAATGAATTAAGTGAGTGAGTGAATAAATAAATGAGTGAATATTGAATGAATGAGTGAGTGAATGTGAATGAACTGAGTGAATGAATCAAGTGAGTGGGTGAATAATGAATGAGTGAGTGAATGAATTAAGTGAGTGAACAATGAATGAGTGAATAAAATAATGAATAAGTGAGTGAATGAATTAATGAGTGAGTGAATGAAGTAAGTGAAAAATGAATAAGTGAGTGAATGAATGAATAATGAGTGAATGAATTATGTGAGTGAGAGTGAACAAGTAAGTGAATTTGTGAGTGAGTGAGTGAATGAAGTGAGTGAATGAATGAGTGAGTGAATAATGGGGTTTCTGCAGATTTCATCAAATCTAATTTAATGCTTTTTAATGCCAATTTTTAAATTTTTAATGCCATATATATATATATATATATATATATTCGTTAAAAGTCGATAGATGACGTCATATGGCAATTAGAATATTCATTATGTCATTAAGTTGCATTTGCATTCTGCCAAGTGTCAGCCCTTTAGATTTGTTTGCTTCTCTGCTGCTACTCTTTGTGCTCACATAATGTATTTTAATGCAGCCAAAATCCCAATAAAACTATTTCATCTATTTATTTATTTATTTTTTGTTGTCAGACAATATGAAATAGTGACTGAAACGTGGCCCATTAAGACTAAATGCAGGGCTCGACATTAAGCCTTGTCATGTGCTTGTCCTATGGAGAAGTAAATCGGTCATTCACTTGTCTAAGTAAAAAAGTTGCTTGTCCGGAAAAAAAAAATAGGATTTTTTGTGTGGTGTAAATATAAATTTATTCTGAAGCAATATTTTTCATTCAGAATATTCCGTATTCTGAATATTCTTTCAGAATATTGCAGCTTTGACATATTTAAATCTGCATATTTCTGATATTTACCCCAAATTTTTTTTTTACCTCCCCCCCACCCCCTAATCATATTAAATGTATGCTTCATCTTTCATTTTAAATTCTTAAATTTGATCAATAAATTTAATTAGAATAATAACACGGTATAGGGCTGTTACCAATCAAATTAAATCATTTACAATAAAAAAATTACAACTGCATTAAATAATGTTATGAGATTGTTTTAAATATTTTTTTTGAAAATACAAATAAGAAATGTTGGGGTGAAAATGATAGTAAACCGCCAGTAGGTGGCGGCAAGTGACTGTCTTAATACGTGAGTCATTCATTCAAATGATTCGTTCAAACGGCTGATTCATTCAAGAATGAGGCAGCTGTTTATGAATGGGTCACTGAATCATTGACTCAACCGATTCGTTCAAAACGCTGAATCACTCAAAAACACGGTAAAGAAAACACGTTTGTTGCTGTGAGATGCGCTTATGGTTCTGCTGTGATGTTTATTTGGAACTATTTTCGCTGCTGAAACAGAACAAAAACAGTCAATATTCCTTCTAAAATGTTAGTGACTTAATATTAACTACTGAAATCAGTGTCACGTTTACAATCGTGATGGCATTCGGGAAGACAGCACTCTTGGTCGTGTGATGTTGCTTAGCTGTATCATGTGTTTTAAAAATAAAAACTCCACATTTTCAGTTTTTACCGCAGTATTTAACCGAGTTTCTTGTGTGTACTGTCAGTACATTATTCCACGATATAACCTATTATTATCCACTATCGATCGCCACTTGCACTAAATATAATAACTGAACAGAGCAGACGCAGATAGAGGCAGCAGGGAAAATGCGGCAGGAAAGCAAGATCTTGCGCTTGTGCGGCAGTACTGGAGAGTCTACTTGGGCCGTTGTCCAAAACAGCGTTACGGCAATTTTGCACCGGCCGGAGGCAATTACCAAACTGGTTCCGCGTGTGTATCACACCAATGTTCATATTTTGCGACAGCAAATCAGTTATTCAAGTTATTCATTATGAAGGCTATATTCAAAATAAACCGGTAGTATTATTTTTCTTAAAAACTATCTAAAAAAAAATTAATGCCTGTAGGAATAAAATTTAATGACTTTTAATGCCTTTTAAGGCTTTAATTTTCGCAAAATCCATTTAATGACTTTTAATGCTTTTTAATGCCCCGTGGAAACCCTGGAATGAGTGATTAAATGAATGAATGAGTGAGTGAATGAATGAATCAAGTGAGTGAGTGAGTGAATAATGAATGAGTGAGTGAATTAAATGTGAATAATGGAGTGAGTGAATAAATGAGTGAATAATAAGTGAGTGAGTGAGTGAATGAATGAATTAAGTGAGTGAACAATGAATGAGTGATTGATTGAATAAATGAATGAATGAGTGAATGAAAAATGAATGAGTGAGTGAATGAATGAATGAGTGAATGAATTAAATGAGTGGATAATGAATGAATGAGTGAGTTAATAAATGAGTGAATAATGAATAAGTGAGTGAGGGAATGAGTGAGTGAGTGAATTAATTAATGAGTGAGTGAACAATGAATAAGTGAGTGAATGAATGAATCATTGAGTTAATAATGAATGAGTGCATGAATTATGTGAGTGAATGAATTAATGATTAAGTGAGTGAATGAATGAAGTGAGTGAATAATGAATAAGTGAGTGAGTGAATGAATTATTGAGTGAGTGAGTGAATTATTGAGTGAGTGAGTGAGTGAGTGAATGAATTATTGAGTGGGTGAGTGAGTGAATGAATTATTGAGTGAGTGAGTGAATTATTGAGTGAGTGAGTGAGTGAGTGAATGAATTATTGAGTGAGTGAGTGAGTGAGTGGGTGAATGAATTATTGAGTGAGTGAGTGAACGAATTATTGAGTAAGTGAATGAATTATTGAGTGAGTGAATGAATTATTGAGTGAGTGAATTAGTGAGTGAGTGAATGAATTATTGAGTGAGTGAGTGAGTGGGTGAATGAATTATTGAGTGAGTGAGTGAATGAATTATTGAGTAGGTGAATGAATTATTGAGTGAGTGAGTGAATGAATTATTGAGTGAGTGAGTGAGTGAGTGAGTGGGTGAATGAATTATTAAGTGAGTGAGTGAATGAATTATTGAGTGAGTGAGTGAGAGAATTATTGAGTGAGTGAGTGAGTGAGTGAATGAATTATTGAGTAGGTGAATGAATTATTGAGTGAGTGAGTGAATGAATTATTGAGTGAGTGAGTGAGTGAGTGAGTGAGTGGGTGAATGAATTATTAAGTGAGTGAGTGAATGAATTATTGAGTGAGTGAGTGAGAGAATTATTGAGTGAGTGAATGAATTATTGAGTGAGTGAGTGAGTGAGTGAATGAATTATTGAGTGAGTGAATGAATTATTGAGTGAGTGAGTGAGTGAGTGAATGAATTATTGAGTGGGGTGAATGAATTATTGAGTGAGTGAGTGAGTGAATGAATTATTGAGTGAGTGAGTGAATGAATTATTGAGTGAGTGAGTGAGTGAATGAATTATTGAGTGGGTGAATGAATTAATGAGTGAGTGAATTAATGAGTGACTGAATGAATTAGTGAGTTAGTGAATGCATTGAGTGAGTGAATGAATGAATTAATGAGTGAGTGAATGAATAAGTGAATGAATGAATAATATTTGTTGACAAAATGTGACCAGTTAAATTTTGAAGAACTGAGGAAGAAGAACATTGTTACTCACTTGTATTTGGGGAGAGTATTGGCCAGCTGGATTGTTTGGGAGTCATTGACAGAAACTGCAGCAAGAATATTCTGCTCTATTGCCATTGGAAGGACAGCATAGCCACAATAATCAATATGCTCTCCTGGAAATTATAAGATTTATGATAAAACATAAAATGCAGTGCTGATGGTATTTGATATGTTTACACACAGCTTGCAACCAACCTATCAAATTCACCCTCCCTGGAGCACGAGCGTAGAAGAGAGGCATTTGTCCATATTTTCCATGAAAAGCTTCTTTCAGTTTCTGCAACCTAACAAAAGAAGGGAAAGTGTATGTCTAACGCAAACAAAAACAAAACACGAAAGTTAAAACTAAAAAATAGAATGTGTATCTATCGACGTAACGAGTTGACTCCATTCATACACAATCTAAGTTTTCCTTATAGCTGCACGAAGTTTTCCGGACAGTCGCAACTTACCTCTCATTTCCACTGAGCAGCACCTTGATTTTCGGTGGAATTGTGGCCATTATGCTGTTTTTAATCGTTGTTTTGCAATAAGTACAATATGCAGGAGCGGGCTGACGCCGTACAAGTGCTGTCAGCTGACTGTCATACCCGGAATCATGCGTCTAAACAATACGGAAGAAACTGACACGAATCCCTCAAAGCCATTCCCTAGATTCGGAAGCACTCGGAAGGAATCGTGACTGCGCGCGCACCGTTCAGAACGCGCGGCGTGATGTCATAACGCTTTGCCGGGGAGCATTGTGGGTAACAGCCTCTCTCTCCGGTCAAAATGTCTGACATGGAAGATGATTTCATGTGCGATGATGAAGAGGATTATGACTTGGTAAGGCTGCCTAAAATAAACGCAACTGTAAACGCATGTAATTCAATGCTAAGCAAATGTGGTGACATCAATACATTTTGTTTAGCGTGTTTATAGGGAGTTAATTGTACAATGGAGTTGTTTAGCAGGTGGCTAGTTTGCTAATACTGCAAAGATTAAGTCAACAAATATGACAGTGTTCTTTAAGTAGTTTTATTTGTAGTTCTGTAAGAAAAGCGATGTATTTATAAACCGTATTTCTGATGTAGAAGCTCTTATGTATCTATTAATAACTTGCAGACTCATATGAAGTTGAATAAATTATAGCTAATGAGCTGTTAGTTATGAAACTGTATGATATCTGATTTCAGTTTGCTATTAAATAAATTATTACTTATGTAAGATGCACAGTTGTAAATAATCTTAACATAATTATTGGTATGCAGTTGTCATAATCATAACGTAATCATGCACCATTAGCCTTCAAGATGTTTCTTCAGGCAAAGACTTACTAAATTACACATACCATTTGTTTGCTTTCATTTCAGGAATACTCTGAGGACAGCAACTCTGAACCGAACGTTGATTTGGAGAACCAGTATTACAACTCCAAAGCCCTTAAAGAAGATGATCCTAAAGCAGCCCTGAGCAGCTTTCAGAAGGTTCGACACGTTCAATATCTGGATCCGTACTGTAACTTTGAATAGGTATAATCACTATTTTCTGTTTCGCAGGTGCTGGAGCTGGAGGGTGAGAAAGGAGAATGGGGCTTCAAAGCACTGAAACAGATGATTAAGATCAACTTCAAACTGGTGTGTAACAATAGTAGCAGATTATATTATATAATATATAATATTTATATTATTATTTAAGATGTAATAAATAATATTTATAAATAATTGTCTTATTTTCCCTTATTGTCTACCAAATGAAAAAAAAATGTTCTCCTTGTTTTTACAGACAAACTTTCCTGAAATGATGAACCGGTACAAACAGCTTTTGACGTATATTAGGAGTGCTGTCACCAGAAATTACTCTGAGAAATCCATCAACTCTATTCTAGATTATATCTCAACCTCCAAACAGGTATTTCATATATTTTAAATTGTTGTCCGATTTAATATATGTGTATATATATATATATATATATATAAGGGGTGTAACGGTACATGTATTCGTCCCGGTTCATGCAGTCACATGACAAATACAGTTAGTCACAGGCGACTCACACTCCAATCCAGAAGGGGGCGTGCGCGTTAATGCAATGCAATACAACAGGAAAAAGCACAGAAGAAGAACAGAAAATCTATGCATAGATATGTTTACGTATAATCTCTCAACCTGTGTTTCAACCGCGGAAAGACGTCAATAAAACAGCTAGAATAATATCTCACGTAGCATTACATTTACCTCAGGCAAGTCATTTAGTGTCCACAGCATGTTAGTTCACTAGAGAAATGAACTCTAGAGGGGGGCATTTCACTAAATATATGCACTATATTAGCTTATATATTCATTATATTTACTTTACCTGTTAGTAATGTCATGATTATTTAATGTATGTTTAAAATAAATTTGTCACGAAAACAAGTTATGACAGTAATTGTGTAAATGATTATGATTTTAAAAAATGAATTGGAGTAGAAATTAACGTTATAATTGGAGTTAATGCAAAACCTGTCTTGTGCAATTTACATGTTTTTTTTTTTGAGTGTTGATGATTATATCTAAAAATAAATAGCAACGGAATTTAATAATTTGTGCTCTGTTGTTAATTGTAATCTTTAACATTGTAGTAATGTGCAAGAAAGGGCTCCCTGTATATAGTTTACAGCATTAGCAGAGATATTTTTTTTATCCTTAAGAAAATTTTAATTATAATTGAATTTATTTAAACACAGAGACACATTTGTTCAAAAAAACAGTTTAATAATAATAAAAAAGCAATTTTATGTTTAGTTTTCTTCCCCCTGCTGTACCGAACCCATACCGAACCGTGACTTCAAAACCGAGGTACGTACCAAACCGTCATGTTTGTGTACCGTTACACCCCTAATATATATATACATATTTATTTATTTTTAATTAAAGATCATTTTGTTATTAAAGATAATAAAGTAATATTTATCTATTCATGTTTATTTCCAGATGGACTTGCTACAAGAATTTTATGAAACCACACTGGAAGCTTTAAAAGATGCCAAAAATGACAGACTTTGGTTTAAAACTAACACCAAGGTTTGTGCTGTGGCAGCGCATTGTGTATTTAAAAGATTTTATGTTACAGATGTTACCTGCACACTAATATATCAGGAACAATAATATTCACTGTACTATGATAATAATTCTGTTAATGCAATGCACGTTAATAATTGAAGCATGTCCAGAAAGTGTGTGTATGTTTATACTTAAGTAATTCATGAATATTGTTAACTTCTGCTCCTCTGTTTCATGTAGTTGGGAAAGTTGTACCTGGAAAGAGAAGAGTTTGGAAAGCTCCAGAAAATCCTCAGGCAATTGCACCAGTCATGTCAGGTAGAGTAAATGATCATTGTCACATAAATAAGAAAACCTGCTTCAAATGTCTTAAGTGCTGTTCTGAAACTGATTGATGTTCTTAATTAGACGGATGACGGAGAGGACGACTTGAAGAAGGGCACTCAGCTGCTGGAGATTTATGCTTTGGAGATCCAGATGTATACGGCACAGAAAAACAACAAGAAGCTGAAAGCCCTGTATGAGCAGTCATTACATATTAAATCAGCCATCCCACACCCACTCATCATGGGAGTCATCAGAGGTATTTCACACATTCTTACTCTGTTTTTATAACAAAGATGTAGTTTTGAAGATAAAGACATGGAAATAAGTGTTTGGTTTTTGTTTTGTTTTATTTTGTTTGTTTTTGTTTTGTGTACAGTTGGAAAGTTTTTGGTTTAGTGTTTTGGTTCGGTGTTTGTTTTGTGTATAATAAGAATGTTTGTTTTGTTTTTGTTGTGTAATTTTGTGTACAGTTGGAAAGTTTTGGTTTTTGTTTTGTGTATAATAAGAATATTTATTTGTTTTTGTTTTGTTTGTTTTGGTTTTGTTGTTTTTTGTACAATTGGAAAGTTTTTGTATTGGTTTGGTTTTTGTTTTGAATATAATAAGAATGTTTGTTTTGGTTTTTGTTTTGTGTATAATAAGAGTTTGTTTGGTTTGTTTTGTTGTGTTTTTTTTTGTTTTTGTTTTGTGTACAGTTGGAAAGTTTTTGGTTTTTGTTTTGTGTAAAAATAAGAATGTTTGGTTTGTTTTTGTTTGTACAGTTAGAAAGTTTTTTGTTATAAAAAGAATGGTTTTTATTTTGTATATAATGAGTGTTTGTTTTATTTGTTTTGTGTGTAAGAAGAAAGTTTGGTTTGTTTTTGTTTTGTGTATACAAAGAAATGTTTGGTTTTGTTTATAATAAGAATGTTTGTTTTGGTTTTTGTTTTGTGTATATAAGAGTTTGTTTGGTTTTGTTGGTTTTTTTCTTGTTTTGTGTACAGTTGGAAAGTTTTTGTTTTGGTTTGGTTTTTGTTTTGTATAAAATAAGTGTTTTTTTTTTTTGTTTTTGTTTGTACAGTTAGAAAGTTTTTTTTGTTATAAAAAGAATGTTTGTTTGGTTTTTATTTTGTGTATATAATGAGTGTTTGTTTTATTTATTTTGTGTGTAAGAAGAAAGTTTGGTTTGTTTTTGTTTTGTGTATACAAAGAAATGTTTGGTTTTTATAATAAAAATGTTTGTTTTGGTTTTTGTTTTGTGTATAATAAGAGTTTGTTTGGTTTTGTTGTTTTTTTTGTTTTGTGTACAGTTGGAAAGTTTTTGTTTTGGTTTGGTTTTTGTTTTGTATAAAATAAGTGTTTTTTTTTTTTGTTTTTTTTTGTACAGTTAGAAAGTTTTTTGTGTATAAAAAGAACATTTGGTTTGGTTTTTGTTTTGATTTGTGTTTTGTTTTGTGTGTAAGAAGAAAGTTTGTTTGGTTTGTTTTTGTTTTGTGTAAAATAAGAATGTTTGTTTGTTGTTTTTTGTACAGTTAGAAAGTTTTTTTGTGTATAAAAAGAACTTTGGTTTTGTTTTTGTTTTGTATATAATGAGAATGTTTGTTTTGTGTTTTGTTTTGTGTGTAAGAAGAAAGTTTGTTTAGTTTGTTTGGTTTGTTTTTGTTTTGTGTATAAAAGGAATGTTTGGTTTTTGTTTTATAATAAGAATGTTTTGGTTTTTTTATCTATATAAGAGTTTGTTTGGTTTGTTTTGTTTTGGTTTGGTTTTTGTTTTGTATATAATGAGAATGTTTGCTTGATTTGTTTTTTGTTTTGTGTGTAAGAAGAAAGTTTGGTTTGTTTTTGTTTTGTGTATAAAAGGAATGTTTGGTTTTTGTTTATAATAAGAATGTTTGTTTTTTGTTTTGTGTATAAGAAGAATGTTTGTTTGGTTTGTTTTTGTTGTGTACAGTTAGAAAGTTTTTTTTTTTTTTTTTTTTTTTGTGTGTGTGTGTATTGTTAGGTTTTTGTTTTGTGTATAATAATGTTTGTTTTTATGTTTTGGTTTTTGTTCTATGTACACTAAAGTCCACTAATTTTCTTTGACTTGTGACCTTTTCTCATTAGAATGTGGTGGTAAAATGCACCTGAGGGAGGGCGAGTTCGAGAAGGCACACACAGACTTTTTCGAGGCATTCAAAAACTATGATGAGTCTGGAAGCCCCAGACGAACCACTTGTCTGAAGTACCTGGTCTTAGCCAACATGCTGATGAAGTCTGGAATCAACCCATTTGATTCTCAAGAGGTATAATGAGGTGGTCATGCACAGGCCCACATGAAATCTAAGGCCATCAGAAAGTTCAGCAGAACCATCAATTACAAAATTCATTGACCAATAAGCATGTTGTTCTCTCAGTTTCGCTTAACACACATAATTTGAAAACTTGATAAGCAACTTATTTTCCCCCAGAATCAGTGCAGAAAAGCACAACACTGCAGATTCTATCTGGGCCTGGTCATAGACAGTACAATTTTGTGGTCTATAATATAACAAAAAAACTGATTCTTTCTATGTGGCTCTGTGACTAGGCAAAACCTTACAAAAATGATCCAGAAATCCTAGCAATGACAAACCTGGTAAGGTAAGTGTGCACAATACCACCTTTCATTTCTTCTTTTATCCGGTCCTGTTCTATTTCAACTACATTTTTATGGTCCGAGTGGATTCATTTTATGGTATTAATTGCTTATAACTTGTTTCTAGTGCCTACCAGAACAATGACATCACAGAATTTGAGAAAATCCTAAAGACGAATCACAGCAACATAATGGACGACCCCTTCATCAGAGAACATATTGAGGGTCAGTTTGGGTGGCTTTGGCTTCCTTGCACATATTCTACTTATAGACTCCACATTTGATGTATGATATTTATGAAATAAGTACATATTCATCTTCCTTTTTGCTTTTCCCTTCAGAATTGTTACGGAACATAAGAACGCAAGTGCTCATCAAATTGATTAAGCCTTACACTAGGATACACATACCATTTATTTCAAAAGTAAACCTTTTTTATATTATAGTATATAGTATTATACTATATTATGCAATGTTATTAATTATAACATGCTTTCATATCCATATTTTTCTTTAGGAATTGAATATTGATGTTGCAGACGTGGAAAGCTTGCTTGTGCAGTGTATTTTAGACAAGTAAGTTTAACCCAGTGTTTTTATATGGATTTTTGAATGTTTTAGATTTTTAATGGTTTTTTTTTTTTTTTTACTCTTTCTTTGCTAAAAGTGTGTGTGTGTGTGTGTGTGTGTGTATATATATGTATGTATATATATATCTATATATATATATATATATATATATATATATATATATATATATATAAAATAAATGAAGGAAATTAACGCGTTTATGCATGCGATTAATTTCCATGTCATGTCTTAAAGTGACAGCAGCCTAATAAACCTGCTGCTGTCATTAATGTTAATCAAAGAGAAAATCACTCACTGCTCTTGACTGAATAACTTTTGTAGCTTTAATACAAATTAATCTAGATTTAATTTATAATTTATGCAGTGAAGACTGCGAAGAGTTATTTTTAATTTTTGTCTAATGTTGTACGTCTTTCTTTCAGCACAATCGACGGTAGAATTGACCAGGTCAATCAGCTGTTGGAGCTCGATCACCAGAAAAGAGGCGGAGCCCGATACACTGCTCTGGACAAATGGACCAATCAGCTGAACTCTCTCAACCAGGCCATTGTGAGCAAACTGGCTTGATTTGACACTGACGATCCTGGAAAACAAATTCGCCCATCAGGCAGCCGGTCGATTGGAGGCTGTCAGTGACATTAACTACTTTCAAGCCCTTTACTCCCCCGATCACAGTTTGACATGAAGGGGGAGCGCAATTTGGCTAGTTTGTATTTTTACAGCTGTAGTCACTTAAGTCAGTTTTAACTGTCCTTAAAGCAGGATGTCTGCTGTACTGAATTGTTAGGTCTCTAATATGAATATGTTTGCATCATCTAAACTTTAATAACACATATTGGCACTTGGCAGACATTTAAAAGGCTCTTAAATGGAGAGCGTGAGGACGTACTGTGTGAAATTGAATCATTTATCTGTTGAACTGTCTCTCTTGTTAGAGTCAGCATGTTTTACTTGGTTTGCATAAAATTCAGTTGATGTGTTTTATGCAGTTGCACCGCAGCACATGCGTATTGAAAGTGCAGTCATTGCTCGAATCCCTCACCAAACATTACAGATCTGTCTGAACATTACTTAATGCCATCTGAGCTCTTCTGTTTCACTTTTCAACAACAAAAATAAAGAATGCATTTGTTGCTTCAGCGAATAATGTGTCTGTAATGGTTTATGATTTTATGTGTGATGAGCAATGAAGTTTATCTCAAGAACACAGAACAACATTATACAGCCTTCATATATGGGCAATATTTCATCTGATTACAAAAAACTCATAGCTGGATGTACAGAAAAAGGAGGCAAAAAGATTAAATGTTTCTTAATCAGACCACAGAAAATGTGAATATAGATCATACATACGCTATACAGCCAAAAAGCTTCACAAAAATTGGTGGAATAGCCAAATACATTAATTAAAATAGGATTACACATACTTTAGCATGTTTTGGAACTTACCAATATTTATAATATAAAATTAACACTTTATGATAAGGTCTCATTTGTTAAAGGGATAGTTCACCCAAAAATGAAAATTCTGTCATCATTTACTCACCCTCAAGTTGTTCCAAATCTGTATACATTTCTTTGTTCTGTTGAACACAAAGGAAGATATTTTGAAGAAAGTTTGTAACCAGGCTGCTTAGCGGCACCGTTGACTTCTATAGTAGGGAAAAAAATACTCAGTGGTGTCAATGGTGCCCAAAACTGTTCAGTTTCCCACATTCTTCAAAATATCTTCCTTTGTGTTCAACAGAACAGAGAAATTTATACAGGTTTGGAACAACCCGAGTGTGAGTAAATGATGACAGAATTTTCATTTTTGGGTGAACTACCCCTTTAACATTAGTTAATGCATTAACTAACATGAACTAACAATGAGAAATATATTTTTACATCAGTTGTTAATATCAGTTAATAAAAATGTTCGTGTTAGTAGTGCGTTAACTAATGATGACAAAACATTTGGCTTTTTTGTTTTAGTAAATGCTGAGATTAACATTAATATTTGTAAATGCTGTGAAGTATTGTTCTTTATTATTTCACGTTAACTAATCTACTTAACTAATGTTAACAAATGAAACCGTATTGTAGCGTAATATTATACACACACAACTTAAGTCCTTTATGTATAAACAAAAATAAATAGTAATGTTATTATTATTACTTTTATTATTAATAATACATTTCCATGATTGAGAAAATACATTTCTGTGAAAAAGAGGAATAATTTTGGTTGACACATGATATGCCGGCTGTAACGTTCATATGACGTCGCCCCTCCCGTCAGCCAATCAGAATCCAGGACTTTTGCCGCTGTTTAGAGCGCCATGTTTCAATGGACAGACACTTTTATCAAAACATTTGTTGTAATATCGGTTTTAGGCAGCGTTAAACGAGTTGTACCACCTGTAACGGCTGAACAGACATTCGCTGACAGGTTATTTATCATACACGTGTCATTTCATATCAATATTGTTGTGATATGAGCTTGCGAGTCACCGGGACTCTGTAATGTTCCTCATAGAGGCATTTCATGTTGGATTATTGTGTTAATGTAGCGCTGTGGCGACTTTGTAAAGGCTTCAAAGGTAAGCAGAGACTATTTAAACTCAAATACCGTTTGTAAGTTCGTGAACTAGTGCTAAATGAACGAGCTACTGCTGCGAAATTGCGGATAATGTGTTATGGGTTGCAGAGAAACGATATGTATGTATATAGGATTAACAATGTTTTATGATGCTACATA
This sequence comes from Mylopharyngodon piceus, assembly GCA_039654765.1. Lineage (NCBI taxonomy): Eukaryota > Metazoa > Chordata > Actinopteri > Cypriniformes > Xenocyprididae > Mylopharyngodon > Mylopharyngodon piceus. The sequence goes on along the minus strand of CM077459.1, from coordinate 4,110,413 downwards.
CGTACTAGCAAATATATTTACAGAGCAGTTGGTCTCGTTTTTATCAGTAAGAATGGTTAAATGAGGTGTAGGTGGATACGATTGCTGGTCATTTCCTGTCTCAGCTGTGTTGTTTCTCCTCTCAGGTCAGCAGGATGTCCATTGATTTTGACAGTGCTGCTTTACAGACCCAGCAGGAGGAAGATGAGTATGATCAGGAAGACTATGCCAGAGAACAAGAGGTATCTGTCCAGTTAGTTATTTCACAGAAATACACAAACACACCCACCAGACTGGCATCTGTCATCTGTAGTGAAACCACATCTGCTGCTCTACATACTTGGACAAAAAAAAAAAAAAAAGATCAGATAAAAATGTATGCAGGAATATCAAGGACTGATTATTTTAATCTAGTAGATTAGTCCAAGTCTAACAGTTTCAAATTAAGCCTGTCAGTGAGATTACTTATGGAAGCCCATTTCCGTCATAAAAATGTGAAATTATGAGATAAAGTTGGAATTATGACTGACTTTTTCCATCATAGTTTCGTCTTTATATCTCATAAATATGCTGTGTCAGAAATCGAATACTTCCCTACCTATATAGTATGTAAAAAACAGTACGACAAAAGAGTAGTATGTCCGAATACATAGGCGAAAAGTCCCTGGATGACCTACTACTTCCCGTGAGATTCTGAAGTGCATATTCGATGGACACTTTACTATCCCATGAGGCCACAGTAGAGGATTTATGAATGGAAGTGAAGAGACGCAGCTGACGCTGGTAGGTCACATGACAGTAACAACATGCCGGATGTACGTCTGAATTTCATTCATACTATATAGAGCATACTTTTTTAACGATCGTGAAGTAAATTCAAATGTAGTACCTACTTAGACAGTACATGATTTCGGATGCAGAGTTAGTGTCGTAATTTCAACTTTTTCCCCCGGTTTCACAAACAAGGTTTAAGGTAGTCCCAGACTAAAATGCATGTTTGAGCGGTTTTAACTGAAAGCAACTTGCACTGACATAACTTAAAATATGTCACTGCCATTGTTTTATCTCAAGATGCACACCAGTAATGTTTTTTTCTAGGTTATGTTTATAAAAGCTACTTAAATACCCTAACTGAAAAAAGGCCTAATCCTGGTTTAGGCTAAGCCCTGTCTGTGAAACCGGGCCCTAATGTTATAATTAAGATTTACAAAAGCATGAACAATTTAAAAAAGTGCCAACAATTTGTCTATTTCTTTTATCTGTCCAATTCACTGTGTTGTTGTTTTCAGAAAATAATCAGAAAAAGACTCCTGTGATTCCACATGGGATTAATAAACAGTTCATCTTTCAGTCTGTTAATGTCTGTCTGTACTTCACATGTAAAGTATTGATTGCACATGCTATGCTTCAACTATTTTCAACTTTTTGAGAATCCTAAAAGATTCCTCTGATCCTAGGCCAAAATCTGAAGTCTTTGATTGCTAGTTTGCCATGTTCGCCGACAGCCGTTTAATGACCATTGCGATCAAATTTTATTGACGAAATTCTGGCAGTGTCAGTAGATTTGACGGACTGTCCTGTAGCGTGGCTTCTACGACAACCGTCAAATCAAAAACCAGTAGGAGCGCGGAACCTGATGATGCTAATTAGTGAGACAACAAAAAACCACCACTTGCTCCACACACATTATGTTCATTTTTTCCAGTTTTCTTTTCAAGAGAAGCTATAGTCAAAATTAACTCTAGACTAGAGATTGTTTTTGTTTGCTAGCCACTATTTCAGTTGCGCATGTAAATGCAGCTCACGTCACTGAACGTGTCACGGATTGATGATGTAAAAGTCTTCTTGCGTGTGTCTGTTTATAACGTGTCTTGACTGCCGTACAGTCTGATATTAATGACAACTGAGATCCCACCGTGTGACATGACATGTTTGTACAGTCTGACAAGCAACAATTGTAAAGGACTATCATAAATTGCACAGTGTGCAACCAGCAGCCTATCTATTACTTTATCACAATGTATGACTGTTTAAATTAATAGGAAAAATGCTAAATTGTGATTTTAAAAAAAAGAGAAAAAATGATGGCCAGTTGCTGCATTTAAACAGATACACTTCACATTATACACTATCATTCATAAACATTAAAGGGTTAGTTCACCCAAAAATAATTTGTCATTAATTACTCACCCTCATGTCGTTCCACACCCATAAGACCTTCATTCATCTTCGGAACACAAATTAAAGTTGCAATATGTAAGAATTTTGCAGTAAAATATCCAAAAGCCACTAGGCCATTGTTATATATTTTGTTCAGTTGAGTACTTACAATATCCCAAATGTTTGCAACTATTTGTAAATCGTGAGAAAATTGCAATTTTAACCAAGGCTCCGGGACGTGTGAGGAGTCGCCTGTCAATTGCGTCATACCCGCGTTACCCTCAGTTTCCGGTTTTATTTTGTAGAAACCATAGAAACACCAAAGACGCTTTAATATTTACATGTTTTAATAGGCAAGGGAACAACTGTTTTGATATATTTATAGACAGAAAACTAATTATTGTTATATAGCTCAACACATTTAGTCTTATTGTTTAAATCTAATTTTCTTGATTTTTTTTTTTTCTTTTTTTTTTGCGAGTACCATGCTTTACCATGCCTCACCATGCCTCAGAGAAAAACACTATTTTGTGAAGTAGCTAACATAGCATAATCAGATGCAGCTTTATTTTTAGTAACAGTAATACAGCATTTTCTCCATCATACAATACGTTTTAAAATTAATTGCATGCCATTTATCAACACAAGCCATCCAGCATTTAATATGATATTCTAAAATCGATCTAGCTTACTGCAGTGTGCAACAAGTGTCTCACAGCAGCCGCCGAGCAAACGCACAAAGTAACGATATAACATTTTCAACACACTCAAACGTATCTAATATGATAAACAGAGCTGTGTTACCTCATACTCATGACCGGAAAAGCGGAAGCAGCGACTGCGGCATAATAAAAGTTACGCTGCTCGCGGCGTGTTGCGCAATCACTCCAGCGGCCTCGTTCAGCTCCCACAACACTCGGTCCTGCTCTGCTTCATATTAAAGTAACGTTAATAATCGCATCCATGAACATGATTTCTTCCCGAGTCCTATCCCAATTCTTTTCCACCGGCCGTTGAGGTGAAGACCACATGTCCCAAGATTCCGCGCTCAAACTTGGCGTCATCAAGCTACGCCTTTGTTTTGAATAGGCCTCTAGCGACCTCTAGCAGACAGAAAATATTACATATTGCACCTTTAAGATATTTTGGATGAAATCTGAGAGATTTCTGTCCCTTCATAGACAGCAACGCAACTGAAACGTTGACGCTTTAAAAAGTGCATAAAGAGATTGTAAAACTAATCCATATGAATAGAACAGTTCAATCCAAATTTTCTGAAGAGACTCCATCACTTTATATGAATTTAGGGTTTTACCCACATATAAACATTGATCAGCGAACATAAACAATAGCTCAACTGAACCTGAATGACAGGCAAGAACAAACCTCTTCCGGAAGCTCAAACCTGCTGCGTAACACACGAGAATGAATCTCATTGGTTCTCGCACGTCAAGCAAACATGCTTGAGCTTCCGTTTATCATATCTGATGTGTGAGTTGATGAATGTTTATATGTGAATAAAAGCCTAAATTCAAACTGTTCATCATATAAAGAGATCGAGTCTCTTCAGAAAATTTAGACACAACCCCTCAATACATATGGATTAGTTTTACAATCTCTTTATGAACTTTTTGAAGCGTCAAAGTTTCAGTTGCGATTGTGAAGACAGTCTGTGGAGGGACAGAAATCTCTTAGATTTCATCAAAAATATCTTAATTTGTGTTCAGAAGATGAACGAAGATCTTACGGGTGTGGAACGACATGAGGGTGAGTAATAAATGACAGAATTTTCATTTTTGGCCCTAACCCTTTAAATTGATTTAAAGGTGACCATAAAGATGTTGCAAAAAATAAATGTTGCAGAAGATTTCTATTTCAAATAAATGTGGATCTTTTGAACTTTCTATTCAAAAAAAGAATCCTGAAAAAATGTATAAAGGTTTCCACAAAAAATAAGCAGAAAACTTTTTTCAACATTGATAATAAGAAATGTTCCTTGAGCATCAAATCAGCAAGTTAGAATGATTTCTGAAGAATCATGTGACACTGAAGACTGGAGTAATGATGCTGAAAATTCAGCTTTGTCCCAGGAATAAATTACATTTTAATTAATTTAAATAGAAAACAGTTATTTTAAGTTGTAATAATATTTCACAGTATTACTGTTTTTACTGCATATTTGATGAAAGAAATGCAGCCTTTTTTTGATTTGCTGCTTGCTATTGTTAGCGGTAAGTGGTAGGGGTGTAACGATACCCTCATGTCATGATTCGATACATATCACGATACTGAACTCACGATACAATATTATTGCGATACTCCAAGACACATACTGTTGATTAAAATGCTAAATTTGGTATTACATTGGGGGTGGTAATGAATAGGTTTGGACTTGGTTCTGGTAACCCAATGCACAGGGCAATGGTGACACCAGAATAAAAAAAAATTCATGATTCTAATGCTAAAACACAGATTTATTTTAGATGAATATGCTTGCACTCTGTCACTGACTAGATATATTTAAAATAACTTTTTACTGGTAACACAAGACTTTTGGCATTATCAGGACCCACAAATATTCCCCCATTGCATTATTATACATTATATTCAACATTATATATAGTAGTTTAATGTAGTACTGACACTAAAACTCTGTAAACTTGGATCTTTTCTCACACAGTAATTTTCATTTTGGGTGAACTATACACAATACACACTGTCACTATCCACGATACGATATTTTACATTTTTGTATTGCGATTATATTGACTCGATATATTGTTACACCCCTAGTAAGTGGTATTTTTAGGGTGGAGACAGTCTCATAATAGACAGAAATCTTATTGGACAAATGCCCCTGAACACAATACAATGTCATGAATACCTTAGTTTCTGGAAAGCAAACACATTATTAAATTTTATATCTGCTAAACGTTCTAGAAACTGTAATGGTAATCATTAATCAATTCCTTCTGTTCGTAAAAATTTGTGATATGGCCTGCATGCACTCTAACCATTAATAAGTGCTGTAAGAAATGGAACATTTAGTTTTAGTGTTTTTCTTGTGAATTTTTTTTTTTTGTTTGTTTGTTTCAGCGTTAGCAAAAAATAGGGCCTTACAACTGACTTTTACCTGTAAATGTGGTCAAGTCACTCACATTTGTTGAATAAGACTTGGTTAAGACTTGTCATGGTTATTCATATTAGTTAAAGATTCTTCTGTTTTCGGTCACATGCTGTAAGTGTGTTTGTTTTTAAAAGGCAGGTCTTCTCCAATCAGAAACGTGTGTTGTGACTCACCTTACAGCTATCAGCTGTATGAATGAACATTGGCTGCCATTGGTGCAAGTGCAATGCAGTCAGGTGTGTTTGTGTTTCCACTGCCCTACATACTCGCAGCTCTTTACTGAGAGATCATTAGAGCTTCACATGAGTCTATCTCTGGGTAAACGTCTGCTCTGAATGGAGCGATCAATTGTAGGCACTTTCCATATGGACTAGAATCATAAAATAACAGTATGAGGTGAATGGTGACCATGGATTTTGATGTGTATCACATGCACTGTCATTTTCACAGGCTGTTTGTCTTTTTGGTCCATCAGAGGAGGAATGTTTCTGCTCCAGTTAACTGAAACATGTGTTCTGACCCCCACAATGGGCCGACCTCAGCCTGGACAAATGAGGATTGCTTAGTTCCTCGTTTTCTGCTTTCTTTACTCGTATGACTCACGCTGCTGAAATCCAGCATTGCACACAATAGTCCTTCAGTATGTTACTGAGTCCAAGAGGAGTGTAAATGCGGGAAAGTTTTGTTTCCGAGGGAACGTTTCGGGATGTGAGAGTCATCCAGCAGGAGTTATGGAGGGTGAGTTTGACTGTCTGTCCTCTGATCTGTTTTATCATGAAGTGAATGATTTTGGAGTTGCTGGAAGTTAAGTGTGCGAGGCTCCTTTAAGACTCCTCAGGGCCATGTGTTGGTGTTTGTGTGAGAGTTCAGCATGTCTGTAACCGGGCGGGTGTGTTTTTGTAAACGGTTGCTACGGGACCTGCAGTGAATCGGTTGCTTGAACATGATTGTTTCATTTCTCATAGTTTCAGTGTGTTTCCCTTTAAACTCAATGTTGAATTGAGCAACTTCTGAGGAACATAATGTTTAAAATTACATTCCCCAAGAGATGGGCTTAATACAAAGTCTTGTGTATTAGTGGTTGACAAACTTTTTTTAGAGATGCAGAGTAAATATATATATATATATATATATATATATATATAATTTATTTATTTATTTATTTATTTATTTATTTTTGTTATTATCAAATGAGAGACAAAATTGCTTCAATCAAGCCCTTATTTTACACTTTATGAGTTTAACATTAATAAAATATAATTAATAGGAAACGTAATTGACTGTAGCAATGTTTAAAGTTCATGAAAGGAGGAGGCGGGAACCAGCGAACATTCAACGTAATTTTAATGATAAAATAAACACAAACGACTGTTGCTTAAACTAAACCAAAACAACAACATAATGTCCCAGGCCTGGACCTCTCTTGTCGTTCACTGTCCTCACTCCTTCCGGAGCGCCTCCGTGAGACTCGAGACCGGTGTGGCGCACAGGTGACACACATTAGTTTCTAGTAAGACCTTGGCTGCGTCCGAAAACTGGAAAATGCTGCCTTCGGAGGACACATTTCAAGGTAGGAAGGCATCAAGGCACGTCCAAATCCAATGTTAGCTTCACTTTCTGTTTCCTGAGATACCTTCATCTGATAAATTTTTGAAGGCAGCATAGATGTATCCTTCACTGCCTTTGATATCCCACAATCCTGTGCGTTCCATTCTGTGACAGTTGAGCTAGAAAAAGCAAGATGGTGTCCGAAAGTTGCGTTTGCTGGTCAGTTTGTTTGTAAATGTACATTTTTGACCAACATTTTCCACTTTTGATGTCATTTCTATCGAGAAATTACTACTGTAGTAATTAAATATTTGTTTAGTTCTCACCAAAGCTCGCGCTATTTTGCTGTAGATCATTAAATTGTTACGCTGCCTCAGAAGTCTGTCCGAAATCAGTTTCGTGAGGTGCCTTCATGCACAGACGCTGCCTTACAAGTCATTGCCTGATAAGGCAACGAGGCAACAAGTCCACTGCCTAGGTTTTCGGATGCAGCCCTTGATTAGCTGGTTCAGGTGTATTTAACTGGGGTTGGAGCTGAACTTTGCAGGACAGTGACCCTCCAGGAGCAGGACAGTCCTGATCTAAAACATACATGAACTGAACTTTGTACACAGTTTGTCAACCATGTTATGAAAGGTATAAAACTATTTGTTTATATAATATTTACTTACTGTTTTATTTATTTATTCCTGATTGTTAATTTGTGTAAACTGAGGCTAAAATGTGTTTCATACACTGCATGATGTAGCCTTTCCGGTTTAGGTTAGACTGTTGCGTGTGCGCATTTAGAGTGCAGTAAAAATGCCCCTGTATGAGTATATTTATATCATATGATATAGTTAAGCAATCACACAAAGTGTGCAGGGTTTCTTTTTTATCCAAATATCAGCACGATTGCAAATGCGATATTGATTTTACACAACAGTTTAATAAACAATTTATCTGGACCAAACAACGAGATGAAGGGGCATAATTACATTGTCATAGAATTATTGATGTGTATTTGGTTTTAAATAAGGCAGCGGCTATTTGCATTAAGTGCAACAGATGCTATTTACACTAAGTGACAATAGCGATATATTCTATTTATACAATATAAAAGTAGCAGTTCTTTGCGATAAGTGCAAATAGTTGTTAGATGCTATTTATGCTTTTAAATAGTGGCAGATATTATTTACACCTCAGTATTGTTGTACATTAACAGGATGCAATAATAAAGCCCTCCCTACACCCCTAACCCTACCCGATAAACACTTGTTAGGCACTGTATTTACACATTTTTATTGAAAATAAATGCCTTTCCGATCTGATATGTGATGGGGAAAAGGGAGAAAAGCGAGTTCGGCAACAGGCGGATTTGAGCTCTGGTCGATCGTGTCAAAAGCTACTTCCACAAGACACACTCCCTACGGTCTACGCCACTGAAGACGCTGAGTGGCGCGCATCTTTTTTTTAATCTTGTGTGGCCCAAACAGACTTTGGTGGACAGAGTTAGTGTAAACAGCCTTTGCCAACAAGACAGGCTATGTACACTTAGTTTAAATAATGAAATATTGTTAAACGAATAAAGGAAAGTTGGTATATTTTAAAAGTATTCAGGTGTCCGCAAGTCATTATCAGTTATTTTAAATTACCCAAGATCCAAAGCTACTAATAGCAATAATATCATACTAATATCCTGGTCAGTCCTTGGGTTTTCACATCCAAGTGGACCCGAGAAGACCTTGCGCCTTAACAGCCTGGCAGAGGAGAAAAAGGTTGGGGTGGCTATGGTTCTGAATGATTGTTTTCTTGTTTTAGCTCCACAAGCTCCTGACTGATCTCCCTGATGATATGCTGGATGACAGTGGCGACTGCCCCTCACCTGAGCTCGACCGCTCCACCTGCAGTCACCCAGAAGACAACAACAGGTACACTAAACATACCAAAACTAGTGCTTTACTGATATATCACCAAGGCTGATATTATTTTTTTAAATTATCGGCGTCAGCCAATACATTTTTCTGTTTGGCCAATACGTGTCGGAAGCAGGACTTTTATTTTGTTCCAGCGGCTGAGCGCAGACACACAAGAGCTCCCATTCTCCGTCTTCATTAGTTTACTGTTGTTGTGTAACAGTTCTGTCTAATAATATAAAAGTAAAACTGTCGGCATTAAGAAAACACACATTTTTAATATATTTAACATTATAATATCTAATAAACATTTACTGAAACAAACCACATAAACTTTGGCAGTTCAAACTGTTAGATCTTCTTGTGTGCAGCCTGAATAAAAACACGTGTACACTGATTAATACATAAATGTATTGGATTGTCTGTTTGTCTTTCAGACCACAGCAAGCCTGGAATGTGCCACAATGGGAGCCTCCAAGACCTTCCCATGAGGAAGTGAGTTTATCTGTTTCATTGAAAAGATGAAAATGGTCATGTAAAACTAAATTACGGTGCCGTTAAATGCTGGTGCATTTAATATACTATAACAAGTTTGTTTGTCTTGCTTGTGTTACAGCAATATGAAGAGTACGATCAAGGCTCTTATCATGAGGACTACAGTTATAGGAGTCACACGTCTCAGACCAATGGTCACCCACATCACCTCCAGCCCGGGACAGAACATTTACCCTCCGGCTGGGACCCGCAGAACGGACAGATCTACCAGTACCAGAATGGAGACTACGCACACTCATCCGCAGGCACGGACGAGTCCCACGGCACTGACTTCTCCACTGGGGATGGGGCGGAGCAGGATGCCTACACCCATAATGCTCTTCATCATGGGGCAGGTTACCATGGAGACGAGGCCCAGGGCCATACCAACAGAAACTGCTTTCAGGTAAATGTCTGCAGCCTATCTTTACTTCATTTATTAAAAATTGTATGCATATTTAATAATTTTGCACATTTGTTGAAGGTTTTTGATAATGGAGGAGCTGGGAACAAACCCACTGACCACTACAAGGCCAGTTACCAACCACATCAACCTTCAAATCAGCCGAAGATGTTCAGTCCTCAAGTGACCGGTCAGAATGGACACTTTGACCAGCTTCAGAGGGACTTCCTGGACTCAACACAGAGTGAGATACTGTTATACACTATCGTTCAAAAGTTTGGGGTCGGTAAGATTTAATGTTTTTGAAAGAAGTCTCTTCTGCTCGCCAAGGCTTCATTTATTTGATACAGTAAAAACAGCAATATTGTGAAATATTATTACTGTTATGTCAAATCTGAATTTTCAGCATCATTTCTCCAGTCTTCAGTGTCACATGATCCTTCAGAATTCATTCTAATATGCTTATTTTCTGCTCAAGACACATATTATCAATGCTGTAAACCATTTTTGCTGCTTAGTATTTTTGTGGAAACCAATTTATTTGAAATAGAAATCTTTTGTAACAATGTTAATGTCTTTCACTTTTGATGAATTAAAGTATTAATTTCTTTTAAAAAATCTTACTGACCCCAAACTTTTAAACCGTAGTATAATTGATATAATCTAAAATTGATTGAAAACATATTTGTAATGAGTATGTTAGTAGTATTTTAGGATATTGAAGTGTGTTGTATGAATGTTGTTCAGATACAGCAGAAGGTCAGCAGATGGCGCAGCTACAGATTTTAAACCGAGCTCAATCCAGACAGATCGAGGAGCTGGAACAGAAACTAGAGGACTGCAGGAGGAGGATGAGATATCTGGAGCACCAGTTCGCCATCGTCAAAGGTCAGATTAATAAGATTAACTGTTTTAAATTCAGCTCTGAAATGTTAGTTTCAAAAAGGTATTAGCCATTATAATCAGCTGCGCCTTTAGATAACCAGAGGCCCCTGGGCTAGAGGATCACAGTAGGCCCCGCTACCCGAATAAAAATGAACGTCACTCTCGATAGACATAGTTTTGTTTTTTGCTTTCCGCCATGGCCAGTTTTGAGAATTTGAGTTTCGGGATATCCTGTTCACACAGTCACACTACCGCTCAACTTCTCGAATACTGTCTGTATGAAAAAGCTTACGTCCAACATCATACGTCGGGTCAGATGTCACCCTTCCGCTGGAACTCGACTCGCTCATGAACGAGAGTACGCCTGTTGCCGGAAGCCAGTGATTCTAGTTTATAAAGTTATAAATATGGATATTTTTCTTACAAAAACCCATCGCTTCGCTTCAGAAGGCCTTTATTAACCCCTGGAGCCGTATGGATTATTTTTATGATGGATGGATGTGCTTTTTAGAGCTTCAAAAACTCGGGGGCTATTCAATGCCATTACAAAGCTGTGAAGAGCCAGTTTATTTTTTTTAATATAACTCTAACTCTAATTGTGTTTGGCTGTAAGAAGAAAGTCTTATACACCTAGGTTGGCTTGAGGGTGAGTAAATTGTGGAATAATTTTCATTTTTGGGTGAACTAACCCTTTAAACACCTCCGATTGACTGTTGCATTCAAGGGATCAACTAATATGTCTGTGATTGGCTTCTTTGCTCACTGCTGCAAAAACACGTTGTAAATAGAAACCTTTGATGCTCTCCAGAGCGCAAACACAAATAAGCACTAGAGCGTTTGCCAAATCTGTTTCGCCAATATAATATTATTACATTATCAACTGAGGGTGCTCTTGCTTTTGGAGGGTGCTTAGCACATAGAACCGGGCCTGACTAGAACCATGGCTTTGAAATTGTATGTATATATACAGTTCTTCTTGCTCTATTTTAGAGCACATTATCTAGTCAAAATAACAAAATATGTATTACATTGATTGAGGATAAAAAATGTAATTGAAATCAGATGCCTTCCTAATTTATGCTTCTCTTGTCTGCATATGAACATATTAATTGGCGTTCACACGTCACTTGCTTTAAATATGCAACTTAGCTGGCTAACGAATGCATAAACGTGTCCAGCTGGATATAAACTAATGCAAATAGACCGTAACAGTCATGACATTTAAACATTTGTTTTGAATTTGTGTGCATTTTTGTCACATTGTTCTAATTGCTACTAATGTTAACGTCCTCTCAGTCTTTACTAATGCAACATCTAGTCAACAAATTAATTATTTTAAAATATGACATTCTGTTGTGTACTGTATCTATACCTTTTCATTGTTGTTTTAAATTTACATCTGATGTATTCAGAGTGTAGAGTCACGTGTTAAAACAAACACCACAAGGCGTCAGAGATGTTTTTTGTATTTCACTTCTAGAGGCTGCTCTCGTACTGTTTAATGACAGCGGACCCTTCTCAGCCGCTCCTGCAAGGGACGCAACTGGGAAAAACTATTGTTAACCGATAGTTAAAAAAATTGGTTATCGGTGTGGATTATTGCTGAAAACCGATAGATTCAAAAATTGGTTATCGGTGTGGATTATTGCCGATAACCAATAGATTTAAAAAAATTGGTTATCAGTGTGGATTATTGCCGATAACTGATAGATTAAAAAAAATGGTTATCAGTGTGGATTATTGCCGATAACCAATAGATTTAAAAAATTGGTTATCGTTGCCGATGAATCTGCAAAACCAATGTATCGGTCAACCTCTAGTTTCTTTGCTATTGTTACATATATCTGAATGAAACCAGCTTCTCGAACAAGAAATAATGTAGGGCGGGACATGAATCTGTCTGTCAGGAGTTGATTGGATGGTTGTGGTTTGCTATTGGTGGATCTCATGTGAGTGACAGGTTGCCCCGCCCTCACGCCAGTAAACACGTCATCAGAGAAGAGAAGAGATGATGCTGCAAGAGGGAGGGGAAGTTATTTTGATTGAAGATTTTATGAGGACACATGAATTAAAAAAAAAAATAATGATGTCCACGGATAAATCATTTATAACAAATGCTGCAATATTCCATACAAAAACAATAAGTTTAAATTTTGATTTCATGGTGACTAAAAATTTAGGAAAAAAAAATAAAAAAATTGATAGTCTTAATGTGAAAGTTTTGAAAGTCTTAACATATTACCAAAGTTTGGTTCCTAGAATGTGTTATAAGTGTGGGTCTCATCTCATTTTAATACCGTTTCTTTTCATCAAGATGAGAAGGACGGACTGACGGTGTCACTGAAGGAGTCCAGCGCTCTGGTAGAGGAGGCGAAAGAGAGAGAAGCTCAGCTGCAGGGGAGAATCAGATCTCTGGAGAAACAGATTCAGTCTCTCACAGACAGAGAGCAAGAGGTACGAGTTCATGATTTCAGGATGAGTAAGTCAAAGTAAAATCATGCATTTGGGGCTTGTTAAAATAGTGCAGAGCAGTAAAACGCTGTGTGATAACCCTTGTAAGAGAGGAAATGTGTGCGTACACAGAGCGTAAAGCAGCAGCGTGTGGCCGAGGCGGCGATGGACAGCATGAAGCAGCAGATGATGGAACTGTGTCGCTCGGACACTCTGACGCGAACACGTGAGCAGCACGATAGGGACACAACCGCCATCCGGGAGCAGTATGAAGCCAGACTGCTCACCCTTCAGCAGAAACTAGACGCCCAATCACAGAGTCTGAATGAGCAGGTCAGTGATATGTTGATATGAATTATTCTTGAGCTCAAATTAACCCCTTACAGGCGGTATTCAACAGAGGGCAGTACAGGCCTTTGTTTGTCACTGTGTGTGTGTGACTGTGTGTGTGTGTTTATCAGGCTGAGGCAGGCCAGCGTTTGCTGGATCAGGTCCGGCAGCTGGAGCGTCAGAGGGAAGAGGATCAGGTGGACAGAGCCGCTGTTATCAACACCCTCACTCAGCGCCTGGAGGAGAGCCAGCAGCAGTGTGCCAAACTACTCCACACTGGTATGTGGCATCCCACGTGCTTCTGTTTGTGTTGACTGTTGTGATTGCTGGAGTCTCATGGGTAATCGTATGGGCCGGTAATCTTTTTCTCTTGCAGTTAAAACAGTTTAAGCCTTACAGCTAAACTACAATGACTCAAATACACATTGAGAATCTGGGAACATTCACTTTCATTTATTTAACTTACCAGAAGGTGCTCTTTGGTTGGGTTTCTTCAAATTGTCTTATGATTACATAAAATCCTATTTATTATTATTATTATTATTATTATTATTATTATCATTACATATGCATTATTATTACAATTAAATAATCCTACATAATAATAATAATAATAATAATAATAATTATTATTATTTATAATAATAAAATCAAGTATAATATTGTATTACAAGTATTATTGTCTTATATTTTAAAATGATAATTCAAGTATATTAAACTAAAAATGAAACAATTTATCTATTTTTTTCTTTTACTTTGATATATATTTTCTTCCTCTTATGTTCTCTTTAAAAATATACATATTTGAAATATTTTATATTATTATTATTATTATTATTATTATTAAGAATAAAAAAGTTTTAATGCAATTATTATATTTAAAAATAAGTATTATAATTAAAATATACACATTTTAATACATTAAATCTTACTTTTTATATTTATTTTAACTTTTCTTGTTACCCTTAAAATAATTTGAAATAATATTTTATTATAAAAAATCAAGTATAAAGTTTTATTACAACTATTTTATATTTTAAAATGATAAGTACAAAAAAATAAACAATTTATCTAGTTTTTCTTTTACTTTGATATATATTTGTCCTCTTATGTTCTCTTTAAAAAATACATATTTGAAATATTTTTTATTATTATTATTATTATTATTATTATTATTAAGAATAAAAAACAATTATAATGTTTTAATGCAATTATTATATTTAAAAATAAGTATTACAATTAAAATATATGCATCTTAATACATTATTATTATTATTATTATTATTATTATTATTATTTACATTTAACTTTTCTTATGTTACCCTTAAAATAATTATTTGAAATATTTTATTATATAATTATTATTACTATTATTATTGCTGTTGTTTAATAATAAAAAGTATTTTTATATTTTAAAATAATTATCATAATTATAGTATTATATTATACTATAATACTATTATAACTAAAGTATTATATTGTAAATATACATTTTATCTTTTTTTTTTTTTATCTTTACTTATTTAATTTTTTTTTACTTATGTTCCCAATATTTTTTAAATATCAAGTATTTGAAATATTATATTTGTATTGTTGTTGTTTAATTTGTCAAGTAAAATATTTTATTGCAATTATTATATTTAAAAATAAGTATTATAATAAAAATAAACAGTTAATTTCTTTAATTTTATCTAAATTATTTTTTATTTATTTATTTATTTATTTATTTATTTATTTATTTTTACTTCTTATTTTCAAAGGGTCCATATTTTCTGTATTGTTGTACCATTTTATTTTTCCCCAGAAATCAATTTAGAAGGTTTCATGAAGCTTTTGTTTTAAATGAAGAAATAAAATCATATTTTCAGTGTCCCCTTAATGGATGCACTGATGAAGATTTGTGTCCTTTGTGCTGGTTACCATTTTCTCAAATCTTCTTTTGTCCTCTGCAGGCTCTGTACAAGAGATGAGCCAGTTACAGATGAAGCTTCAGCAGGCCCAGTCTGCTCGCACCATCAGTGAAGACATCAACAAAGCCCTGCAGGTCAGTCAGTCCACTGCTGTTTGACAGGATTTCAACTCATGGGAAACATTAAAGCTGTCCTTAATATGGCTTCAAACAGAGCCCATGTGTTTCTTCTCTCAACAGGACGAGCTGACTGAACTAAAGGAGCAGATAAATCTATACGAGTCTGCCATTAAACATGGAGCCCTTTCATTAGAGCCTAATGGAGACTGGGAGAACCATCTGTCTGAGTCCTACATGGACCTGGGGATCAAGAAGTCCAAGTGGAGAAATGGACGCATCCACAAGTAACGATAATAATCCAAACTGCGTTGCTGCGTTGTAAAATGTTCATAATTTCAAACTTCTGATAATCATTACTTTGCTACACACTTTCCAGCACACCTCACATTGCAGAAGCAGGAGACTCCAACCGAGAGCTGAAGAGCGAGTTGCAGCGCTGCCTCAGTCACCTGAAGGCCAAGCGGCTGAAGATCTCTGAGCTGCAGGAGGAGCTGCGACGCTCCCAGACCAGAGCAGAGCAGCTGCAGACGCAGCTAGAGCAGGCTGAGAAGATCGCACGAGATTCGAAGGTCTGACCTACAGCAAATCAAACTCTGTGTGCTCGATCTGCTGTGGAAGATGTTAGACTTACACCTTCTGCGTTTACTACAGGTGAGGGAGAGCAGCTTGGAGAAACACCTGGAAGCCTCTCACGTGACTGCCGCCCCTCACAAAGACGTCATCAGACTGCAGGAGGAGCGGCAGGTCCTGCAGGAGAGAGTGGAGGTCAGAGTCCGTTTGGGTCCTGTTTGGGGACTTTCCTGTCTGGATCATTGCTGTTATTGTTAACTAAAACTCTTAAAAATAACTTTTGATAACTGAAATAATTCATTGAATTTAATAGATGTTATTATAGATAACATCTATATTATAGATGAACATTTTGAACTTAAAGATAATTTTATTTTAGTTAGTTGCCAAGGCAACATTTCTAATTTTCTAGATTAAGTTTTCAGATAATATAATAATATATTATATTAAGTTATATTTATATATTATATTATATTTAATATATTATCTATAATATATTATAAATGTATTATATTTATATATTACATATTATACTTTATTATATTTATATATTTTATATTATATTTAATATATTATCTATAATATATTTTCAGATAATATATTATATTATAGATTAACATTATGAACTTAAAATTAATTTTATTTCAGTTAGTTGCCAAGGCAACATGTTCTAATTTTCTAGTTTAAGTTTTCAGATAATATATTATGTTAATATATTATATATTTAATTATATTTATATATTATATTTAATATATTATCTATAATATATTATAAACATTATATTTTATATTATTTTATATTATATAATAGATAATATATTAATGTATTATATTTTATTATATTTATATATTTTATATTATATTTAATATATTATAGATAATATATTATATTTTCAGATAATATATTATATTATAGATAACATCTACATTATAGATTAACATTTTTAACTTAAAATGAATTTTATTTCAGTTAGTTGCCATGGCAACATTTCTAATTTTCTAGTTTAAGTTCAAGTATGAAAAATATTAAAACTGAAATTTAATCTAAATTTAATTTTATAAAAAATAATCAGTAATAATATGAGAAATTAATAATAAAATAAATGAACTGAGAAATCAAATCTAATTAAAAAAAAGTTTCAGAGAAAAATCTCTAAATGTTTAGATAAAAAATAAATTGAAGTTAAATAGAAATATAAAAAAAATATAAAAAGAAATATTTATTAAATATAAAAAATGATAATCAAATAAATTAAGAAAAAAAATCCAATAAAAAAATTATTTAGAAAACAAGCTTCTAATTGTAGACAAAATGTATAAAATAATCAAAAACTTTAACTACTATTAAAATCATTTTTGTTAATTAAAAAAAAAAAATAAAACAAATATTAGATGACACATTTAAATAAAAAAAAACAAAAACAAATGAAAATTAGAATTGTTGCCTTGGCAACTAACAAAAATAGGTTTGTTGAAGTACTGACATTAAAAGTAAAATTGAAATTCAAAATAAAAAATTAAAGCTAAAAAACAAAAATTACTAAAACTCAAATTAAAATTAATGTGCAAACTGAAAATAAAAATAAAATCTAATTCTAAATATTAATAAGGACTATACTAGTTTAAAAAATACTACAGTAACACTGGTCTGGATGTAATTGTTCTAAAAGAAGTCATTATTTAATTAACTAGTTGTTGGGGGACTAGTCACCATCCTGACCGATCCCTATTGTGAACTGCAGGCTCTGGAGAAGAGGAATCAGGAGCTGAAGCAGAGTGAAGAGAAGGTGAAGGCAGCCAATTCTGAGCTCTGCACCAAGATGAGAGAGATGATCCAGGAGCTGGACCAGGAGAAACAGGAAGCAGCAGAGAGGTCACACATTCATTCACTTTGCTAAGAGGGGTCGGGGCTGAATCAAGTGAGAGTTAATTTAACTCATTGGTTCATGGCTGAAATGCGTTGTGTGTGCAGGGCTGAGCGGACGCAGCAGCAGTACAGGGATGACGTGGTGAATCGTGTCCGTGCGGAGCTCACGCAAGAGCACACGGCTCACATGGAGCAACTCGCCAGCCAGCATCAGCAGCACATCCAACAGCTCCAGTACTGCACTACACCTTCACCTTTAACCTAGAACGAGTCGATTACTTCATCCCTCAGTAGCACAAGCGCTGACTTTGATTAACACTGGCTTCATTCACAGGTCAAAGCTGGCTGATCTCAGTCAGGAGGTGTTAGCTGTGCAGGAGTGCTACATTTCTGTTTGCAAAGAGAAGGACAAGCTGGAGGAAAATCTCCAAAACAAGCTCGAAGAAGAGAAGAGATTGAAAGAAATTGAGGTGAGCACTAGATGCTGAATATGTATGTATGTATTTATTTATGAATTTATTTATTTGGTTATTTATTATATTAGTTTATTTATTTATATAATTTTAATTGTTTTTATTTTTTGTTTAATAATTTAATTAATTATTTTTATTTATTATTAACTTTCATTAAATTTTAATTCGTTTAATAATTTTATATATAATTTATATATTATATATATTTTTATTTAATTTATTTTTATTTATTTATTTATTACAATTATTATTTATTCATTTATTTTATTATATTTGTTTATTTAATAGTTTATTTAAATAATTATCTAATTTATTTAATTCATTTTTATTGATTTAATTGATTTTTTTTTTTTTTTTTTTTTACTATTTAATTAATTGATTATTATTTTATTTATTTCATTTTTAGACTGTCTGTTTCTGTCTAACTGGGTGGAGCAGACTCTCTTCTGAGAGTCAAAAGTCTGTCAGTGTGAGACATTATTTGATCATGTTTGTTGGTGTTTCAGTTAAAGAGGCGAGAGGAGAGTGAGGGTGTTCTGGAGAGACTGAGGGCTGAACTGGAGTGTCAGCATCAGGAGGACGTGTCTCGGCTCAAAGCCCAGTGGAAGACAGACACACAGGCTGAGATTGATCTGCAGGTCGGAGAGCAGCTGGAAGAGGCCAGGAAGAGCTGGCAGCAGGAGCAGGAGATGGTTAGTGATGATAGGCTGTTTACATCAGTGTTCTTTCTACTCGGTGCCAAGCCAGCATGATCTTACTTAATACCACTGTTGTGCCATTCAGATGCAGGTCAAATGCTCTTATATTTTCTCTTTGTCTGTCCTCTCTGCATATCTGTCTCTTTTGTTGCGTATTTGCTTTGTTTCTTTGGTTTTGTCTGTCTTTTATTTCATCTGGCTGTACTTGTTTCATCTGTCTTTTATTTCATCTGGCTGTACTTGTTTCATCTGTCTCTTTTTTTGTGTTTTTGTTTGTTTGTCCATCTGTCTGTCTTTGTTAGTTGGAGAAGTCCTGGGCTCAGAGGTTACAGGAAACTGAGGAAGAAGTCAGGAAGGCCAGGCAGTCAGACACCCGTGAGGGAGCATGTCAGACCAGCTCGTCTGAGACGGCGGGGCGGCTGATTTCAGCAGAGGACCTGGAGGTCCGGCTCAGCGCTCAGAGAGAGAGCCTGCAGAAGGAGGCTGCGTCCGCCCAGGCCAGAGCCGTGGAGGAAGCGGTACGACATGCTCAGAGAGAGCTGCAGCAGAAGCACACTGATGACATGGCGCTCCAGGTGTGACGCATTTCCAGCTCTTAACATAAAAATACTAACATTTACATATATTATATATACAGGGCTTGACATTAACACCCGCCAAGTGCGGGTGGATTTCAGCAGTGGCATATAACGCAGTCACTCCTACTAGCCACTTTGGCGGGTTAAATTTTAATTTACTGTGTATATAATCTAAATATACATTTTTCAATTGTAGTCTTTTAAAAAGGCATCTGAAATAATAAACTAAGTGCAATGTAGAGTTGTCAAAAATATAGATTTTTCGATACATATCGATACTGAAATATCTGAAACACTTCAATACTCATTTTCCGCAGAATAGATACACGATACCAGCTGCTCTTTCTCTCTCTCTCATCTCTCCAACAGTGAGTTGACACACACACACACCCGCCTCCCCTCACTCACTTGTTTCATTTGCTCCGGATGAATATTGTTGGTGTTACAGGGCTTGAATTTCGGTGGGGGATTGCACGTATTGCGCATAATTTTACTCATTCCCACAGATTTTGTGCTCATACCAAAGTGCGCGCATATAAAGTCGCCACTCAGTACTAAATTTAGTTATTTTTCGCTGCTTATTGCGCTTAAACAGTCAAATACACACAAAATAATGTCAAAATGCCAGTCTTGGACAGTATTCACGTAAACACAGTCAGTCTGTGTTTTAAGTCTGTGTTTTAAATGGACGTAAACAGTTTGTGTAACAGTATAATGGATCCGTGCGTCAGGTCTTATAGTGACAGCAGCCTGAAATACCTGCTGCCAAATTATGAGATAATATTAAAGATATCTATATGGCAGTTTTTCCTAATGGTATCAATGTCAAAATTGTGGCCAGTGAAAATGCTGAGTTGTTAGTAACTTTGGAAAACCACTAGCCACAGTGGCTGGTGAACAAAAAAGTTAATGTCAAGCCCTGATTATATAAAAAAAAATTGACTAGTTCATCATTACCCATCCCTACAGAATTAACCTATAAAGCTCACTGTATCATATTTGATACAAAAATGTCTAAGGCCTCTAAACTCTAAATGTCTAAGGCCTCTAAATCCTTTACATGTCTTCTGTCGTCTGATTGATGGTTTATAATTTTTAGCAAGTAAAAGGCCTTTTAATATAATTCTAAAAACGTCCCCCTTCAGGTCGTGGTTCATGTGTCTTTTTGCTGTGAAATCTTTACTGATTTTTATAAAGTAAATATGAGAATAACTTTTATATTGTTCTTAATATTTCAAGATGATCACTTACTGGACTGAAGCAACTTAGGTTTACTTGATTATCCAAGCATATTTTAACATGATTTAGAAAAATCATGTTAAAATGTGATTATCATCAAATATGAACATCAGGCTTTCAAGGAACTTTTATTTGTCCATCATTATTGTGTTGCATTGCATTATATGTTTTTGCCCCCACAATACAAACTACATTGATCATAAAACTAACTTTAAATATCATCTTAAGACATATCATTGGCAGATATAGAGTGACAACTGATATTTATATGCATTTTATGTAAGTCGTCTGCTATACTGTTATAAAGATCTCATTGATTTACATTACAAGCTATCAGAATTTCATCTTACTTTTGCCATATTAATATTAGGGCTGGGATAATAAATTGATGCATCTCGATTCATGGATCGATTCTGAAATTTTCCGAATGCATCGCGATTCTCTCTTGAATCTTCTGAGCTTAGTTTTTAACAGCAGATGGCGCTCTAGGCTAGTTTTTAACCACACGATCAAATGCTCACCAAGAAGAGCGTTCATGCATTCGGCCGAATCTGAGAAAGTACTTGCACCTCAGAATGCTTTTATGATGCAAGATTAATGTAAACAGCCCACTGCAAACACCCTTGTAATTTGCTTCGACCTTTTCAAACTTTATGAATTGATTATTTTATAAAAGGTCAAGCCGTGTGTGTAAGGAATTGGAGGCAAGCAGAGTACGGCTGTTTCTAAGGCAGGCAGTGCCACCACCTGTAAAAAAACTAAGCTCAGAATTGATTCGAGAGAGAATCGCGATGCATTCGGAAAATCTCAGAATTGATCCAGAATCATTTCTCGATTCGCGATGCAACGATTTATTGTCCCAGCCCTAATAAATATCAAAATCTGCACCAAACTGCATATTTTTGCTTATTTTAGGCCTCTGAATAAAATTGAGGTGTTTTTCCCCTCCTCAAGTATGAGCTCCAGATTCTCACTATATCAAACTATATGAGCCATAAACGCCTGATGTATCAAAAACACATATGCAAACTTTTTTTTTTTTTTAGATTTTGTCTAATGGTTCAATAAACTGTTGTTTTTAAAAATTAAAAAAAAAAAGATTTTTTTTGACTATTTCTATGTTTTCTATGTCAGGCTTTACAGGGTTAATAATCCTTTCTGCCTCTCCTAGGTTGAAGGTGCAATATCAAGGGCTCATTCTCGATGGCTCCAGGACCTGACTTCCCTCCCAGAATACAAAAACAGCCTGCAGACGGAGAAGGAGGAATGGGAGCGACTTCAACAGCAGCATGTCCAGGAACAGGTATTTGTTGTAGTGATCATTCTAAAATGATTTCTTCATATTTAATTTCTGAGTTGCTCAACACTCACCTCCTAATCCCAGGTGTCTTCAGCCGTCAAGGCAGTGGAGGAAAGGTGGCAGGACACCCTCCGCACCAAATGCACCGAGCTGGAGCTGTGTAACAGGAGAATCGGGGAGCTCCAGGAGGAAGCGCTCACCCTCAGCACCCGACTGGAGCGCTTGTCCCAGGAGCAGGACACTCTAATCAAAGCAGAGCTGGCTGCAGCCCGAGACGTTTGGATCAAGGACAAGCAGGAGGAGATGTCCCGCCTCAGGGCGCAGCTCCAGAGAGAGCAGAAGCAGAAACTACAAGCCGTCCTAGAGCAGAACCTGGAGCAAACTGACACGGAGCTACAGAAAACCCTCAGGGAAAAGGAGCAGGAGTGGAGGCGTCGACAAGAGATCAGGTTCATAATTATCATCATAATAGCGAGGGTTTGCTAAGGCAAGCTTGGACAGACTGCTGTTCAAGTGAGTCTCTTTTGACATGAGCCAGTGAGCAACAACTTAGAACACCCTGTTGATTTAATGCGTTAATTCAATTAATTAGTTATGGGAAAAAATTAAATTAAAATTATTAACGCACCCACCCCTGTCCAGACCTACAGGTCATCTTACATTTTATACAGTTGATTGATAAAGAACATGATGCAGGACAACAGCTCACTGCATGATGGAGCCTATAGAATGCAGTTTTATGACCCTAAAATACAAGATATCAGGACAATGCCCCGTGTTTTTGTCTCATTTATATCATAGGATATAGATAAGCAATATCACACAAGTAACAAACGCAGTATCACATGAGTGCTGTTTTTGTCCTGAACAGCACGAGTACAAATGTGATGTTGATTTTATACAAAAGTTAAATAAAGAAGTTAATATTGCATTATGTTTTACACACATTATTGTCTGCTTTTGCTCAATTTTTCCAATGAAAAATTACCTATAAAGCCAGAGCAGAACTGTTGTATGAAAATTTTTATATATATATATATATATATTATATATAATATACAGTATCTCACAGAAGTGAGTACACCCCTCACATTTTTGTAAAATATTTTATTATATCTTTTCATGTGACAACACTGAAGAAATGACACTTTGCTACAATGTAAAGTAGTGAGTGTACAGCTTGTACAACAGTGTAAATTTGCTGTCCCCTCAAAATAACTCAACACACAGCCATTAATGTCTAAACCGCTGGCCACAAAAGCGAGTACACCCCTAAGTGAAAATGTCCAAATTGGGCCCAAAGTGTCAATATTTTGTGTGGCCACCATTATTTTCCAGCACTGCCTTAACCCTCTTGGGCATGGAGTTCACCAGAGCTTCACAGGTTGCCACTGGAGTCCTCTTCCACTCCTCCATGACGACATCACAGAGCTGGTGGATGTTAGAGACCTTGCGCTCCTCCACCTTCCGTTTGAGGATGCCCCACAGATGCTCAATAGGGTTTAGGTCTGGAGACATGCTTGGCCAGTCCATCACCTTTACCCTCAGCTTCTTTAGCAAGGCAGTGGTCGTCTTGGAGGTGTGTTTGGGGTCTTTATCATGTTGAAATACTGCCCTGCGGCCCAGTCTCAGAAGGGAGGGGATCATGCTCTGTTGGCATTCATGGTTCCCTCAACCAGGTCTCCCTCAAACCCTTTTTTATAAAATTATTTTAATCAATAGAAGTGAAATCTTGAAGCATAAAGGGATAAATCCTTTCGACTCCTGAACACAAACCTTCCAAATATGAGCTTATGAGTATACGCTGTATTTTAAAGGACTATTGTTTTGCAGACTGCAGGAGGAGAGGCAGCGGGTGCTAGAGGAGGTGCTGGAGGATCTAAAGGAGGTGCTGCAGGAGGGAGTGGAGAGGAGAGGCAGTCCAGATGAACACAAGCTCAGCCTTGTGCCAGGAACCGTTCGGTCCAGAGTCTGGGAGATCTGCAGAGAATCACTCAGTCAAGCTGTCAACCAAGCCAAGCAGGAGTGGAAGAAGGTGCATGGCTGCTTTGTGAGAAAAATACCATCATGCAAAATCACTGTGATGAACATGGCCACACCCAGAGGGTTCCCTGGTCTTTATTACTCATATACAGTAATCATATTTATGCAGTCTCTGTATCATCAGTCTCCACCCAGAGAAACGCATTAAAAGTTTTGTTTCTCTCACAATTCAGAGCAGCGAAGACAAGCTGAGACGTGTGCTGAAGGAAACCCAGGAGTGTCACGAGGCAGAGATCGGTAAGGCCCTCAGCTCACACACCTCACACACTGCTGGAGTCAGCACCTCTTCCCTCCTCACCGGTTCCTCACCCTGCAGCAGGTCTGACAGCCCAGAGGAAGCAGGGGGAATGCTCTGAGTCTCTGGCCAAACTCCAGAAGAAGAATCAAGAGCTCCAGAGACATCTAGAAAAGGCCTGCCGCCAGCTCCAGAAGTCTGTACGAGAGCACAAAAGCACCCTGCAGAAGATGAAAGGTGCTAAGAGATTCTCAATGTTATAAACTATGGGGACACATGCCTCTCACTAAACATTTTGAGATATCAATTAATTAATTGGGTCAATTAATCAAGTATTATTAATTATAAATTATAAGTAAGCAATAAGGTACGAGAGGCTGTGCTGTATCGTGAACAAGTCACGGCTGAAGGGCGTTGTTAGGCACGACGCGAAGCGGAGTGAACCCCTTCAGCCGTGACTTATTCACGATACACCACTAGCCTCGAGTACCTTATTGCTTTTATAAAACGGTTACCACACAATACAAATATTAAAGCCAAAAAATATGTATCAATGCAACTTTCATGAAGTAAAATCACTAAAAGCCTTCCTTAGTAGTCCCTGACTGTGAACATCAACAAAAGTCATTATTACGCCATTAGATGGCGGCAAAGACTGTCTTTATGAGTGTGTCAGTCAGTAGCGAAGACTTTTACATTGAAAAGACTGAATTGTTGTGAACACGGAACAAGACGCAAATGACAAATGCTTTGACTAGCGACTGTCAGTCATGGGAAAACCCCTTAACTGTTAAAAGGACAAGATAATACATCGGACATTTAAACAGATTTTTTATTATGAACATAGGACTGACCTGAAGGAAAATGCTAAATCTGAATGCAGGTAATAAACTCGCTCAATCGATCTCTTTCTCACAATACTCTTCTACATAATACAGTAAGCTTCAATGAGAACTAATGTATGTTTACGTTGCTAAGAGTGGTTGCTAAGGGTGTTGTGTAGTGATACACAGAACCGTTGGGTGAAGCGGTCATAGCCGTGTTTTATCATGAATAAAACACAGCTATTATCCAATCAAAATAAAGGACAGGAACTGTTTTATAATGTAAAATAATTATGAAAATTAAATTATCCATAAGTCAATGAAACAGTCAATTATAAAGTGTCTAAAACTAAAAATAAATATTTTTGTGCTAGTGTTCTCACAGTAATGGAAAACGTGAAAAAGTAAAACAATTCAAAGAAAAAAATCATTGTTTAAATGTGTGGGAACTGTGATGTGTGCCCAAATAACATTTTTTGGGGAAAAAATGGCTTAAATATGGTTTGCGAAATATCTGTCTTTTTGCCGTCTTTTACATTTAATCATTTAGAAGACGCTTTTATCCAAAGCGACTTACAAATGAGGAGAACAGTCGAAGCAGTCAAACCAACAAAAGGGCAACAATATGCACATGCTGTGACTAGTTCCAGTTAGTCTAGTTAGATTAAACGAGCAACAGCGAAAGCAAACAAGGTCAAAGACGACTAGCACATGTTCACTCTGGTGAGAAACTTGATTAGCAGTGGGAGCAGTGACGTCACGCAGGTTAATGATGATTGACAGCTGTTCAGGCCAATAGCAGTCAATAGGGGTGAGAATGACAGGGAGCGAAGGAGAGAAAAAGAAGAAAATATACAGGCACACCCACAGGGATGTAACATTTATTATTGATTGGCACAAATGGACCCCCATAAGAAGCAAACGGCATGTGGGAGAAGACTTTTTTTTTTTTTTTTATCATTGTTTTTCATGTCAAATCAGATGAGCACGAGGCAGCCCTGCAGAAGGAGCAGCAGGCTCATCTCAAAGCCCTTGAGGAACTGAAACAATCCTCGAATGCAGAAGCACTTTCAAGGTTTGTAAACACTTCAAGTTTGTTTGATTTCTTTCATAAGAGCACATCATTGACTACAAGCACAGTGGGTCTTAGACACTAACAGTCTTCATCAATGTTTCAGCGGTTCAGTCAGCCAGCAGAACCTTCAAGCAGGTCTTGAGGAGATGAAGGAGCAATACATGAAAGCAGTGGAGAAAATCAGAGGTGAGCGCAAGGCTTCTATAAAGATCTTTCACAGAACTCGTCACATTTTATTCCTAATTAAAAACCATGTTCTTCAATAAGACCAGTGTTGGAGAGCAACAAAAATTTTAAAAAGTACTGTAGCAATGCAACTAAATTATTTTCAGAATGGTCTAGATTTTACAGTAAAAGATGTTTAGATAAATTATATTTATTTTATTAATTTAATAATTGTTATATAAGAAATAATGAAGATATTTTTACTTTATTTTTACTATTATATTTGCACTCTTAAGTACTTGTAGTGCAGCTAACTACTTCAGAAAAGGGCTTGTCTGCAGTTTAACTACTTTGAAACTGAAGCTAACAGTTAATAAACTAGCTCCCTCAACTCAGATTTTATTTCATAATTTTTTGATGTGTTTGTAGGCGATATGCTGCGTTACCTGCAGGAGAGTAAAGAACGGGCGGCAGAGCTGATCAGGACTGAGGTCCTGAGGGAAAGGCAGGACACAGCCAGACGAATGCGCAGGTACTACCTTACCTGCCTGCAGGAGCTGCTGGAAGACGGAGGCCAGGCCGCAGGGTATGGAGACGCACAGATGATCTCTTCTCTCTTTCTCTGGTCTGTTCTTCATTCTGCACTTTTTCTTTCTCCAGAGCAGAGAAGAAAATCATAAATGCTGCTAGCAAACTGGCCGCCATGGCCAAAGTCCTCGAGACCCCGGTGGCCAAACGCAAGCTTTCAAGAACACAGAACTCTCAAGGTAAACTTTCAACTCTGTTAAAGGTGATGTATGTTGTTTCTGTGACACTAGTGGCACCAAGCGGAATTACAAAAATAAAGCATATTTTGCAAACGCCCCTCTCTCGTGTTGCACCTCCCCCTACAAACATCACAAACACAGCTCTTAAAGGTGTTTGTGAAGGCATGTCCCAACAGGTCTAAGTAGGCTATATTCAATAAAAGGTCCAACATATTGGAAATACTTCTTGCTGTGTTGCTATGTATCAACTGAGTAACACTCTGAACGCGAGTATCTCGCTTATAATAAACCCATCCAACGTATCTGCACTGGGCTCGTTTTTTGAAATGACACACCACAACTGTTTGAGGCTGTCTACACTGGACCCATTAAAGTAAACATCATAAACTGGAACATCTTTCTGAATGGGTGCATAATGATGCTGTACTGAATCGTCCATTGTAGCTGCTTAATCTTTGAAAGTCTACATGCAGTGAATTTTGGTAACTGGAGCTGAATGTCTTTTCCCTTGCAACGTGTCAGTCATGGTCCCACTGCGGCTAAACAGCCTCAGGCTCCGCCTGCTACAGTAGCCACGCCCCCAAACTCTCACTATAGGTTGAGATGGAAAGAGATTGATAGATCTGAGTGAACCGCTCTTAATGTTTTGATGTTACTTGGAAGGCTTAATGTTTACACTTTTGGGGGCGATAAACCTGTGAATGGTATACTAATAGTAGTCAATGAACAACAAACTGGGTTAAAGGGATGGTTCACCCAAAAATGAAAATGTTGTCATCATTTACTCACCCTCAAGTTGTTCCAAACCTGTATGAGTTTCTTTCTCCTGTTGAACACAAAAGATGATTTTTTTTTTTTTTTTTTTTTTTAAAGAATGTTGGTAATCAAACAGCCGATGTTAGCCATTGACTTCCATAGTAGGAAAAAAATACTATGGAAGTCTATGGTTACCAACATTCTGTAAAATATCACCTTTTGTGTTCAACAGGAGAAAGAAACTCATACAGGTTTGGAACAACTTGAGGGTGAGTAAATGATGACAACATTTTCATTTTTGGGTGAACCATCCCTTTAAGGCAGGGGTTCACAAACACATTCCTGGAGCCTCCCCAACACTGCATGTTTTCCATCCCTGCGTCTCAATCAGCTCCCTAGCTCCCTAGGTTGTGAATCAGTATATCATGTAAATGAATGTGGCTGATTCCCTGATCAGTGCCCTGACTACTGAACTAGGGAGCTGATTGAGACACACCCCATGTCTCCTTAATCAAACACACGTGATTCAGATCATCAGCTCATTAGTCAAGACTCCAAGACCTGAAATGGGTGTGTCAGACAAAGGAGACATGCAAAATGTGCAGTGTTAGGGAGGCTCCTGGAATGTGTTTGGGAACCACTGTTTTAAGAGAACATATTTTAACAAAAAATCTCACATAACTAACCTTTAAGTCTTCAGTTTTAGCATGGTATGGCACTTTTACCGTACTTCATACTGTAAAAATTTTTTTTTTTTGCTTAGGTGGATCAGACAAAACAGACATTGAAACCAATAGCTCTCCTGCTAAAGTGTTGGGTGCTGCATCATACGGAGCTGAAGCCCACAAGGATGGTAAGGACAAACGGATCCATCAGATCTACAGCCTAACGGACACAAATTATACATCCATGACAGCTAAACAGAAAGGTATCAGATCTAAAGGCTTGGAACCAGATTCCCTGAAATCAGCAGTGATCTGTGGATCTAAAGACCCTCTTACGGTTGGTCAGGTAACTCAGAAACACACACACTTTGCACATGATAGTGTTTTTAACAGCGATGTCAGGACCCCTAATGTCACACTGAGAAAGCAGAGCAGGGAAATGTTCATGGAAGGCTTTGAGTCCGGGAGAGCAGAACCATCAGCCGTCCAGTCATTCATGATTGAAGAAGCGCCTGTTCGGGATGATGGACAGAGTGACTGGAGTTTAACCAGTAACGGCTCCAACTTCATAAACAACATTCACCTGACGTCCTCCTATCCCGAGCCTGGGAAGCCGTTCTCAATGAACGGCCCTTCCTTGGGTGGGTTGGACTTTGGAAGCTCCATCGGCGGTAACTCTGATGTTACGATATACAAGGAGATTGTTCAACCTGAGTCTTACTCGAAACCCAGCGTGTGTGCGGACAGAAGAACAAATAAACACAGAGAGCCAATCCCTGGATCTGAGGGACATGGTGTCAGGAAAATGTGTCCAAAGAGCTTATTTTCAGAATTGAAAGTGCGTCAGCAGGACAGTGGGTTCGACAGCCCGTTGGCACTGCTTCAGAAATGAAATTTCGTTTTGTTTGTGCCTGTGCAAACATTCTTTGTATATGAAAGAGTTTAAGAGTTAACCTTGTGCAATGTGTTTTTTACTTGTTTGAGCCAAATGTCTTTTGTACTCGTCTTAACAGTTGTGCTGTCAGTGCATGAACTTTTACCTTTTAACTTAATAAAGCAACCTAGTTTTGCATTAATTAAACTGATTCTTTTTGTTCTTATCTTCTTTCACACTGAACAAACAAACTCATAATTTCCAACATGCTGCATAAAAGGCACAAATAGTGACAGTTTATTGTTATTTTATATTCCTGACACCGGACTGCAGTTTATCCTTAAGGATGTTTCCTCAGGCTGCGTCTGTGCCTCCAATCAAAGTCCAGTGTCAGATAAGATGAGGTTGAAGATGAAATAGAGCACACATTGTTAAACATCATCTGGGTCATTCTGTGAAATGGTTAGTTAGCCTTTTTCGGTTAGATGATGTAATTTTTTTTTTTTTGCAAGATGTTAAATATTAGACAATTATCAAATATACACTGACATATACACTATACTATAAATCATGAAATATCAGGCAAATAATGCCTTTAAGTGCTAATAAATTGTATTCATTAACATTATCGCTAAAGTAATAAATTTTATATGGCTGGGATAAAGGTAACAGGGTTGACAGTTCACAGTGAAAAGATTCGAAACATTTGGAGAATTTTAATGCTAATATATTTTTTTTTTTTAAAAAAAGATATTTTTATTTTTACTTAAAGGTGCGGTGTGTACATTTTAGCGGCATCTAGTGGTGAGGTTGCGAACTGCAACTAACGGCACACACCCCTCCCTTTCGGAGAAGCTACGTTGGCCGACATGTCGTCGTCGTCGTCTGAGATAGCAGAGAGTAGCCTGTGTGAAGCAATGAGGTTTCTTCTTATTTCTAACAAAGAACGGTCTCTGCTTCTAATAAACCAGACAACGACTACTACTACTACTACTACTACTTTGTGCGTATTCAACGTAGTGACGATGCAAGCTGCCTCTAAAAACACGAACGATTTAGAAGAACAACAACATAGTGACGAAACGCGCTCTGTAGAGTGTTTGTCCGTTTAGGGCTGCTGTAGAAACATGCCGGCGCATAATGGCGACTTGACATGGAGGGGGACATGCGGTGAATGTGATAGAAATGGCTCATTCTAAGGTAATAAAAACATAACGGTTCATTATGTAAGGTCTTTATGTACCACTGAAAACATAGTTCTGTATATTATATTGCATTTCTGTCAGTAGATCCTCCCAAATTTTACACATTGCACCTTTTTCTAAATAAAAACAAAATCATGGTAATCAGGGTTGACATTTTGAAGGGAAATTGGGCAATCGGGTCGTAGTTTATTCACATTCATTTCATTCTAAGCCTGTGACTTTTGTTCTGTGGAACATTCCAGTGACACGCTGTAATATTCACTGCAACTTTTTTTTTTTTTTTTTTTTCCCCAAGGAAGAAATAAAGTATTGCAACAACATGATGGGGAAATAATGAGAACTTTCATTTTGTGTGTGAAGTATTTGGTTAAACTTCATTTTAAGGTTCCCTGATACAGCTTAATTATACAAATAAGTCTGGAGTATAATATTAATTAACAAAATGTACTTCCTATAGAGTTAGCGTTTGGTTTAAGGTTTGTTTCGTGTAATTATGCATAATTTACTGTTATTACTATTACTTAGTAAGTATGTCACGTGTAACAATGACACTAAAAAAAAAGTGCTACCAAGTATTTCTTTAAGATCATCACCTCATGGGAAAAACAACATAGGATAAAGTAATAAAAAGAGATGACTTTAGCTTTTCTTTAAATAGTTAACTTCTTGGAAAAATGAAGTTATGAAAAGAATATAATTTATAGAAAAGTTAATTACTTTAAAAGAGGAAAAATGTGATTGTAACAAGGATACATAAGAAATCAAATCTTTAAATTATTTACACTATACACTGATATATACACTGTATATCACTATATCATATTTAATATCTGGCAAGTAATGTATTTGTGTTAATGATTTGTATATTAAAATATCTGAAACTAAATTATTTTATATATGTAGGCTCAGATAAGTAACAGTTGTCTTTGACATGTTATGAAACTACAATGTGCTTCTTAGACAATTGTTATGCTAATATTATCTACTTTTCAGCTATCAATTGTTTACTCTACAGTATCATGGTAACAGGGTTGACATTTTAAAGGGACAATTGACAATTAAGTGGTCATTTATTTACTCTCATGTCGTTCCAACATGTTAAATGGTGACATATTTCGACTTACATTTTCGTTTTTTCTCCTGGGAAGAAAAATAGTCTTGCAGGATTGGAACAACACGAGGAGGAAAAAAAAGACAATTTTCATATCGTCACCAAAAACTTAATATAGGATAAGGCGATAAAAAGAGATGAATTAGCCTAGCTTGTATTTAAAGGGTTGATTTCTTGGGATTAAATTGTTTTAATGACAAAGAATAGAATTTATATAATTGTTCATTACTTTAAAAGAGGAATAATATGGTAACAGGGTTGTTTACGCGTTTACAGTGTGGAGATCTTCGCTGATAATGGAAGCGTTGCAGTTTGTCGCGTCGCGAATCATGTAAATTTTGTGGCTGTTTGTCAATATGAATCGCTTCATTTCATAACTGCTCCAGTACATGTCCATTCCCTCGAAAACAAAAGCACCGCCTACACTGAACTTCATATCTAAATGTTGCGCCCTATTATAAAGTAGGTCTTACGGAAAGGAATCGGATCACACTACAATGTTTTGGTTTTTTGTAAGTGCTGTTTTACTTTTATTTGCATTGAAATACCGTTATCCTTACTTTATCAAAGAGGCAAGCTACATCTATCGAGTGGCATTAGCTGGATATCGTATGACAAAATACATCAAATCCAAACCTTTCTATACCTTAGTGGATCGATTCTTGGATTCGGTTCAGAAGAACCCACACAAAGCGTTCATTCGGTTTCAGGATAAAACATACTCGTATGAGCAGTCGGATAAACAGAGTAATAAAATCGCGAGGAGTTTGTTAAAACACGCAGATCTTCATGAAGGAGATACAGTTGCGCTTCTGTTTGGAAATGAGCCCATGTTCTTGTGGATATGGTTGGCTTTGGCCAAGATCGGATGTTCTGCTGCTCTTCTCAATTATAACATCCGATCCAAATCACTGCTGCACTGTTTCACCTGCTGTGGGGCCAATGTGTTGATAGCTGCTGCAGGTACTGTAACTCTTCTAGTTCAAAGTTTTATTTGTCAAATGCAAGCAGTGCTTGATGTACCAACTGTAAGCTGTTGACAGTATCTGCTATCTGAGATGTCCTTTTTTCTGTCTGTCTCAACTGTTGGTGACACTGTTATTCACTTTTATGTACACAAATGGAAGTATGCCAAATTATTTAGTGACCCAAAAATGTTAACCAAATAAACATTTGTGTATTTTCTCAACCAGTTTAATGTGGTGCATCCTGAGATGCATTTTTAACAGTACTTTTCCACACTTCAAGTCCTCAAATATGATTGGGTAAGCGGAGAGACAGTCCAACAACATGAGTTGTGTCCCAAATGATGCACTATACACTATGCACTTTATAATATGCACTGTGTATGTACTCAATTGTGTAGTGTATGAATTTTATAAGGTTATTTTGTCATTCAACATTGGAGTCTGTTAGCCCCTCCACTATTTAAGGAAAGCTGCGACAGATGAGTGGCTGCGTCCGAAATCTCTTTTTGAGTGGGTACTTATTTTGAATAATACGTTTTATATCGTATGAATGTGTGAAGTATGAATGTAATCTGGACATACTACATTAACCATGTTGTCATTATCATATGACCTACCAGCGTCAGCTGCGTCGCTTCACTGCCATTCACAAATCCTCTCCCGTTGCCTCATGGGATAGTAAAGTGTTCATCAGATGCACACTTCAGAATCTCACCGGAAGTAGTAGGTCATCCAGGTACTTTTTGCCTACTCTTTTATGAGTACTGTGAATTCGGACATATTTCTTTTGTCATAAACTGTTTTTCACCTACTATATAGTAGGGAAGTATGTGAATTCAGACACAGCCAATGAAGTGTGCAACATTCATATTTCGTAAATTTTTTCTTTTTGCAATTTTCATTGTGAACACACTATTCACACTGTTTATATTACAAAAAGGCATAGAATAGTGCATAAGTATGCAAATTGGGATGTACCTTGGGACTTTTCGTCCTCACATGAAACTCCCAATCGTGTGGATTCCCATTGGAATGTCTGGATTTCACCCACGAAATTTCGGCAAGCAACGGTAAAGCCGTGGTCAGTAGACTTTTGAGCATGCAAAATTTCTACAGACACAACAAAACCTGCCCAACTGCTTCTCAAAACTAGACCAATCGCACTTCAGGGGGGTCCCCCGGTAAATTCGCGTTCCGGGGGGTAAAATCTGCGTTTTTGGCAGGGTTCCCCTGGTAAAATTCGCATTCCAGGGGCTAAATATCATGTTATTTGTGGTCGCTTTAACCCGCGGACATGAAAAACAATCCACGGCAACAGTGTAAAAGTAGCCCAATTCCCGCGGACTTGGCAACACTGCTTTGGGCCCTCTCCCAGATGGCACACGATATGTGCACTTACGGTCTTGTGGACTTACAATGGCCGCTGCGTGCTTGTGTCGTGTTAAAGGCCTGGGTATACTTCGTTTTCTGCGTTCCGCTCCATCTCGTGCACACTTGAGCGTGCGTGGACTGTTGTTTTCAAGCACTCAAGTCACTCGCACATGCGCTGTTGTATGCGGACATCCGCAGACAATCCTGATGACGAAATTACGTCATGCGGACAGTGCGCAGACGGCCGAAGTATAGTCCACAAGACCGCAGGGGGTCCCATTTGTCATCTTAAGATTCGCGAGCGCCCCCTTTGCGGTCGATATGCCCTCTTGATGCACACTTTTGCCAAGCCCGCACTGAAGTGAGCTCTGCAGCAGACTTCTTCACAACAGTCAAAGTGGTATCACGTCACGAAAGTGTGGACTCTTAGGGAGACCGCAGTGTTTAGGGTGCCATTCGGGACAGGGCCTTTAGACCACCGTAGGGTGTCCCATTTGTCATTTTATGTTTCAGAAGGGTGCTTGCGAGCGCCCTCTTTGCAGCCGATATGCTCCCTCGATGCGCACTTTTGCCGAGCCTGCGAGCTCCGCAGCAGACTTCTTCCTAACAGTCAAAGTGGCATTACGTCACAAAAGCATGGAAGATCGCACGGGCTAAGGGCTCCATTTGGGACAGGGCCTTGGAATACAGCTAAATGCAAAATTTCGCTTGAGCTTGTGTTTCCTGTCTCCCGCATTTAATAGCCTTGTTTTCACCGAAATTACCCGGAACAATTTGTCCCAGGAACTTTTTTCTCTGGAAATTTTTTCCCCCCAGACCTGTTGCTGTCTGCATTTCCATAGCCATCTAAAGTACCATGAAGGAAATTTTTACCCGGAACTTTTAGATCCTGGTTCCAGCAGTCGAAACACACCGAGTACCACCCCAAAGTCCCTAGTTCTTGGGAAAAGTTTCTGCGGTGGAAATGTGGCTATAGGAACGAAAAGTGTAGTGTGACCACCTCTTAAATGTGACCACACCTTTAATGTTTACTGCTGAAGTGCGGTCACTTTAGTGAAATTTTGTGGGTAAAAAAAGCCCCATTGTCGATAGTAGCAATATATGAAACACATCTCACACAGAAGTCAATTTCAAACCTCCATCAGGGGCCATTCACACAGTGTCAGTGCAAGTTCCTGAGACTTATTTCTTCATTCATTGAGGCTGTGTCCAAAATCAGTCCCTATACCCTTACATAGCGTGTTACAACCCCTGGCTCAAAGGGAAGCAACAAAAAGAGAGACACACAACCATAGCTCAAAAGGAAAAAAAACTTTATTAATCAAAAATTAATTCCAAAAACAAGGGAATAATAAAATGAAAACAATGTTTCTGTAAGCATCAGTTTCGTCAGTGCATAAGGCAAGGTGTCTGAATGAATCTGTAATGTGCTGTTGTGGTGTTGAAAAATGTAAAAGCAAAACCCGAAGCAAAAACAACATGGGGAATCAAAACAAGACCAAAGACAAACCAAAAACAGACCAAAAGCCTCAGCAAAGCAAAACAAACCAAAAGCAAAGGAGAACTCAAACAAAACCTCAAACCCAAGTTGCCATACTAACACATCTAACAATCTCTTTTAAAGGAGCGCCACAGCCACAGGTGCAGCCAATGAACCGCCCATCAAGTTAAGTTGTAGGCGGGGCAACCAATCACCACACTCCCAAAACGAAAGTACTGGGATCGTCACACTCCTCCCCATAAGACAGGGACTCCCACAGAGTTCCCTGTAACAAATCAAACAGTATAAGTTACACAATAAACAAAATCAGGACCAAGGAAAACTCCCAAATCACAGAGGTTTTGTGGGATCAATACTAAAGAAATCCGGTAGCTGCGCTATAAAAGGCCTACACATCAAACACAGGACAGCGCATCCGCCACCACATTTTCAGATCCGCAAAAAGATTGCAGGAGCAAAGACCACCAGATAAATCTCTGGTTCGGACACTGCAAAGAATTCAGAAATGTTAAAGAATTTTGATCTGTGTAAATCACAATAGGCGCGCTAGA
Source organism: Mylopharyngodon piceus (assembly GCA_039654765.1). Taxonomy (NCBI): domain Eukaryota; kingdom Metazoa; phylum Chordata; class Actinopteri; order Cypriniformes; family Xenocyprididae; genus Mylopharyngodon; species Mylopharyngodon piceus. Next base: position 4,074,236 of record CM077459.1, on the reverse strand, counting down.
ATTAAGATAAACAGCAAAATGCTGCAATGCTTCCTTTTCGATCACAGAGTAATGACGCTGATACGAGTTAAACTTTCTCGAGAAAAAACGAACTGGATGATCTACCCCATCTGCATCCTGCTGTTGAAGAACAGCTCCAACTCCCACATTACTAGCATCAACCAGCAAAGTTTCTCAAAACAAGGGGCCTGAAGCACAGGTGCTGAACACAGTAAAGACTTGACATTTTCAAAAACGTGTTCGCAATTTGAAGAACAAATAAGCTTACGTTTCCCAGGCGCAACACGATAAAAACGCTATTTAATAGGCTTTGTGATCCCCACATCAATATCAGGTGTCACCAAATCGGTACGAGAAGGTGCATCTCTAAAACTACGTAAGCGCTGACATAACTCCTAAAATTTCACAGGAGATAAGTGACCAAGAGTGCTCTCCAAATTGTGCAGTGATTCAGAATTTTTTAAACTGATGATTTTTTTAATTGATCCTGTCTCGTGAAATTTTAACAGGAATCTCCTCTTTTCCTCCAACCAAAGATACACACCCCTCTGTAATAAAAGGAGAATAAGAAGAGAAAAAGTCAACAGATTTTTTTGTTCAGTGTCTCTACTTTCAGACAGAACCGGAGCTGCAGGAACAGACGGCTTAACAGGGGAACGCACATGTTTAGATTTATTTTGAAGGACCGGACAATCCAGTTTCCAGTGGCCTTTCTCACGACAGTAATTGCACGTTTTACTCGGGTCAAATTTTCCCATGAGCACACAATCAGGTTTAGGTAGGGAACTTACAAAAGTAGAATACTCAAATCAACAAAAGTGGACTTATGCGTCAGTACAAAATCATCAGCCAGCACAGCTGCTTCTTCTGGAGTCTTTACATTATGCTTGTTAATATATGTAGCTACACGACTCGGAACTGAATTCTTAAATTGTTCCAACACCATCAAATTACCCAAAACTTCCAGTGTTTTAATATCGGCTGCTGTGCATCAAAGCAATTAAAATTCTTTCTTAAATCCCTCGCAAATTCTAGATGGGTTTGCGCCTGCTTTTATTTGTGTGCCCCAAACAAATTAAATGATCATACTTAATGAAAAACGAGGACGAGCCCCCAATTTGTTACAACCTCTGGTTTAAAGGGAAGCAACAAAAAAAGACACACACAACCATAGCTGAGAAAAAAAACTTTATTAATCAAAAATTAATTCCAAAAACATGGGAATAATAAAATGAAAACAATGTTTCTGTAAGCATCAGTTTCGTCAGTGCGTAAGGCAAGGTGTCTGAATGAATCTTTAATGTGCTGTTGTGGTGTTGAAAAATGTAAAAGCAAAATCAACATGGGGAATCAAAACAAGACCAAAGACAAACCAAAAACATACCAAAAGCAAAGGAGAACTCAAACAAAACCTCAAACCCAAGTTCCCATACTAACACATCTAACAATCTCTTTTAAAGGAGCGCCACAGCCACAGGTGCAGCCAATGAACCGCCCATCAAGTTAAGTCGTAGACGGGGCAACCAATCACCACACTCCCAAAACGAAAGCCAGATTGATTCAGGAACAACTACTGTGTTCCTCACAGATGCGAAACAGTTGATTCTGCTTTGTATTGTGTCTAAAAGATAAATTACTAAATATTAATTTCTTGTTTATTGAACTGTTGTATAAAAGTAGTATCACACTCATAATTGACCATATGCACGAAATATTCTTACTTTCGCAATAATATAAGCCGACTGGAAAACTTCCGGTGAAATGTCACTTCTTGTTGGTATCTTCAGTTTCTTGAAGTAGCTTTAACAGCATCAATAGTGTAATACTAGTCACTTAAATAGTCAGGCCTAGCGTTAATTTAGTTATTCAAACCTAAGACATATAAGACAACATAAAAAAAGACGTGTCTCAGTGTTCCTCCTTGGCAAAATTTAATTCGACCATAAATTTGCACACTTTCATGTGAAAAAAGCGATAACACTGTAAATTAAAGATTTAATTGTGCACTTATAGTTCGATTCATTGAATGTGAGTTTTCACAAGTGTGCCAAAATCATTGCGCTTGTGCTGCACTGACTGACAGCTTTTGTGATTATAAAGGGAGGGAAAACGCAGTATTCGCTTTCTGTGTAATTCGCAAGATAAGTTATTGTTTTTCATGAGATTTTGTGAGTAGTGCATACTTCACCTTGACAAAATGTATTTCTAAACCTAGTGATACTATAATGTTTAATATTTATTCAAAAGCGAAACTGAGTGAAAAATTAGTACAGGAGATGGCTAATATGAGCCAATGAATGCTCCTCTGCCGCCATCTGCTGGTTATAGTGGTAATTAATGTCTTTTATTTTTAAATAAAAGTGTTTTCTATCAAATGTTAGATTTCCTACATCTTGAAATGTTTGGTTTTACAAATGGGGACAATCTCAGAAGGATGAACAAATAATGTTTTTGGTCATCACATTAAAAATAACATTTGAAGTGCTGTAAAAAATTACACGCACCGCGTTTCTTATTCAAGCGTTCCCATTAGCTTTGTCTTTATTGCAGTCAATAAAACTGGTTTATTGGCAAATTAAGCAAGTGCATTTACTGCATTAAAATATAAATACAACATAAAAAGTCATCCATTGATGGTTTTGTATCGATGTACAGCGAGTACAGAATGACAGCTAACAGTTCACCGGAAATGCCCAAGCTGGCTTACCGAAAACCAGGAAGTAACCGTATTATATTAGCTGATGGCCTTGCATTGTTACTCCAGTAGGTGGCGACAAGTGAGTCATTGAATCATTCACTCAAACAATTCCTTCAAAACACTGGTTCATTTAGGAAGGAAACACCATGCTAATGTATGGAAGCTTGTTTCTGCCACAGAATAAAGAATAAAAAAGTAATTGCGACTTTGTAGCTAATAGTTTTTCTCAGAATTGTGAGAAAAAATTCAGAATTGTGAGATAAAAAGTGAGATGCACCGATGTATCGGCCAATCATCGATATCGGCCGATAAAAGCTATTATTATCACTATCTTTAAAACCATCCGATGAGGGACGATTATATCCTGTCAATCAAAAGGGCACGGAAAAACGTGTCTGAACACTGTAAAACCATAGAACCACAGACTGTAAAAAAAGATGGATGACGCACCTTCACTCTCTTCCACTGTAGTAACTGAAGCCGCCAGTGTGCCAATATGGCGCTGACATCTTGAGTCTCGAGTCTGCGTATAGTGAACGCGAAGTGGAGCTGCAAAATCAAGGTCCCGTCCACAATCTCACAGAATCGGTTAATACTGCAGAACAACTTATGTCGGTGTGAAATAAACAGTTCTGGAAATGTAGAAATTAAAGTTAAATCTCTAATCTCCTCCCAAAGATCCAGAAAAAACTACTTCGCTCAGAGAAGCTGTCAATCTCAGCTGTCAATCATGACGTCAAAACCCGCGTTTTTATAGCATCAAATAACTAACTAAAAACAAACTTATTTTAAGAACGAACACTTTAAATAACATCAGCATGATAAAAACTGCCTGAAATGACAGAAAGCATCTTTGGAAAAAAAATATTTGAAGTGTAATTTGACTGTTTAGTTTGTCTCACGTTCCATGGAGAGGGTGGGGTTTATGACCTATACTGCATCCAGCCACCTGGGGGTGATGGAGACGCTTTGGCTTCACTTTGCAGGACTTGTGTGGCATGATTGGTTCAGACTGCAACTCATACTGTGTGAGAAGAAAATCTCTAGTGTTGAATTGTTAACGTGAGAATAACACATTAACAGTTAAAAAAAATAGCGACGTTAACGCAGGTTCTATTTGAGCCTATGAATCACCCGTAGTTCAAGCACTGGTTGCCAGGTCTGTGTTGTTTTTTTTGTTTTTTGTTTTTTTGCTACATCAAACATTTTGTAGCGCCTCCCATCCAATAATCACAAAGAGCTTTGTGCTTTGTTACTTCTGATAAGAAACAAAGTCTCAGTTTTCAAATTCTGTCCATTTTATCAGCTAATTCAAACAATAAATGCCATTTTGATGCTCTTAAATGTGACATGACAGATAGCGCCTCAGTTCAAACAGCAGCGCGAGTCTTTTCTTCCACATTAATATATCTTGAAAAACATACATGAACATCAAAAGGTATGTTGAAAGATACAGTACAACTTACCGGAATGTATCATGCCTTATTTAATCACTTAATCTGTGTTTCAACCGCAGAAATACATCAATAAAACAGCTTGTGAACAATATGTCACTTCACATTTACCTCAGGAATGTTTTCCAATGTTCACAGTTCCTTAGTTATCTATAAAAAAAAAACACTAGAGAGGAGCTTATTTACTGCTAATTATCATCCAGTGCTATTTTTGTTTTCTGACATGTAAAGTATCCCACTATGGTGTGATAAAACACTCAGTGCTGTGTGAACTGACCAAATGAATCAAACTGAATATATAAACACTCATGCAGAACTGCAGGATGCTGTTGAGGAGGTGCTGCCCGCACTGAGAGAGCAGGGGATCTCTGTCTATATACTGACTGATCATGTGACCTCCGAGGGAATGAAAAGTCTTAAAGACAAGATCAAGCTGGCCTCAGATGAGCCTGTTCCTGCAGACCTGAGGGCCAACATTAGCTTCAGCAGCCCAGCAGCGTACATCTACACGTCAGGCACGACAGGTAAGACTGGAGTCAATGACCAGCGCATTATTGTACTCTATTTTTGAATGAAGATGATTTTTCCCCAGAGAATGGATAAAAGTGTCAGTAATATGACAAAACCGGTAATTAATAAATGAGTGAAGCAGTGGATTTAATGAGCCGTATCCCCTGCAGGTCTTCCAAAGGCAGCAGTGATCACTCACCGGAGGCTGTGGGCCATAGCCGCCTTCCAGTCCATTTGTGGTGTGAAGTCTGATGATGTGGTGTACGTCTGCCTTCCCTTGTATCACAGCACTGGCTTTGGCATTGGGTTTGGAGGTGCTATTGATAGAGGTATGAAATTCTTATTTTTTGCTTTTATAATTTGTGTTGGTAATCCAGATACCTCATCATTGATAAGATAAAAACAATACAGTATTCCAGTGTTTTGTGACAAATGCGACTGGATGTCTTTAGAGATAAATGTATATGTGTATGTGCTTTCAATTTGTTTTGCCTTCTTTTTTTTGGTTTTGTATTTAGGAGCCACTGTTGTCCTGAGGAGCAAATTTTCTTCCTCTCAGTTCTGGGACGACTGCAGAAAGTATAATGTCACTGTGATACAGTATATTGGAGAAACAATGCGCTACCTCTGCAATACACCAAAGGTATTCAAGCATTTAAGAAGCCAAACGCACACATGATCACAGAAGCTTCCTCTTTTTGTCATCTACAGTACTTTGAATGGAAGGATGTGCTGGTTCGCACACTGATGTATGTAGGCTAGAGTGGGGTAAGCTGTGCCACTTTTTATTTAAGTTGTCCTTTGAGCAAGGATTAATGAAAGAGTAGGAGTAAGTTGTGTCATATCAAAAGGTGCTCTACCATTCAAAAGTTTGGGGTCAGTAAGATTTTTTAAAAGAAATTAACACTTTTATTCAGCAAGGATGCATTAAATGGATCAAAAGTGACAGTAAAGACATTTATAATGTTACAAAAGATTTCTATTTCAAATAAATGCTGTTCTTTTGAACTTTCTATTCATCAAAGAATCCTGAAAACAACTGTTTCCAACACTGATAATAATCATAAATGTTTCTTGAGCAGCAAATCAGCATATTAGAATGATTTCTGAAAGATCATGTGACACTGAAGAATGGAGTAATGATGCTGAAAATTCAGCTTTGCCAACACAAGAATAAATTATATTTATTTGGACAAAAGGAATATGGATAAAAGTACAAAAGGAATAAATACACAGACATTAATATGGAGTTAAACTCCAACAATCTTTTGGAAACGTTTTAACCACACAAACAGCACTTCAGCTCAATTTGAATGAAGTGCCCATAGTTCCTTTCAGGGGTGCAAAATGAATCTGTTCCCACCCTGAGTGTAAAGCAAAACCTGATTGGTTGTAGTGAGAATGTGTTACGATTGGTCAGCGCAATGTGGCCTTTATCTGATTGGCTTGAGCAGACTGTGGGTGGAGTCCAACTATTTGTGGATTTGTGCACGTCTTGACACTTGAAATGTTTTAAAATCCACAAATGCGAGCAGCCATCCACAAATTTACAGGAAGTGATTCACAAATGAATGGTGTTTGTGACATAAAAACATATTTGTAAATATTTTTTGGTTACACTTTATTTTAAGATGTTCATGTTACAGTGTAATTATACATTTACGTACTGAGTAATAATAATTAACTACATGTAATTACTATAGTGTTAGGGTTAGGTTTTTTGGGTTTGGTTTAGGGTTAATTGCATGTAATTATGCATAATTTATAGTTATTATTACAGTAACTGCATGTAACAATGACACTAAAATAAAGCGTTACTTTTTTTTTATTTGCAAATCTCATTTTTTTATTTATTTATTTGTGAATTTAATTCATTTTTGTGAAACTCCTAACCTATACTCGTTGATCTCATTCTATTTATTTGTGATTTTTTTTAAATTTTGTGAATATCTTTACATTTATTTGTGGATCATAATCTATTTATTTTGAATAATGGAACAATTCCAGCCCCCATACTCGGTGACCCTGCTCTTTGACTTTACATGGTCTTCCGCCTAGTTGCTGCTGTTTCGAATCACTTTCACTTTCCAATAATACCACTTACAGCTGACCGTGGACAGTGTTGGGGTAACGCATTAGAAGTAACGTGAGTTTTTTTCAAGTAACTAGTAAAGTAATGCATTATCTTTAAATGTACAAAAAATATCTGAGTTACTTTTTTCAAATAAGTAACGCAAGTTACTTTGTTTTCACATTTATTGACTGACTCCTCTCCTGTTTCCATGTTGAGAGAAATAAAGTGTAGAGGTGTTGTCTGAGTGAACATGATGGTTATTGTAGTTCTAGACTAAATGTGAGCATGCATTTACTCATTGCACTTGTACAAACAGATTCAGTATTTCTCACAATGAATAAAAACAGTGAAATGCAAACTCAGAATATTATCCAAACCTGCAATAATTAAATATGTTAACCCCTTAGCATTCATGTAAAATTTGCCTAAAACGCCTAAAAAAAAACGCATACCCAAATTAAATTGCATGCTGTTCTTGAACCATTTGGAGTATATGCATGGTTTTGGTCGGTTTTGAAAGGTATAACAGACGCAGCTGTCGGCCGCTTCGCAGTTCCTATTCCCAGTGCGAATGCAACCAGGAACATGGCCCGGGGGAGAAATTAGTTCCTAGTATCCTAGTGGCTAGTTCCTAGAACTATTTGGTGCAAAAGCCCCTAAAGACTTTTGGATGCAACAGTTGCAAAAATGTTGGCGGCACATCTTACCCCACTCTCCGCTCCACTGTCTGCAGTGCTCTGTTTGCTGTGCATAATGGTCTGTTTCTCATCTTTGTTCTCACAAGCGTGTTAGTGACCATGTACACAATGTTAGAATGGCCATTGGGAATGGGATCAGGCCAGAGGTCTGGAGGACGTTCATAAGCAGATTCGGTCATGTTGACATCAAAGAATTCTACGGCTCAACAGAAGGAACCTTGGGCTTTTTGAACTACGCTGGAAAAATTGGGGCCGTCGGTAGAGTGAATTCTTTTCATAAGGTAGACTTAACTAGTCAGTCAGTGCCCTCTTTACTCTTTTACTAGCAATTCATCAAGTTGGCTTTTCATTTCTCATTTCGTAGAGAAATGAGCTTTTCTAACATTTGTCTGAAAACATTAATGTTGTTTCAGAAAATGTTTCCATATTCATTGGTTAAGTTTGACCAGGAACAAGAGGAACCTGTAAGAAATGCAAATGGATTTTGCATAGAAGTAGCTAAAGGCAAGTAAAATAGTTCATTTTAATGAACAATTCTTCTGAAGAAGCATGTTTGTATGCATATAAATGATATAAAAATGATCATGTAAAGACTTGTACTTTGAAGAATGTGTCATTGACTGTAAGCTGTAATACAGGTGAGATAGGTCTACTAGTATCACAGATTACCCTGAAGACCCAGTTTTCTGGATATGCCAGGGATCCGAAACAGACAGAGAAGAAGAAACTCTACAATGTGTTTGAGAAGGGAGACGTTTACTTCAACTCTGGAGATCTGTTCAGGACAGATCATGAAAACTTCCTCTACTTCCAGGATCGGGTGGGCGACACTTTTAGGTGAATAAACGCTATAAATAAAGTTGTTTATGTACTTTAAAGCTAGTTTATACTTTAAAGTTACATAATCAAAAGGCTGAATTGAAATTAAATGCATGGTTGTGTTGTTCTCAGATGGAAAGGTGAGAACGTTTCCACAAATGAAGTGTCGGACATCTTGACTATGGCGACGAGTATCGAGGAAGCAAATGTATACGGCGTTACAGTTCCAGGTTTAATGCTATTTCACTTCATAAACCAGAAATCATCCAGTTGACAGTCATAACATAGGTTAATATTTCTTCTAACCTGACACACTTGATCTTTTGTTGAATTCGAAGGATATGAAGGGAGGATAGGAATGGCTACCATCACTTTGAAGAAAGACCATCAGTTTGAGTGCGATGGCATTTTTAGTCACGTGACCACTTACCTCCCCTCTTATGCCAGACCACGTTTCATAAGGATCCAGGTAACATCATAATGCAAAGCATGCTCAAATAAACTCTTTCTCTTTAGGTATTGTCAATATATTTATGTACTATTTCATATTTCCAAATGCACCACAATCCAAGTAAGTCGATGTGTTTCTCATTGCAGGACTGTTTGGCTGTAACTTGCACCTTCAAACAGCTGAAAGGGAAGTTGGTAGAGGAGGGCTTCAACCCTGCTGCAATCACCGACCCTCTGTTTATTTTAGATGAGACGGTGACAAGCTACAGACCTCTGACACATGACATATATCAGTCAATATTGGACGGTCACTTCAGATTGTGAAGAGCAGGATTTGCTCTTTATGTTATAAATTGTATTGAGAGAAATCAAATATTTTATTTGTTCAGACCCCTAAATCTACATTTACACTTAGAGATTACAATTAACACAAAAAATGTTGCAATTATATTGTAGTTTTGTATGTACCAACGGCAATTTTAAGACAAATTATTTGGCATATTTGAAAACTCTCGAAGAAGCTTTCACATGTGCTTTCATTTTATATCACACTATTCTTCAGAATTTTTTTCTGACAATATTGTTTAAAAAGATAATACAGTTTTAAAAACTACCTCATTGTCAGTCTGAAAAGTGTCTTTCTAAGAATTTGATACTTTCCCCTGTAGACTGCAGTGAACAAATAGTTTTGTAAGAGTTTGCTGCTGTAAGATGATTGGTTCCCACAGAGACCCTCCTGCTCACTCATGTCTCAAAGGCTGAATTGGGTGAGGGTTGCCATATTGTGAGTTTAAAATACTCCCGCATGTATTGCTTTTTTTTTGTTAATAACAATTGGAATGGAAAGTTGAATTAGAAAAAAATAAATAATTTGACAAATGTTTTATAATTTGACAAGTATTTTATACCTTTATACCTGTTGTTTCAACCTTTTTCTAGGTTCTATTTTAAATGCAATTATCAATATTTATTTGTACAATATTTGATTTGATTTATTTGGTTTATTATGTTTGATGTGAATAATTGGAGAGTATTTGAACAAACAATATTGAAATTTATCTAAACACTCGGAAACTCCATAATACCACAAAGTCGTGGTCTTTGAATAATTTGAATAATAAGTTTCTATAATATAATTACCTACTTAATATGTAATTATTTAGTGGAACTGCGTGAAATTACACATTTTTTTCATTGATACCAATTTTTTTCAACAAAAACAACAAGATTTCACTATGTAATCTGGGGAGCTAGATAAGCAAGTGTTTCTTAACTGGGGCCCAGGGCCCACTATAGAGTGCAACAGTTGGTTAACAGAAATAAAAACTCTATTAATTTTCTCCATATAGAAATTGATTTTTAACAATATCTTATAAACCTTTAAAGCCTTACTGTAAGCTAAGAGGTTGTTAATCAATAGCATTTGCTTCTGTTGAAGCCGTCAGACCGCATAATTTCAATTTTAGTAGTGTTTAACAGCGGAATTCGTGGTGAAAAACTACATTACCCATGATGCTGTACAGAAAATTCCACCAGAGAGTCAAAACGCACCAAAAGAGCTCTTTAGCTCTGCCCACTCCCATCAAGCACTGCGAATGACATCTCTCTATGCTCTCATAATAATTAAATATTTCTATATATATATATATTTTGCAATAAACAACATTTTTTTTATATTTTTCCATCATTTTTAATTTGATTATGTTGTTCGCAATGCTTCATGGAATTGTAGTTCTTTTCCTCACTAAAGCTGTTAAGTACACAGTCTTGTACCTTTGTGTTTTTGTCCGATTTTCAAAAACTTTTTTGCTTCCAATCAAAGGTTGTAGTGTTGTTATTCACCTCGTAGCTGATTGAATTGGTTCATGGCTTATAATGCTTTAACAAAGACTTTTTTGAAATCCCTATGGGAGAAATGAATGGAAAAAATACTTGTCATGACAAATCGGGTCCTCCCTCGAAATCAGGTCTCCTCAAACTGTCAGTTAATGATTATCCTAAGTATATACGAATTATATTCATTTAAAATAAGTGCAAATACAGTGTTATGTGAAAGTTTGGGAACCCCTTGCAGAATCTGTGAAAATGTGAATAATTTTAACAAAATGAGAGATCATACAAAATGCATGTTATTTTTTATTTAGTACTGTCCTGAGTAAGATATTTTACATAAAAGATGTTTACATATAATTCACAAGACAAAAAAATAGCTGAATTTATTAAAATAACCCCATTCAAAAGTTTATGAACCATTGGTTCTTAAAGGGATAGTTCACCCAAAAATGAAAATTTGATGTTTATCTGCTTGATGTTTATCTGCCTTTGTTTCTTCAGTAGAACACAAATGATGATTTTTAACTCCAACCGTTGCGGTCTGTCAGTCGTATAATGCTTGTCAATGGGAACTCCATCTATAAGAGTCAAAAAAACATGCACAGACAAATCCAAATTAAACCCTGCAGCTCGTGACGACACATTGATGTCCTAAGACACGAAACGATCGGTTTGTGCGAGAAACCGAACAGTGTTTATATCATTTTTTACTTCTAATACACCACTATGTCCAACTGCCTTGAGCAGTTGCTGGTTGGTGAGGTCTAAAAACGCGCTCTGATGACGGAAGTGATCTCTCGCGTGTATGTGTCAATGAGCGCGAGCGATCACTTCCGGCATCAGAGTGCATTCAGACCTCACACACCGGATGCCGTGCGTGCGCTCAAGGCAGTTGGACATAGTGGTGTATTAGAGGTAAAAAATGATATAAATACTGTTCGGTTTCTTGCGCAAACCGATCGTTTCATATCTTAGGACATCAATGTGTCGTCACGAGCTGCAGGGTTTAATTTGGATTTGTCTGTGCATGTTTTTTTTGACTCTTATAGATGGAGTTACCATTGACAAGCATTATACGACTGACAGACCGCAACGGTTGGAGTTAAAAATCATCATTTGTGTTCTACTGAAGAAACAAAGTCACCTACATCTTGGATGCCCTGGGGGTAAGCAGATTAACATCAAATTTTCATTTTTGGGTGAACTATCCCTTTATTACTGTGTGTGGTTACCTGGATGATCTACGACTGTTTTTTTGTTGTGTGATGGTTGTTCAAAAGTCCCTTGTTTGCTCTGAGCAGTTAAACTGAGCTCTGTTCTTCAGAAAAATCCTCCAGGTCATCTTCTGTTTTCCAGCATCTTTTGCATATCTGAACCCTTTTCAGCAGTGACTGTATGATTTTGAGATCCATATTTTCACACTGAGGACAATTGAGGGACTCCAACAGAACTATTAAAAAAAGGTTCAAACATTCACTGATGCTCCAGAAGGAAACACGATGCATTAAGAGCCGGGGGGTGAGAATCTGTATGCTATATACTAGTGCATAAGCTAACTAATACAGACATAAATACTCATAACGTAGTTGAAACAGCATTCATCATAACATGATTTTGTAGGAATTGTAAACAGGCGCTAAAGAGAGTACCTATTAAAAGCAATTTGAACTAATGGGATCGCATGGGGTCCTAATGGAGACCCGATTTCGAGGGGGAACCAATTTGTCACAACACTGGAGCCAATGTCGCTGAAAAAGTAGGCGGGCACTGAAGCACTCTATAGCATTCTATACCTCAATGTCTTTTTCAATATAATAATTTATTTTATATAATTAAAAAATTACTAAATCTGCTAGAAAAATAAATGAAATAAAATAATGCGACATTATATTTGTTACTCTGGTGAAAAATCTAGAATCGAGTGCAATTTTGCATACAACCTTGGCTAACAAAATTAACACATTTTAAATTTGTCCCCTCAAGAAAATTGTCAGCAGAACTAAAATATTTGTTTGAAAAAATCTTTATTATTATTATTTATGTTTGTAAACAGATTTTGGGAATAAGAAATTTGCCTGTACACACTGTACACTGTACGATGAATGTCTCTGCAGCAACAATTTCTACATCTGGAAAATGTATGTTACATATTTTGTTTTCAAACTAATTTAACAAATTAACTACAAAAACTTTTAATTGCAATTAATTAGGCATATTTTAATGTATTGACAGACCTAGTCTATTTTATTAAAACGTGCGGAAACAACCCCATTTGTTATCTAAATGCCAGCGTTAATCATTAAAGATGCAATATGTAGGATTTTCTGTCTGCTAGAGGCCTATTCAAAACAAAGGCGTAGCTTGATGACGGCAAGTTTGAGTGCGGAATCTTGGGACGTGTGGTTTTCACATCACAGCCGGTGGAAAATAATCGGGATAGGACTCGGGAAGAAATCATGTTCATGGATGCGATTATTAACGTTACTGTAATATGAAGCAGAGCAGGACCGAGTGTTGTGGGAGCTAAACGAGGCCGCTGGAGAGCAATTGCGCAACACGCCGCGAGCAGCGGAACTTTTATTATGCTACAGTCGCCGGCGCTGCTTCCGCTTTTCCAGTCATGAGTATGAGGTAACACAGCGCTGTTTATTAGATACATTTGAGTGTGTTGAAAATGATGTTATAATGTTACTCTGTGCGTTCGCTCGGCGGCTGCTGTGAGACACGTTGCACACTGTAGTAAGCTAGATCGATTTTAGAATATCATATTAAATGCTGAATGGCTGATGTTGATAAATGGCATGCAATTAATTTTAAAACGTATTGTATGATGGGGAAAATTCTGTATTACTGTTACTAAAAATAAAGCTGATTATGCTATGTTAGCTACTTCACAAAATAGTGTTTTTCTCTGAGGCATGGTAAAAGCATGGTACTCGCAAAAATCAAGAAAATTAGATTAAAACAATAAGACTAAACATGTTGAGCTATATAACAATAATTAGTTTTCCGTCTATAAATGTAACAGTTGTTCCCTTGTCTATTAAAACATGTAATATATTAAAGCCTCTTTGGTGTTTCCATGGTTTCTCCAAAATAAAACCGGAAACAACGCGGGTATGACGCAATTGACAGGCGGCTCTTCACACGTCCCGGAGCCTTGGTTAAAATTGCAATTTTCCCACGAATTACTCAAGTGAACAAAATATATAACACTGGCCTAGTGGTTTTTGGATATTTTACTGCAAAGTTCTTATATATTGCATATTGCACCTTTAATGCACCGAGTTGATGAAGGATCTGGCAACCCGACAAGCCTCTCGAGTCGGGGGTGGATCAGAATAATATAATCTCTCTCTGGAGCCCCAAAAGGGCTGAACTTGTATTTAGAGAATGTGGCCCATGCATTTTAAGACTGTGGAAGTAGTGTCAGGCTATGGCATATAGTTAATCTCAAAACCTAGTATTGTACAAACTCTAGTAAACATGTATGTGTGGATAACTCTCCTCGCGGGCTTGGCTCTTCTTCTCCCCGCGCTGCTGAAAACTTTCTTCCCATATTTTTTCCAGGACTGCGTGTATATGTACAGAGCGCTTGGATTTGGGATCCGACTAAACGTATACAAAATGAAAACTCCATTCTATAGTATTGTGGACTGTTTTTTGGAAGCAGTGAAGAAACACCCGCGGAAAGCGTTTATTCATTTCGAGGGGAAGACTTACTCTTATGAGGAGGTGGATAAGGAGAGTAACAAAGTCGCGGATGCGCTGCGCTCGGTGGCTGCGCTCAAAGAAGGGGACACGGTTGCTCTTTTCCTGGGGAACGAGCCCCGTTTCGTGTGGACCTGGCTCGGCCTGGCCAAGCTGGGCTGTCCCGCTGCACTCCTGAACTTCAATATCAGATCCAAATCACTCCTTCACTGCTTCTCCTGCTGCGGCGCGAACGTGCTTATAGCAGCTGCTGGTGAGATATATACAGTATACACTTGTCAGTAGAGTGCCTATACATGGATGTATAGTCTATATATACGTATAGTATAGATATACATGGCTACTATAGCAGTGGAATGTCATGTTGCGAGGCCTTGGCACTGATTCCCAACCATTCTCTAAATGTTTACCTACTTTTGAGAAGTACTTTGTTTTCTTAAACATATAAAACAGAAGTTATAACTCAAATGTCTCGAACATTCACAGTACTTCCACGTTGAAAAAGTGGATAATATGAGTTAAAATGAGCACGTTAATGAAGTGGTACTTGAGCCCTACTTAATGGGGTTAAGGGTACATAAGACAAAAGTTTGAGAAACACTGGAGGATTCAAGCTGTGCATGTGAAAACAGGCCAGCTTCTTTGGGAACAGATATTTGGAAGACTTATTTATGATATTGGATTTGGAAACTCTTTTTTTTTTAGTGTTAAAATAGATGTTTTTATTATCAGATGTCATATTGTAAATCAGACTGAAACATTTCAAGGCTTTGAATTATCGCAATCATGCTTGTGTTGAGTTTTTCAGTATTTGTTTCTCTTGCAGAGCTTCGTGATGCTGTTGAGGAGATTTTGCCGGCACTGAAAGAAAAGGGGATAACTGTGTACCTCCTGTCAGATGAGTGCACTACCGACGACATTCAGTGTATTGGTCAGGCGATCGCTAAGGCTTCAGACAAACCTCTGTCCCCGTCTCTCAGGTCCAATATCCATATCAGGAGTACAGCACTGTATATCTACACTTCTGGCACTACAGGTATCTTTCAAGGGTTATGTAATATTTACTGTTATATTCAGTTCAATAGAATACCAAATCAGGCCGATACTGCTCATAAAAAATGCTAAAATTAGGTGATATGCTATGTCACAGATATATGACTCTCTATGTGCTGTAAAAATGATATGCGTCCCTAAATAACACTGGTATTCTGGTCCATGGAGGTCTTCCTAAGGCAGCGTATGTGACCCATGAGAGGGTCTGGGCTTCGTCATTCATCCAGGGTGTTTGTGGAGTGACGTCTGAGGACATATTCTACATCAATCTGCCTCTGTATCACAGCGCTGGGTTCCTCATTGGACTCGTTGGATCCATTGAAAGAGGTATAATGGATTATTTGATATGCTACATTATATATTTAGAAACACTCATCTGGTTTTATATTACAAATTCAAAATTTTTCCAGGTAACACTGTTGTTTTGCGGAGAAAGTTTTCCGCCTCTCAGTTCTGGGATGACTGCAGGAAGTACAACATAACTGTGATGCAGTATATTGGTGAAACACTGCGCTACCTCTGCAATACGCCAAAGGTAAAAACACGTGTATCATGTTATATAAGTGTGAAGATATATTATTTCTCTGTTTTTAGGGGTCACATTACTGAGATTTCAGCCAAAGTTCGTGTGCAAAAAGTTCCATTGTCTGCAATAGCGGCCTTTGCTATGTTTCACCCATTTTCATCACTTGCACTCGAAAAAGAGCCTTGCCCCGCTCCATCATGCAGCGCACACACACCAGGGTGGGAAATTAATGGGGGCTTGGGGCAAAAATGCCACCAAAATTAATAAAAATGCTCCCAAAAACCAAGATATGACGCAAAAAAGTCTTGTTTTTAATATTTATAAGCAATATCACATGAGCAAAAGTGCTGTTTTCCCGAATATCAGCACATTTGCAAGTGTGATATTGATTGTATACAACAATTCAATAAACAATACGTCAATAGGCTATTAGTTGACTTACATTTTAGACTTAATATTGTCTGTTTTTCCTATATTTTACCAACTAAAATAGTTCTAAACAGTAGAGCCATTGCACGTCTCTGAGCAACAGTGTCAGTTTCATTACTGAATGAATCCGTGTTTTTGAGCGAATCATTCCAATGAATGACTTGACGACTCACTGAGTTCTTCTCGTTTCGTATTTGTGCATCCTCGTTTCCTTTCCTCGCATCTTAGCTCCACCCCCTTAGGATGCGAGAATTGAGATGCCCTTAAAGATGGCTGAGTTCGATTGGTGTCCGGGTCACGTGCTGGAGGACGGAGGAGCGAAGAAATGAGGAAGCATCAATTAGAGTATTGAGAAGCACCCACTCACTTCTGCCAAAGACTATAGATATTGAAAGACGGTTCACTCCTATTAGTTATAAATAGGACAAACTGCAATGCGCAATATGGCGGAATACGTCCCGCCTTCTAAGTAAAAGAGCCAATCGCTAATCGATAAAGTCATTGCATCACTGTAGCTGCTGTTAGACGCTCCGGTTCCCATAGAAACCTTTAACGCTATTTGAGCATAAGAAACGACATTTATGGCACAGTTCATGTCAGATTTTGTTGCTGATTTGAAATATGTTATTTAATTGTGAGTTCGCCAAGCAGTTTTTGAGATTTCAGGATTCCCCCATTCAAATTGATAGGACTTTGTCTTGGATGCCCGAAATAGCTGCCTGGAGACGTTGCAAATATGGCCGCCGAGTGAACAGACTTTCCTCGAAAGGGACTTTGCTTCTGCGTTGTCCCTGAATGAATCAGCCATTTTGAATGAATCGTTTGACTGAATGATTCAATGACCAAAGCCCGGAACACACCAAGCTGATGCCGACGAACTAGTGGCGACGAAAGCAGACTGCGGGGTTGGCTCACGTCGGCAGCGTCTGGGTCCAAAGTTGCCCTGACACATCAAACCGATGCTCGACACCCGATGGCCAAGTAGCACGTCCGTTCTGCGCCTGCGTAAGAAGAGATGCCTTTCTGTACCAGCAGGTGGCAGTAGCTGAACAGCCGATCAGAATGATCAAATTGCCCAACGGACCGACGAGCTCCGACGCCGATTCAACATGTCGAATCAGCTGAAAAAAAAAGCCGACGAGGACCAACTTCAGCCAACGGTGCGGAAAACAGCGAGAAAACTTAGTCGGCTGACGAACAAAAACTGCCCGACGGCCGACCATTGGCTTGGTGTGTTCCGGGCTTTACTCGTTAAGTCCGACTGTTTCTTTGAAACGGGCTTCCGAATTGCAAAGGCCGCCTCTGATTGTCTGTTGTCAATAGTGTAGAGGTGTATGAAGCAGCTCACACAGAATTCACTTTTAAACCAAGCCTTCAAATTAGTGGTGTAACGGATCATAAAACTCACGGTTCGGATCATATTACGGTTTTCGAGTCACGGATCAGATCATTTTTCGAATCAGCAAAAAATAAATAATTAATAAATAAAATACAAATAAAAATGGGGGGTTTTAAGACAAATGTAACTTTGCTTAACATTTAACTTAAACACTATAAGTACTTTATTAGCTAGGAGTTTTTGCTGTGGTATCAAAGTTCAAACATCATTAAGTGAACAGACAGTAAATATAAGAATAGAGTGAATTCAGGGTGATTGGGACATTTTTTGCCATTGAGATGACCTGGAAAGTGTCCCAATCAACCTGAATTCACCCTACATGAATTAAAATATGGATAAATACTAGAACAGTTACAAATAAAGTTAGGTCTAAGAGTAGTATTCATGTACGGAAATGTAATAGTATAAATATAATTGTAATTACACTGCATACATAGTGTTCACTGTATAAATTAAATATACATTAATCATTGTTAAAATTGTTTGACAAATAATGACAGTTATTTTTAGGCTACTGTCACTAAATGGAACCAATGTACGATGCACGACGAATGCACGGAACCAATATGATGAAACACATCCGATTTCTTTCTCAAGTTATCTGAACTGTTTTAGGTTCACTTAAGACTTTATAACCGATAGTATACAAGAATACTTGTCGAGACGGGAATTTTGAGATTTTTTTTTTTGTGTATGTGTCCGTTCAAGCTCAAGGAGTCGCGAAACAGAGCTCGATTATGTGTTCGCGCGCCATCTGAAAGGCGCCTCTGTGAGCGCGCGTGCTTTGAGTGTGTGCGCACAGAAAACAACGTACGATTGCGAAATTTGCCTCTTCTTGCAATTGAATTGTTTAAAAATGCTTGTGTGTTTTGAATTGGTAAGACTTAGAAACACGTGTAAATAATCACTATATAGTGGCTAAATGCAGTTAATCCGCGAATCACATGCGTTTCGAACCGTGGGGCCTAGTTCGTACGGATCACGGATCAACCGCGATCCGTTACACCCCTACTTCAATTGCATACGACCAACTGGAACCCTTTGAACAATGATAATGTGACTGCACCAGAATGCATTGCCACCAAAACTCCTAGTTAGAGAGAAAACATAATTTAAAATGGACTATTTTATTCAGTATTTGTGTAAACTCTGTATTTTATGCTTGTTAGAGTATCAAGTTGTTATCAACATGCTAACCAACTGCCAATCATAGAATTTCCAGTCATCCAAGATGGTGGTTTCATTTAATACTGAATAATACTGATAAAAACAAATATACTAAAAGCTATGTGTTTTTATACTTATTAAGGTACATTCACATTAGTGGAATTTCACCAAAAATCACTAAAAAAAAAGTCCATTGCCAATAGTGTAGCGGTGTATGAAGCACAGTTTCAAACCATAAAGCTTTCTGTTGGTCATTGTGGCGAATTCAAGTGAACCCATAGTAAAATCTGCTGGCGAAATTCCAGATTGCATGGATTCACTCTAGGAATCAATCACGGATGGAGTTTCCTACATTTACACTCATGAATTTGGCGGAAGCTTTTATCCAAAGTGACTTCCACTGTATTCAAGGTATACAGTGCATTTTATCAGTGCATTCCCTGGGAATCGAACTAATGTCCTTGGTGTTGTTAGCATCATGGTCTACTCTTTGAGCTACAGGAAGGAACTTCCAGTGTATTGGAGCACTGTTTGTATGCTCTGCCTATGTAAAGTGTTCAAATTCAGTCACTTATAAGGTTTTATGACCGTTAGCATGTTCCCTTAGTAGGTAACTCACTTGGTTTTGGACAGAGCTTTTGGAAAGCTTTGAGGCAGTGCAAAGATTAAACCACAAACTAGGTTGTTCTATGTTTCCGCTTCGCAGAAAGACAATGACCGAGACCACAAGGTGAAGATCGCCATTGGTAATGGTGTACGAGCAGATGTCTGGAAAGAGTTCCTGAACCGTTTCGGACGCATTCATATTGGGGAGCTTTATGCTGCTACAGAGGGAAATGTCGGCTTCATCAATTACACCGATAAAGTGGGAGTGGTTGGTCGTATCAATATTCTCAGCAAGGTAAAAGTGGCAACACGTGTTTCTTAGCATCGACAAAGGAATCTTTGTGCAAAGTCAGCTTGATTGCCGTTGTTTTCCACAGGTGTTTTTCCCCTTTGCCCTTATCAAGTTTGACATTGAGAAAGAAGAACCCGTGAGGAACGCTGAGGGTCTGTGTATCCCAGTCGAAAGAGGTAGGTCAGGTGCTAGTTTTGTGGTTTTTGTGGTATAATTCATTTTATTGCCATGTGGCATCAGTAAGAATAGTACATTGTGTTTGTTTAGTCTAGTATTTGAGCTGTTGAGATTTCCATTGACCTTTTGTTAGGAACAACATTGTCATAAAAAGTTAATGTTTAACTTGTTACATGTGCATCTTTAACTCTACAGTTGTTGATATTAAATGTTTCATAGATGAGGTGGGCCTTCTGGTCGGGAAAATCACGAAACACACCCCTTTTGTCGGCTACGCTGGGAACAAGCAGCAGACTGAGAAGAAGAGACTCAGTGATGTGTTTGTGAAAGGAGATCTGTATTTCAACAGCGGAGATCTGCTGAGGATCGACCATGACAACTTTGTGTACTTTCAGGATCGAGTTGGAGACACGTTCAGGTAGCGGAGCTTGAGCTGAAGCATCTGTGAAGTACATTTGCACACTTCTTGGAGTTTCAAGCATTGCCTTGACATTTGTTATTGCAGGTGGAAAGGCGAGAATGTGGCTACAACTGAGGTGGCAGATATTCTCACAATGGTGGACTGCATTGAGGAGGCCAATGTGTATGGAGTCAAAGTTGAAGGTAAATGTTATCATTTGCATATAACCTAGAGCTGCATGATTAATCGTAAAAAGATCGCGATTTCGATCCAAACACCCACGTTATCTTATTTTGTTAATGACAACGATTCGCCAGTGTCTATTAAACCTTTGACAAAATCACACCGGAACATTCAAATCTGTTTGAATGAGCCACAGAAAGCAGTTTTGAACTACACAGTAGTTATTTCTGTGTTACAAATATTCAAATTATCACAGAAGTATTGAGATAAAGGTTTAAATTTTGGATATAAGCACTGATGTCCACCTTTTGAAACTAACTTGGTGCTTCAAATAACAGTTGTATCAATTACATCTTAGGTGGCGATAAGTTACTGTTAAAAAAATTTATTTGTCATCGAGTCAAAAGATTCGTTCAAAAACACTGATTCATCCAGTAATGAAACAAGTATTAAAGGGTTAGTTCACCCAAAAATGAAATTTCTGTCATCTTCAGAACACAAATTAAGATATTTTTGATGAAATCCGAGTTTTAAAAAAAAAAATTATCCCCCATAGAAAGCAATGTAATTACCACATTCAAGGTCCAGAAAAGTACTAAAGACATAGTTAAAATAGTCAACGTGACTACAGTGGTTCAATCCTAATGTTATGAAGTGACGAGAATACTCTTTGTGCGGCAAAACAAAAAAGTAACGCAAACCTGGAAGCACTGAAAGTAAACGGCGTAGGAGAATGACACAGAAGAGAAGATATTGTTGAATAAAGTCATTATTTTTGTTTTGGCGCACAAAAAGTTTTCTCGTCGCTTTATAAAATTAAGGTTGAACCACTGCAGTCACATGAACTATTTTAAATATGTCTTTAGTAGCTTTCTGGACCTTGAATATGTTAATTTAGTTGCTTTCTATGGGGGATATCTTAATTTGTGTTCTGAAGATGAACGAAGGTCTTACGGGTGTGGAACGACATGAGGGTGAGTAATTAATGACAGAATTTTCATTTTTGGGTGAACTAACCATTTAATGAGTCATTGAATTTATTAATAAGTCATTCAAATTAATTAAACATTTTTCCAGCAATTAGAGTCCAGTCATTAATATTTTGTCAGAAACTCTAGTAAATTACGTTATTTTGTTTAGTTGTAGCCTATTGTAACATAGTTCGTATGTACGGGAAGAAGGAGGCGGGAACCGGCGAACATTTAAACAGATTTAATATATATAATAAACAAAGAACAAAACGAAAGTAATGCCGGCAGACCCTCACGGACATCTGCCGGCCACACAAACATAATAAAACCATAAAATAAGTCCAGGCCTGGTCCTCTCTCGTCCTTCACTGTCGTCGCTCCCCCTTTTATGATTCCGGAGCTCTTCCCTGAGAGATTCGAGACCGGTGCAACGTGCAGCTGGCGCTCGTTATCACTCGCGTCACCGGCCTCGCGCCGTTCCCTCACGGCTCTTGCCCGCCCTGCTCGTCACACCTATATTCAGAATCGTGGGATAATCATGATAAAAAAATTGTGATTCTCATTTTATCCAGAATCGTGCAGCTCTAATATAACCATGATTTGAAATGAAAGGGTTAGGGATCGAATGGATTTCATGATGCTTAATTCCATTGATGGTAGTTGAGTGATTATCATTGATGATGGTGTCAAGTGATGATGAGTCATTAAATTCCTAACAATTCTCATCCATATTAAAATCTATCGTATCTTCAGGCCATGAAGGAAGGATTGGAATGGCAGCTGTGAAACTGAAAGAGGGTAAAGAGTTTGACTGCGTCACCACTTGCAGTGTTTTGGCGAATTATCTTCCAGTGTACGCCAGACCTCGATTCATCCGAATTCAGGTACGACATCTTACCTATATATATTCCCACGGATCTGCTAGTAGACGCCATCCTCTCCAGTCTCAGCTTCGCTCTGTGATACTCAGCAAAGGCAAATTTATCTTTCAGAATTCCTTGGAAATGACAGGAACTTTCAAGATGAAAAAGGTGAAGCTGGTGGAGGAAGGCTTTGACCCAACCTTAATACAAGATCCTCTCTACTTCCTGGATCTGACGCAAAAGAAATACATTCCACTCTCTCAGGAAATTCATAACTCGATCATGTCGCATGACATTAAACTGTAATAATAACCATAAAATAAGCTAACGGTACCATTTTCTACTAACCAGTAGTTACCCACTAATCTCAGGGAAAACAAGTGATTACGGTGAATGATTTTAACCTTTACAGACCAGTACAGTCAACTGTTTTACATTAGTTTACTTCATAAAATGCATAAATGTGCCTTATCACTTAACCTTGTTAATAATGTACATTTATAATTGTCTGCTAACATGTAATAAAAGTTAATTAGTATCTAATAAGATTGTGTTACACTAAATATGCACAACTTTAACTCTCAAGTCAGTGATTCTCAACTAGGTCATGAACGCTAGAGAAAAATGCAAAATGCAACTGTATAATTTTGCATTGAGTAGCAAAATAGAGTACAACGGTCAGGTTCCAGAAGTAAAAAAATTAAAATTATTAGTGAAAATTCTTTCATTTTCTCCACTGGGAAGTCGATTTTGAACGATAAAAGACAGACTTACTGTGAGCTACGAGGTTGTTAATCGATGGTATTTGGTTCTGTTGAAGACGTCGGCCCATATTATTTCAGCTTATAACAGAAAATAACATGCAGAATTCGTGGTGAAAAACTACATTACCCATGATGCTGTACAGAAAATTCAACCAATCAGTGTCAAAACAAGCTATTAGTCTCATTAGGTCCGCCCACTCACATATCGGCCCTGACTATCGGCTGTTTTTAAACTATCGATACCGATTATTGGCCAATATATTGGTGCATCTCTACTTGAAATATATTGTTTATAATATATTATCATGGGATTGTAGTTCTTTTCCTCACTAAAGCCGTTAAGTACTCAGTCTTGTATCTTTGTGTTTTTGTCTGATCTTCAAATACTTTTTTGCTTCAAATCAAAGTTTGTAGTGTTGTTATTCACCTCGTAGCTGATTTAATTGGTTCATGACTTAAAATGCTTTAATGAAGACTTTTTAAAAATCTCTATGGGGGAAAATTAATGGGAAAAATACTTGCGTAACTAGAAAAAGTGAGCGGGAACTAATGCACTCTATAAGCTTTTAAGATACAAAAGGTGTCCCATGTATTTTGCTAACGTCAACAAATGTGTCCAATCAAGTGTTTTGGTACAAATTTAACTCCATTAATTTGATTTTAACTCTTTCCACACCAGTGCTGCTAGCCACCACCAGCATTTTTGATCATTTTTACAAAAATACTTTATTTTAATTTTATTCTAGCTTCATGCGTTTTTTTATTTTTTTATTTTTTTTTTTTTATTAACACTTGAATGTGGGTTACGTTTCTTTAAAAAACAAACAAAAAAAATCACGTTTTTGTCCAGGAAATCCTGGATCGGATTTAGAACGATCAAAACATAGATGGAGTAGATCTTGCACAGTCCTATACCTCATTCTGGACCAGCGTTTCATTCGATAGCATTAGGCAGTTTTGATTTATATGCTGTTTAATGTTTGATGATCGTGTTATTTTACATGCGCGTAAGCAGTGCTTCGATCGCTTGTTTCTGCTTTTTCTTCGCCTGTGTTTTGATCCGGCGATTGTAATATTTCAGAAGATGCATAATAGTGCCCCCTACCGTATAACAGTCAAAACATGGATTGCCGGAAAATTGTCACTGGTGGGGAAAGAGTTAAAGGGTTAGTTCACCCAAAAATGAAAATTCTGTCATTAATTACTGTCCCTCATGTCGTTCCACACCCGTAAGACCTTCGTTCATCTTCAGAACACAAATTAAGATATTTGATGAAATCCGATGGCTCAGTGAGTCCTCCATTGACAGCAAGATAATTAACACTTTCAGATGCCCAGAAAGGTACTAAAGATGTATTTAAAACAGTTCATGTGACTACAGTGGTTCAACCTTAATATTATAAAGCAGCGAGAATACTTTTTGTGCGCAAAAGAAAACAAAAACAAAACAGCGACTTTATTCAATATCTAGTGATGGGCGATTTCAAAACACTGCTTCATGAAGCTTTACGAATCTTGTTTAGAATCAGTGGTTCAGAGTGCCAAAATCACGTGATTTCAGTAAACAAGGCTTCGTTACGTCATAAGTGTTTCGAAGTTTCAATAGTTCACATGACTTTGGCAGTTTGATACACGCTCCGAACCACTGATTCGAAACAAAAGATTCAAAGCTTCGAATCTTTAATGACATTTTAATTTACTTTACAATAATTGTGCTTCTGAGTTTCCACTTGCTGTCCAATGTAAGCAGTTGAGAGTCACTGCTTTATGGGTTGAAAACTTATTCTGCTGACCCAATGGCTTTTAAGAGAGCAGGCTGCTGGTTTTCTCAGTGGTCTCAAGTCAGCCGGTCAAAAGTTTGCCTCTGTAATCAGCTGCAGTATCTGTTTTAAGTAGGTGAAAGGGCAAGTGCACTAAATTCATGACCTCCCTTCCCATCAACCTCTGAGCTCAAAAATAAACATTTCTAAACACCACAAACCCAAATGAACCAGTTTCCTTCTGTACCCAATACAGGGGTCATTAACCTCGTTTCCATTTCACAATCGTCAAGATTACGCAATAACACACATTAGATCACGAGTCACAATTTTTACTTTAAAAATGAATTTATTTATTAATACAGTTGTATACTTAGAAATGTGCTGCAAAGAAAATGAGAAAATAACAAAATAAAAAAAAGAATGTCGCCACACAAAGAGAAGAAACTAAACCCGGGATGAAGCTGCGTCGTCATATCAAAACAAAGTCGTACTGATGTGCCTTAATAAACTGTCTATTAGTAGAAAAATACATTTCAGGGCACACAATACAGCATCCAGTATCACAAATAAAGTCAGGGTCCGCCCACCAAAGCAGACCCTTCTGAAGAAGTACAGAGTCGTTAAATTATTTCAACCGAGCACTTTTCTAGTTTGTAAATAATAAAAATGTTTCTGTAATTGTTAAAAATGCCATTACGTAGTGTTTGTATATATGTTGTTGGTATAAAAGATAACGTCCTTTTTCGTTGCATTTATTATTTAATTTTTTCTTTTATTCCTTTAAATTTTCTCCGTACTGCTAAGTTAAATTCCAAGGCTCAGAAGTATAACCGGAATACAAACATAACCAATGTTATAGTTTTCCTCTTTTTTTTGTTTTTTTTTTGTTAAGAAACTTTTTTTTCCATGTTACCATTTTATACAAAATAACAAAGATGTACAAAAGGTCATTTACAGCGAACCAAGGCCATATGCTAGCACAATATTTACAGCTGTAATTGAAACATATCCTAGTGTTCTGGTATATTCTTTGACTTCATATGCATAGCAGTGAAAAAGCAGACCTGTTGATCAGACTTCATTATTGGTGTGCTAAATATCCCACTTCATTACCGCGTGAGAGTCTCGTATCCTTCGTAACTTCCTTCTGTAACAGAAATTCGACATTTGCTAGTCTTTCGGGTCAAAGTAACAACAAAAAAATGCAGATAAGGCATCACTGCTTGCAGTGTATGATGGGTAGGTTTGTGTACTCAACTTAGTAGCAGGCGTTTGGACCTGAGTCATAGCACATGCATAGATCTCTAGACAGCAGGAGTTTCGGAAAACCACAGTCAATGTTTATCTACGGTAAAACATCGCTAGAAAAGATTGGTTCAAAACGTAGAGAGAGAGAGAAAGAGCCCATTTTTTTTTCGTTTCTGTTTTTTAGCCAGAGAGGGAAGTCCATGAGCAGATGAGTGCAACAGTCACATTCCTTCACTTCAAAAAGTCTCAATTGTTCTTCATTTTCTAGAAACCGACATGCTTTCAGATCCACGACAATCCGTTACAGCGTTCCACGAAAAAACGCATGACCTCGCAAACAAAAAAGCTCTACATACATCAACTTTTCTGTTTCTGTTTGGGAGCACAATAGTAGGATTCACTTGTATTATGTAAAACTAATTAATTTTTCCGGTTCCGTTCAAGACTTTTCTAATTATCTGGAGAAAAAGAGGCTACAAATGTCAAAAAGGGATTTTTCCGACTGTCTGTGGCACAGGTCATGCATTCCATTGATTTCTTCATTAATTTATTTATTCAGTTATTTTTTGCAAGTCTTCAAGCACCAAAAGGTAAAGAAAAAGGCAAAACCAAACTTAAAGGGAAGAAAAACCAAAGGAAATAGGATAAAGAGCGCTCCGTAACAACTGTGCCGTCAACGCCATCTTCAAAGATGTTTTCTGGGAACGACGCTTCAGCCCATCAAAGGAAAGTGGAAAGAATTAATACTTCATAAAGTGGTGCAAATCCCTCCTCCTGAGCAGAGGAACTGGGAGAAGGGTCCATGCGCTCACGTTCAGTAACAGACCAGCTGTTGCTCTCTTCAGAAGTGGTCGATCAGCACGGACACACAGTTGGCGCCCACCAGGTAATTGGGGTCTCCTGGTAGACACTTGTTTTGCCAGCATTTGGGGTCACCTGTGGATATATTCACAGGAGAAACATCATGAGGAACACTGTAGACAACAATTACCAGAAGTTTCAGATGATTTTTCTGTTAACACTAGGACTGCACGATTTGTGGGGGGAATTGAATTGAGATTTTTCTGATAAAAAATTGCAATCTAAAAAAAAAAGAAAATATGTAAAAAGTTCCAGGTTTGCTGTGCTTGTTTGTAAGGCTGTGTAATTTGACCAAAAAAATATTTTATAATATGAAATATAGTACACTTTACAATAAGGTTTCATTTGTTATCATTAGTTCACTACATTAGTTAAAGGGTTAGTTCACCCAAAAATGAAAATTCTGTCATTTATTACTCACCTTCATGCCGTTCCACACCCGTAAGACCTTCATCTTCGGTACACAAATTAAGATATTTTTTGTTGAAATCCGATGGCTCAGTGAGGCCTCCATAGCCAGCAATGACATTTCCTCTCTCAAGATCCATTAATGTACTAAAAACATGCATTTTTTGACCCAATTTGTGTTCCGAAGATGAATGAAGGTCTTATGGGTGTGGAACGGCATGAAGGTGAGTAATAAATGACATTATTTTCATTTTTGGGTGAACTAACCCTTTAACTTGAACTAAGAATGAACAATACTTCTAAAACATTTAGTAATCTTACTTAATGTTATTTTCAACATTTACAAATACATCATTAAAATCAAAAGTTGTATCCGTTATTTCATGCACCTCAGATAACATGAACTAACAATGAACAGTTTTATTAACTAACAAAGATGAATAAATACTGTGACAAATGTATTGCACATTGTTAGTTGATGCATCAACTAATGGGACCTTATTGTAAAGTGTTGCCAAAAGATACAGTAATATAATAGTATTATTATTTCTAAAAATATTAAACAAAATAAGAAATGTCACTGTTGTAATATTGTATTGTTAAAAAAAAAAAAAAAAAAAAAAAAAATTAAAGTAACAATAATTTAAATAATGATTTGAAGGGTTAGTTCACCCAAAAATGAAAATAATGTCATTAATTACTCACCCTCATGTCGTTCCACACCCATAAGACCTTCGTTCATCTTCGGATGTCACCTTAATGTTATAAAGCGACGAGAATACTTTTTGTGCGCCAAAAAACAAAATAACGACTTTATTCAACAATATCTAGTGATGGCCAATTTCAAAACACTGCTTCATGAAGCTTCAAAGCTTTTTCGAATCTTTTGTTTCGAATCAGTGGTTCGGAGAGTGAATCAAACTGCCAAAGTCGCCCATCACTAGATATTGTTGAATAAAGTCGTTATTTAGTTTTTTTTGGTGCACAAAAAGTATTCTCGTCTCTTCATAACATTAAGGTTGAACCACTGTAGTCTGTTGAACTGTTTTAAATATGTCTTTAGCAGCTTTCTGGGCATCTGAAAGTGTTAATTATCTTGCTGGTAATGCAGGCCTCACTGAGCCATTGGATTTTATCAAAAATATCTTAATTTGTGTTCAGAAGATGATGAACGAAGGTCTTACGGGTGTGGAACGACATGAGGGTGAGTAATTAATGACAGAATTTTCATTTTTGGGTGAACTAACCCTTTAACAATAAGGTTCAGCCATGTGATCAGCTAAAGACAAAAGAAGGAAAACCTGGCCACGCCCCCAACCCCATATATTGAACCCTGGCTAACATGCTAATAGCGTCCTGCAGATGGTGCCACAAGCTCATGGAGACGTGCAGTGCTGTTAGAAGCAATCCATGCATTAAATAAATGTATTAGAAAACGTAACATTTATTTAGTAATTGTTTAAGGCCATTTTGCAATTTCAATCATCAGTAACCAGCATTACCCCCACCCCCCCCAAAACAATTTTTTTTCCAGATTTACACAATTCACATGGATCATACTTTACAGGGCGGAAAATATGGAAATCCGTATAAATGCGGAAAAATCACATCCCTGAAGGTTTCATTTGTTAACATTAATTAACAATGAACAACAGAATAGGTGCGTCGTGTTTCTTTACAAAATAACATCGAAAACTACTGGCCTGGCATGAATAATACAGCGTTTTTAGTCGTTTTCGCAGACCCGTGTGAATGGGGATTGTTTTGACAATGTTAATGCCTGTACGTGAAAAATGCAAAGAAAAAACTTAACAGTACATTGTTGTTGTGTAAACGTAGCCTTAGTTAATGCATTAACCAACCTTAACTAATGGGATCTTATTGAAAAGTGTTACTATTATAATAATTTGACCTGCTCATGTGTAAAAGAACACAGTGCCACACTTCACTCTGAAACACACAGAGCATATATTTAATAAAGTAGATTTATGTTTTATGATGATTAATCGTGCAGCCCTATTTCACACTGCAGCTAAATTCAGTTGTCACTCCTTTTTGGGTGCTTAATCCTGTACACACAGTTCGATTATTAACAGGAGTGACAACTGAATTTGCTCCTGGGAAGACTTTAAGCAAAAATGCCCCGATATCATCACAAGATCAAGAGTGACTCCTGTATTCATACAGACAGAACAATTACTTTATTTGCAAGACTGAATCCCCTAAATTAATGTGGTTATTCCCAAAATGTAACACTGAACCTAATTACTCTGTTTCGACTTGCCCTTTTCACACTGCAGCTAAATTCAGTAGTCAATCTCCTTTTGAGCACTTAATCCAGTTCTGTACACACTTGAATTCATTTATTTATGGGTGTGATAAACAAATTCACTCAAAGTATCAAATGTAAAACAGGTTAATTTGTTGGCATCCACATTTCTTGTTTACAGCCACAAGACACACCGCATTATCAACATGCCGAGATTAGGAGTGACGCCTGTATTCGTACACAATTTAGGTGATTCAGTTCTGCAAATGAAATAAATATGGTTGTCATTTGCAAAATTTTCCCAAAACCTGGCCAGACTGAACCCAATTACACCATTTAGGCATGCCATTTTCACACTGCAGCTAAAATCAGTTGTCACTCCTCTTTTGAGCACTTAATCTAGTTCTGTACACACACAGAGTTTAGTTATTTATGGGTGTCATAAAGGTATTTGGTTAAACAAAAAAAGGATAAAAAAAAAAAAAATAGCATCATATAATATTTCTTGTTTACAGCCACATTATACCCATGTTAACAATCACAAGATCAGAAGCAATTCTTGTATTCATCCACACAGAATGATAATTTAGAGGGATTCACTCCCGGATGTCTTTCCCAAAAGATGTGGTCCGTTCCAGTCACATTAAACAATATTTCATGGATTAATTGTGGATGAATAAGAGCTAAAGAGACATTTATGATTGCAACCAGTGATAAAACGATAAAAAGCAAGCACACAGATTGTACAGTGAAAGCGTCATGTGATCAGGATGGCTGTGTGAGATGTTAATTCAGAGAACCCAGAAAATGAAACAAAACCTAAAGATGAATAAGCCTCTTCCAAGATCGCTTCAATCCCGATCCCAAAAGACCCATCAAAGGACAGAGAGAAAGGACAGCGTACCCGACGAGGAGTCGGAGGATTTTAGAGCAAAAGACCAACCATCAGGGGTCATAGACGCACAGTGTGGTAGACGCAGTTCCACGGGCTTCAGGAACTTCAGACCGTGAGGGCCGCACATCACCAGGGGACTGAGTAGAGTTTCACCTGTCAAAGAATACATGGTAAAATAAGCTTCACAGGCAAACAATTCAAGAGCAACAGTGTGTCATTCTTTCAAAACCTACACTACTGTTTACCCCAAAGATTGGGGTTGATAAAGATTTGGTAACACTTTGGTATGTGGAACACATATTCACTATTATCTATGACTTTTGCCTCAATAAACTCTAAATTTACTGCTTATTAATAGTTAGTAAGGTAATTGTAGCGTTTAAAGGATTAGTTCACTTTCAAATGAAAATTTCCCCAAGTTTTACTCACCCTCAAGCCATCCTAGGTGTATATGACTTTCTTCTTTCTGATGAACAAAATCATATATATTTTAATAAATATCTTGACGCATCTGTGCTTTATAATGACAGTGAACAGGGGTCACGAGTATGAGCTGAAGAAAGTGCTTCCATCCATCATAAACATACTCCACACGGCTCCGGGGGGTTAATAAAGGCCTTCTGAAGCAAAGCGATGCATTTGTGTAAAAAAAAAAAAAAATCCATATTTAACAAGTTATGAAGTAAAATATCTAGCTTCCGCCAGATCGCCTTCCATATTCAACTTATGAATAAAGTGTAAACTGGCGCCACGTCAGTTAAGCTTTTTCCGTAAGTTGAATAGGGAAGGCATAGGACGTAGCGTAAGCTTTTTGAACTGCGAGATTTTCACACTTTCTTTGGAAGCTAGATATTTTACTTCATAACTTGTTAAATATGGATATTTTTTTTTTTTTACACAAACGCATCGCTTCGCTTTAGAAGGCCTTTATTAACCCCCCGGAGCCATGTGGAGTGTGGCGTTTATGATGGATGGATGCACTTTCTTCAGCTCATACTCGTTGATCCCGCTCACTGCCATTATAAAGCTCGGATGTGTCAGGATATTTATTAATATTTCTCTGATTGTGTTCGTTAGAAAGAAGAAAGTCATATACATCTAGGATGACTTGAAGGTGAGTAAAGCTTGGGCTAATTTTCATTTGAAAGTGAACTAATACTTTAAGTTTAGGTATGGGGTGGGATTAAGGGATGAAGAATACGGTCATGCAGAATAAGGCATTAATATGTGCTTTATAAGTACTAATAAACAGCTAATAAGCAACTAGTTAAAAGTGAGAACTGTTCCCCATACTAAAGTGTTACCTTTTTATTAATGAATATAAAGTTCAAAAGAACAGCATTTATTTGAAATAGAAATCTAACATTGCAAATGTCTTTACTGTCACTTGAGATCAATTTAATGCATCTTTTTCGAAATTTAAAATAAAAGTATTAATTTCTTTAAAAAAAAAAAAAAAAACAAACAAAAAAAACTTAATGACCCTAAATTTTTGAATGGTAATGTAGGTCATTTTTAATTTGGATGCCGACTAAAAAATTCAATCATCTGAAACGTTTTCATTGAGCACCGAAATTGCAAAGTCATGTTCAGTGAAAATAGCTTTTGTGCAAAATATTTGTTTGTTAATATTTTATACTTTGTATATCTTGTGTAAACAGGTTAGTTTGCATGCTAAACAATTCAGTCATGTAACTTTTTTTCTCTAAAAAACGACAAAGTCAATGTTTATGGAAACAAAAAAAGTTAACATTTTGCTAACATTTTGTCAAACACTGAACTTGATGTGAACCGGCCTTGAATGAAACACACTGTGGTGTATTGTTAGCAGACAATGTTTTTCTTTGTCTTTGTAGCTAGTCTTTCATCTTTTTCTAAGGTAGTTTTTGTCCAAATGTGTTTTTTCTAATGTGTGAAGTGTAAATGCACATCAAAGCTTAGAAACCCTACAATACTTGAAAGGAAAATCAAACGAACAACAACAAAAAAACATACTGAAACAAAACGCAAGCAGAAAAATAAAACAAGCAAAAGTTAACAGCATAATGATCTACACTGCTGAAGGATTCAGACCTTTCTCTTTGTCCAGAGGGGGCAGAATGCTGTTGTCCCTGCACACTTTGAAGTAGATCTCCTGCTCCACACTATCTGGGATGGCTCCTTGCGGGATAATGATGCTGACTCCTGTCTCAATGGAGCTCAAGACCCCACCGTTACAATTGAAGATGCCCCGTGCCGTGGCAACCACCGTGTGACCTTCATCTTCATCATCGTCATCCAGTGCACTAGGGCTAGAAAACAGATGACAGGGAGTCGTCTGGTAAACAGAGGAAGTAAATGCGGCTCTGGCTGATGAACTGGACTGGCTTTCATCATCTTACCTGACGGGGATGGCCTTGGGTATGGCGTTAATGTTGTTGTGCTGATATTTGGGCCTGTTGTCCATGGTGCGCGTGAACGTGTCGACCCCGCTGTCGGTGTCCTGGGGCTGGGGTGAGATTTGAGGTTTCAGGTTGTTGTTCACACTAGGCTTGGACTGTGTGTCGTTGGGAAGCAGGTTGTGGTTGAATTTGGGGCTCTCAAACTTGCGCTCGAAGGGTCGGGCGGTGCTGGTGTAAGGCTTGGGGACGTAGCGGTTGTAGCTGGTAGGGACACCTAGTGTTTTGGGAGGGGCGTCCGTGCCGTTGATAGAAGACTTCGGGGGCAGGTAGCTGGTCTGGATGGGATCGTCCCGGGTGGGAGCTCTGAGAGCCGACAGGTCCGGTTTGGCTTTGGGGGAGCTGTGAGGATCTGGCAGCGAGTTCACTGGAGATTAGATGATACACATTTTAAAATCAATGCATTCAGTTTTTGCTGTGGTATCAAAAATCACACAATTTCATTGGTATTGGCATTGATTTCTGAAATTATGGCAATATAACAACATTGACAATATGGCCATTCACTCCGTAAGAGGGTGCTGCTTCAACTTTGGACACTTTTTTTATTTTTATTAATGGACTTCATCTTTTTATTTTTGTTATATGAGAGTCACATTTAAAGGCACAATATGTAATTTCGCCGCTAGAGGTCGCTTATTCAAAAAGCGACTGATGACGCCTTGATTTCGCGGAATCACGGGAGGTGTTGTCTTCACGTCTACAGCAGGTGGAAAAGAATCCGACAGGGCTCGGGCAGAAATCATATTCACAGATGAGCAAATGTATTAAAGATTTATCAACATTACTGTAGTATGAAGCAGGGTGTGGAGTGGAACGAGGACACTGGAGCGGAACGAGGACGCTGGAGCGATTGCTAATGAGAGACGAGCGCGACAGACGGCCACAGTCGCCATTTCCGCTTCTTCCGGTCAAGCGTATGTGGGGTAACACAGCGCTGTTTTATGATATTAGATATATTTGTGTGTCGAAAGTTGTTATAATGCTACTCTGGATTCGCTCGGCGGCTACTCGGAGACTACTATGAGACTGCAGTAAGCTAGATTGATATTAGGGATGGTAAAACATGGTACTCGCGGTAAATCAAGAAAATGCAAACAATAAGACGTGACACTACGTGTTGAGCTATATAACAATGATTAGTTTTCTGTTTATGAATGTATCCAAACAGTTGCTCACCTGTCTAATAAAACATATAATATATTAAAGCATCTTTGGTGTTTTCATGGTTTCTATAAAATAAAACTGGAAATCGAGGGTAACACGGGTATGATGTCATTGATAGGTGACGCACGGACACGGTCCGTGTCCTGGTTAAAATTGCTTATTTCTCTGGATTTAAACATTCTTGGAAACATTTGGGATAATGTAAGTACACAAGTCAACAAAGTATATAACACAGTTCTAGTGGTTTTTGGATATTTTAAATCCAAAAATCTTACATATTGTGCCTTTAAACTGTCTTGGCAACTTTTATCATGTTTTCATTTTTTGCTACTTTTTAAATGTTTATATTTTATCATTTGAGGTACACTTACTTAAAAAAAAAAAATTTTAGTTCGCTAATCAAGCCTGTTGGGTTTGGGTTTCCCAAACAGACAAAGGTATTTTATAGCGCATTTTCAGTCATTCTGTAATTTTGTAAAATGATACTATAAGTGTGAAAATATTATTTGTGTGTATTAGATGTATTTTACATAAAATACTAGCTATGAGTT
This sequence comes from Mylopharyngodon piceus, assembly GCA_039654765.1. Classification (NCBI taxonomy): domain Eukaryota; kingdom Metazoa; phylum Chordata; class Actinopteri; order Cypriniformes; family Xenocyprididae; genus Mylopharyngodon; species Mylopharyngodon piceus. Next base: position 4,039,559 of record CM077459.1, on the reverse strand, counting down.
GGACATTTTATTCCAAAAATGTTTCAAACATTTAATTTTATTTATGGTGTGAAATGAGTGTTTGTGTGTGTGTGTGTATAATATATATATATATATATATATATATATATATATATATATATATATATATATATATATATATATATAAAAATTAAAGAAAAAAAATTCTAAATACTTTTAGGATACACAGGCTTCAAATTAATTTTAGTAGTCTGACATTTTACTCCAAAAATGTTTGAAATGTCATTTACTATCACGTGTCATTTGAAATGTGATGGAAAAGACAATGTGGTGAGAATATTCATGACTGTAAGAAAAAAAAAAAAATGGCAGAACTCTCCTGTAATGTTAGTATAAACACTGTTGAACAATAAGTAGTAACATAATTAGTTAAATTATTAAACTAGTAACAGTGTAAAATATATAAATATATATGGCCAAAAGTACCACAATAGAAGAAACATCCAAGACTCATTCTCACCCTCTATGTTGCTGAGTTTGGGCAGGGATGTGGGTGGAGCAGCAGGTGTGGGCTGGCTGTATGGAGCAGGCGACGGGTTGACGGGCGGCAGAGGCTCGTACCTCTTGTCCACAGGACTCACCTTCTCCACAGACTCTGTCCTGAAGTGGAAAGTGTGTGGAAGAGTGTGTATGACATACACAAGTGCACTGCCAATACAAGAGTAAGTACTTTCTTTCTAGCATTAGACGGTACCTGGCGAAAGGATATCCTATCTGTGGCTGAGATGTTTTGGCCGGCTCGTGGAAGCGATTGACTCCAGTGTTGGGTTGACTCACGGCTTTGTTGTCAAAGCTGCGGCGGTCAAAGTACGACAACTGCTTCCTATAATACTCTTCATCTTCATCGGGGTCATAGTGGTTGGAGCGGACCACGTCGTCCCCTACACGCGTCTGAGGTTTCTGGGGCTCTGGAGCTCTAGGGGCAGAAGAAAATAATCAAAATGAAAGAGTGCAACTTCATATTATGTAACATCTAATGGTGATTTCCAGAATGGAAGATCAACCAGCAGAGGGCACTATAGGACTACATTTGCATACTTAACAACAACACGTCTGCTACCGACAACTGTATAAAGATAGTGTGTGAAACACAATGCAATTTGAAACCAAACCTTTTAAACAATAAAATAAATAATTATTTTGCATTTTGAATCCAAGTTTGTATAAGAATGTGATAACTTGTGGCTATCCAATCAAATAGCTGATATTACTTCTGGTTTACTCCACACTGTCTGAATAATGACTTTTCCAGTCAATTCAGAAAGCTTTTATTTTAAATAAAGCCTTGGTTGACGGTTGTAGGTGTACATATACATTACACTGTAATAATATTTCACTATTTACTGTATTTATAATCAAATTAATGCAGCTTTGGTGAGCATAAGAGACTTATTTCAAAAACATTAAAATCTTAACCGACCCCAAACTTTAGACAAACTTTAGTGTCAGAATGTGTTTGTACCTGTAAGAGGGTTTCTCCTGCTCTAGGTTGCTGAGAGAGTTGGCCTTGAGCACAGGACCAGGGGTGCTCACAGGTTTTGGGAGATCTGTGGGCTGAAGAAGAAAGTACATCCGTTCTATCAACACAATGTCATTCACAAACTACATTCTTAAAGTGCCCCTATTATGCTATTTTAAAGGTCTCCTACAATAGGTTTACATCCAAGGTCAAAAAACACTTTAATTTTCTCATAATTAGAGATCGACCGATATATCGATTTTTACCGATATTTTCCCCGATATTTAAGCATTTTACCATAATCGGATATCGGTTTTGTAATATCGGATTTACCAAGATTCACTTGTTTAAAACACCGTAATTATATAAACATTTACTATATAACCATTAATTCGCTAATAAACATCCAAGTAAACACACCTCTATGGAAATTAATTATTTTTCTCCATGAGCGATCGCAGTTTGAGTATAGTTCTGTGTAAATGTATAGATAAACAGCGCTTTGTCAGCAGATATTTCATAAGATCAACAAAAACATTATAAATAATTCTGATATAACATACCAGTTGAGAAATGCAATAAAATACGATGTTTTGTTTGTTATATTCCAATATTCCAGAGAATATTATTCAGTTATTTAACATTATCCAGCAAATTATTCTTCACTCTTTACTTTAGCCTATTAAACAGCTTATAAATCTACTAAAACTGTACTTTAAAATGAAGTATTACATTTCTGCAAAATTGATATGACTCCTGTCTTTAATTTATTTTCTCCATTTGAAAACATTAGACATTCTACATTTATTTTGCTTTTTGTTAACATTAGTGTTGCTGCTGATGCTTTTTATAAATAAAATTATTTTTGTAATATAAAGATTAAAATTAACTAAATTTATTGGCGTATAAATAAGATTTGTTTTGTTTTCTATGCGAGGAGGGAGTGATTGTTATAAATAAAATGGTTTGTTCAGTTCAGTGGTGTTGTAATCGTGTCAAAAACAGAAGTATAACAGTAAATAAATATCGGTTCTGCATATCGGTTAATCGGGCACATAAACACAAATTATCGGTTCTAAAAAAAATCAATATCGGTCGATCACTACTCATAATATACACTGCAGCATCAGCTCTTTTCTCACAGTGTCTGAAATGGTTCGATAAAGGATTCAGTCTCTCTAAGCCCCTCCTTTCTGAGAGCCTACTCTGCTCTGATTGGTCAGATGGCTCTGCTCTGATTGGCCCAGTCTGTTGTGTTTGGTCTACTCTGCTCTGATTGGTCAGATGGCCCAGTTTGTTACGATTGGTGTATCGCTTACAGTGCGTGTGGGAAACGAAACGGCCATTACCATATCTGAATTTCAGCTCCGAGGCTTCATTAGTACTTGATACACAGTGATATGAACAGCAATAATGGCGTCAGTTTTACCTTTTCAATTTGAGGGCGGGTCAGAGTAGACGTTGTTTGTGGGTAGGCAATGAAGGCCATAGGCTGGCATTATGCCAATTTGTTACAAATTATTGACGACTATTGTTATTATTCTTTCAGGCAGTTCAGAATCAGTTCTTTCTTTTGGGAAACAATTACTCCATTTATCTGGACTTTGATCTTTAAAACTTTGCAGACCTTTTAAATTAATAAATGTAAATGTGAAAGGTAATATCTGAAAAAGCATAATAGGGGCGCTCACCACAATATTAAGCTTAAGGCTAAGGCATTACACATGTTGCTGTGTGGCAAATAAACATAATATATTGTTATTTAACAACAAAGTGCTCAATGGAAAAGTGTAGGTTTAATATCAAGAGGACAGAAACATACCCTAATTCCAGCTACATCCGCTGTGTCCTTGGCTCGGTCTACGGACACAGAGCGCTTGTTCTCGAACATTTTGACCCTGTTGAGCACAGACTGGGGCTTCATGGCAGGGTCTTCATCATCATCGTCCCTGGGAGGAGGCGGCAATTGTTTGGAAGCTGCCGGGTGAGGCGGTTCCCCTGGAGACAACACAGCCTCGGGTTTGGGAGGCGGAGCGGGAGGTTCCGAGTTCATCATAGGCTCGTGCTGTGCTGCTTTATACGCTCGGTTCGGAGGTCCAGGGTTGTACGAGGGTCTCATTGCAGCGTCACCATAATACTGCTTTGGTGGATCAGGGGAGCGATGCGCATTGCCTGGGAAGCCATGTGGCTCGGGCTCAAAAGGTGAGCGGGCATCGTAGGAGGCCGGTGGGGGCAGAGGCGGCGGCTCTTCGTAGCGCACCGGTGCAGGTTTAGAGTGCCGTGGCCGGTTATCGTAGCCCATTTGGGGCACACCATCATACTGGGACTGAGGGGGGCTGAAATCCCTGGTGGGGCCGTCCTCATACGGAGAGCGGGGTTCGTACCCCAGAGGTGGAGGAGGCGGCTGGTGGCCCTGAGGGTAGCCGGACGCAGGTGGCGGTTGGGGTGAAGTCTGCTGCTGGTCGTAAGGGGGCCACTGCTCATTGTAGTGAGGCACGCGGTTGTCGTAGTGCAGGTGCGGGTCGTAATTGTGAGGCTTTGGTTGTGCGTAGCCGCCACCGTCATAGCCATAAGGCGGGTGGTCGTACTGGCGGTATGGCTGTTGGTCCTGGTAGACAGGCTGGTGGCTGTAGGATAGCGAGGTGGGGGGGCCTAAAGGCTGCTGCTGCTGCTGGGGAGGGGGAGGCTTCACACCGTGGTTCACTCGCACCGCCTCGTCTATGCTGTACAGATCCTTTTTGTACATCTGTGAGGGATTAAATGTCAACTGTCAGAGCCTGGTTGATAGAAAAATTTCAGACTGGAGATGAGTATTTAGCGCAAAAAGAACCTCAGCCGTTAGAGGAAATGAAAACAGATCCAAGATAAGAATATTTTTAAGGGTGAAAAACAGGCAAAGGATTTAAAATCAACTGCAATGAAATATAAAAAAAAACTATATTAGCATTTCCTCCTGGAAATACAAGTGCTTGCAAGGTAGTAAAAATGTTTTAGGAGAGGTTTTAGGCTTTGGTTGCTGTGTGCAAGAAATCAACACATTGCAAAGCCATTTTTCGAGTGTAAAAGCGGCTATAAATGTTCATCTTAGAATGTTCACAGATATGAACAAAAATAAATAAATAAATAAAATCAGTTGATAATAAAATAAATAAAAGCAACTTTATTTTTAACAGAAATAGTTAATCAAAAATTCTTTATTTTACAATCGCAGAACAACTGCATATGGTTAGAAACAAAACATTAATTTTAGAAGGCTAGACAAGAAATATTAAAATTAAATTTTTAATTTAAATATGTAATGAATACATATTATATATATATATATATATATATATATATACACACATTTATATGGATGTTTGATAAGTATAAACACAGTTGTGCCTTGCAAGCACTGAAATTAAACTCACACCTGATCAGAAAAAAAAAAAAAAAAAAAAAAACATTACTATCGGTTTAATTCCTTATGCAATAAAACAAGCATCTTATCAGTTTATTACCCAGCTCTACATTTCTACAGTTTGATAAGAAGCCCTTCAAAATGTACAACACCTCCACTTGGTTACACTGATTCCTCATCTTTACTGAAATCTAATAAATTTATAATATGACCAAGTGGAGCTATAAAGATGTCTTATGTCTTGAAAGGCTCCTTCTCAAGTTTTTAAAGTATAGCCTGAAGACAGTAGAGCTGTAAAAGGTCCAACGCCTCCTATAAGACAATTTAACAGTGAAAATCACAAAAGCTCTTACATAACGTCTTCATCTATGAAAAGAAACACTGGTTATGAAGACATTATGCAGAATTAGTTCAGTTGTTTTCCTTTTACATTGCTGTAAGTACTGTCTGCAGGTTAAATGAACATGCAACTACAGAAGTCCATTCTTGCAAATCAGGGAAAGGTCCGTTTGCAATTTAGTGACACGTCTACAGTGCATCTAGCGGCCGTCCGTACAGGTGTGATTCAGGTCAAAGCCAAACGCTATAGTTACAGCTATCACTACAGATTAGGGCCAGGCGATATAGCAAAAAAAATAAAATAATAATAATTTATTTTCAGTCTTTTGACGCTGTTAAATATCACAATATTTATGCATTTGCTCTGAAACAGAGGAACCATTGTTTAAATTAAACAGCAAAGTACATTCAAAATGCAGTAAAAATAATTTCAACAATCATGTTTTACACAGCTTTTTACTAATTATATGAAAGCAATTATATGGATATATATTATATATATTATATGCAAATAAAAATACATAAGAAAATTTATCTAAAAAATTATATTAACATAAGACCTTTAATTACTTACGCAAACAATAGCAAAATAAAATATAATTATTGTATATGTTTAATACTTTTGCTAAAGCATTTCAAAACATCAAAAAATATGACTTGTGAAAACTTAAAACTTTTTTAGGTTTCTTCACGCCATGTCGGAATTACTGTAATTACGAGCTTCGGACTTGTAAAAATCGCTCAAATCTTTGTAGAACTCGTAATTACAACTTGTAAACTCAGAATTTTCGGAGAGCTCCAACTTGTACCACATGACCGCTGCAAGCTTCATTTTGGCATTGATAGTGTTACCATAAAAACACATAATTCTGAGTCTGAGGACGTGAACAGCTCCTAGTAGAACGTCACGGGTTGCCATCTCTTAATTACGGTAATTACGACATAGCGTGAGCGCAGCTTATTAAATGAATCGTTGAATCACATAAATTGACTCCTTGTAGTGGACATTTTGTACTGATTCAAGGAAACGATTCAAATTTGAAAAATTTTCAAAACTTAATTAAAAACTTTAAGGGTGTTTTGCTAGTTCATTTAAATCAAAGATGGTATAAAAACGCTCTCATGGGTCACAAGACAAGGACAGAAACTAGTCTGAAGCTGTGGTCACATTTATCATTTCAATCCACACGATCGGGAATTCTGTGTGAAGGCAAAAGATGTGTTGCATTGACCAACTTAAAACGACGCCTGTGTGAGCTGCTTCATTCATTTTTGCCCATGAAATTTCGCTAATGTGACCGCACCTTAAAGGATTAGTTCACTTCAGAATTAAAATTTCCTGATAATTTACTCACCCCCATGTCATCCAAGATGTTTATGTCTTTCTTTCTTCAGTCAAAAAGAAATTAAGGTTTTTGAGGAAAACATTCCAGGATTTTTCTCCATATAGTGGACTTCAACAGCTACCAACGGGTCCAAATTGCAGTTTCAATGGAGCTTCAAAGGGCTCTACACGATCCCAGACGAGGAATAAGTGTCTTATCTAGCGAAACGATCAGTCATTTTCTAAAAAAAAAAAAATAAAAAATTATATACTTTTTAACCACAAATGCTCATCTTGCACTGCTCTGCGATCCGCCACGCATGACGTAATCATGTTAGAAAGGTCATGGGTGACGTAGGCAGAAGTACCGCAGTAGGGCGAAAAACTCCAACTCATTTTCTCCTCCAACTTCAAAATCGTCTGACATCGTTGTTTTACCTTTTTTTTGTAAAGAGCATTTGACTTCGTCTTTGCACGTTCGCTTTGTAGACACTGGGTCGGTACTTCCGCCTACGTCACCTTTCCAACGTGATTACGTCATGCGTGGCGCATCGCAGAGCAGTGCAAGATGAGCATTTGTGGTTAAAAAGTATATTAATTTTTTTGTTTTTTTTTAGAAAATCACCAATCGTTTCGCTAGGTAAGACCCTTATTCCTCGTCTGGGATCGTGTAGAGCCCTTTGAAGCTGCACTGAAACTCCTTCAACCCATTGAATCCTGTTGAAGTCCACTATATGGAGAAAAATCCTGGAATGTTTTCCTCAAAAACCTTTATTTCTTTTCGACTGAAGAAAGAAAGACAAACATCTTGGATGACATGGGGGTGAGTAAATTATGAGAGAACTCATCCTTTAATAACAATCTTCAGGAAATGTATTGGCCGAACAAAAAGCGAATTAAAATCGTCGCCACACATTCACAAAGTTGCTTTGTTTTAAATTGCCATCACAAATATAACATGAATATTCAATATATCGCCCAGCCCTACTACAGACAGAACAAGCTGCAAGAAACATCATAAATTAGGAGCCATGCAAGAGGAAGTACGAGGCACCATGGGAGGAGACTGCACATCTACTTATGCAACGGGCCCTCGTCCTCCTGTGGTGCATGTGTACCAGTTACACAGTCTCTGGCGTAGTGTCAGAGGAACACACGCAGCACACGCGTGGGGTGGGCGGAGCATTCATGCAGACAGTGGAGTGGGAGGAGTCAAAGAAAAGAGTGATAGACACAGGCAAGGTTGAAAAAGAGAGAGCTGGGCTGAACCGGGCCGAAACAGGCCGGGAGCGGGTCCAGCTTCCGGATGTGCTGGTACCTTTGGATCTGGGCCAGGAGGAAGCAACTGGTGGGGGTCGTGTGTTGGGGGCTGAGCGAGCTCAGGTTCGGGCTGGGGGTCGGGAACGGGGACGGGGCTGTTAAGGGAGTCGGCCTGAGGGGTGCCAGGCTCCTCTGGGTTCGTACCCGCTAGTGTTGCGGTGGGTTCGACAGCAGGGGACGCTGCTGCCGCTGCAGAGGGAGGGGGCGGAGAGGCCAGAGCGGCCTCAGCTTGCTGTGGAGTACGGGGCAAAGAGGTTACAGACACACGCCGCCAACAGAACCAGCTAAAACTAGCAGCTACGACCACCAAAACATCCATGACTAATGAAAAAAGTTTGTCATCTGGTCATACAAACTAGCTCACATGAAGCGTGTATCAGAATGAACTAAGTGTCTTTAGCTTTACAGGAAGCAGAAAAATTGGTAGTGGTCCAGTCCTGCTGCATATGCAGTTTAAAATATTATTGGGCAAAAAAGTTATATTTTTACATTTCAGGTTTACATTTCAGATAACATCCTAAAGGAAGGTAAATGGCTTTTGTTGTATTCTATGGGTCATTTCTATTATGTATGCAGTAAATAGTTCTGATCATATATACTCACACATATTTATTATTATATTCGATTTTTCATATATATAAAAACACCCCTATGTAAGCTAAACAAATAACAACCAAGCTGACACCCTTATGTACGCTAGCTCTCTTCACTAAGCAATGGCTAATTTTAGATCATTATTTCCCTCCATTCTGTCAATTTACTTCCTGTTAATTTTCTTGTCAGTGTGTGAATAAGTTTTTTAATTAAGTGCCTGAGTAATTCATTTTTTAAAAGTTAGAGAGTTCAAAAAGCACTGCATTACAGAAATGACCAATGTTAAGCTAAAACTTACAGAAGCCCCACTGAAATTAACAAAGTAACCAACACACACACACACATAATGGTACTCCTATTCCGTACCTGCTGAGGCGCTGCCATCTTAAACCCGGCCGGGTCGATGCGGTTAACCGGCTCTGGTTGTGGTACAGCATGCTGGTAGCTCGGGTACCCGGCTGCGTCCTGGATGACCGGCGGGTCCTCTCGGACAGGTTCCGATGAGCGCGTGATGGCAGGCTCGCTGGGCAGACCCACCTCATCGTTCATAGTCTCATCCAGCTCCTGATCGGTGTAGGCGCCGCCCTCCGTATCTGTGTCTTCGTAGTCGGAAGTGTGGCGGCTGTCAGTGCTGTACATGCTGTACTCGCTGCCCGGTGCCGAGAGGTAAGAGAGGCGGTCGTCGTGGATGTCAAGGTCATCGTCAGGAGCACCATCTGCCTGCAGGCGGAGAGGGGGAGGGAGGGATGTTTAGGATGAGTTTGATGACCCACAGCAGTGGAAATGAAATGATGGATGGGTGAGAGCGGAAACCAATGCAGAAAAAGCAGGAATAATCATCTCATCTATGCTTTTCGCTCTTAAAAGTTTTTTTTTTCTTTTTTTTTTTTCACTATAATAAATTATGAATTTAATTTTATTACATGGCTACTTAAATAACAAAAAAAAAAGAAAAAAAGAAAGAAATTATTATAGAGTTTCACAGTATATTTTTACCATATCGGCTATTGGCCGATATTGGACTCTTTTTTTTAATCATATCAGATATATTTCAGCTGATACTTGTATTCAGATTTATTAAATTCTAATTAAATCTAATTAAAATGTATTCAGATGTTGGCGGTCTTAGTGCTGTCAAAATAAAAGTCCCAGTTCTGACAATTATCAGCCACACAGAAAAAAAATGCAAAATATCGGTCAATATATCAGACTTGGCGATAGGTCAACCACTAATTATAATTAAAAGTTATCAAAATGTATTTATTCAGGTGCTGCCATTTTTACTGCTGTCAAAGTAAAAGTCCCCATTCTGACACTTATCAGCCAAACAGAAAAACTAAAATATTTACAATTACAGTTTTATAATTATTATTTATTCAGGTGTTGGCGGTTTTAACAACATCAAAACAGAAGTCCCATTTCCAACACATATTAATCAAACAGAAAACTCGAAGGGGACATATCATGAAAACATTAAGTGCTATAATCGGGTCCCCGGTGCATCTACCAACCTAGAAAACATGAAAAAGGACAACCCAGTAACTGTTTTGGCAAGCCTTTCTCTGAAAGCATGTGAAAAAACGAGCCGCTCAGATAAATCATCATTTTGGCTGCGTGAGATTCTCCAGCTTTGTTGTTGAGGAATTTGCATTTAAAGGGACACACACAAAAACGCGTGTTTTTGTTCACACCCAAATGGGCAAATTTGACAAGCTATAATAATGATCTGTGGGGTATTTTGAGCTGAAACTTTAAAGACACTCTGGGGACACCAGAGACTTGTATTACATCTTGTGAAAAGGGGCATTATACCCTTTAAAAGGTTGATGCCGATAATTAAAAAAAATGCAAAATATCGGCTGATATATTGGGATTAGTGATATATATGTCCACCAGTAATTATAATTACAGTTATATAAATATTATTTATTCAATTACACAGTGTAACTACAGAAAAATAACCACAGAATGACCACGACTGACCATTCAGAATCAAGTATTTCAGACAGCATTCCAGTAATGTATTGCATAAGACATACAAATGGGGGTGGGGTTTAGACCCTACTCTGAAGTAGGAGCTAATTTAGTTCCCCCAAAAGGAGTTCCTAGAACTAAAATCATTCCTAGTTCTTGCGGTGCGAACACGCCAAAATCCAGGTACTTCAGCCAATAGTTCTAGGAACTATGAAAAGGTTCCTCAAGTGCGAAAGCCCCTAAAGAAGTACACAGAACTGTAGAGAAACTTACCTTGCCCTCCGAGACCCAAACCAACTGGTTCTGCTGCTGCTGGATGGTCTCTTTCAAAGCGCCGTACCACCCGTCATTCATGTTGTTCAAGTTGATGGTGGCTATAAGGAAGTAGAGTCGCAGTTAATTCTGGAAGCAGCTCACAATATTATGCTAATAACTAACCAAAAGTAGCGCTTACAAGTAAATAAGTGGTGACCTATGACTTAAATTTCAGTCTGTTACTTACACAAAGCTACTTTACACTGTTTATCGTCCATTTGCATTCTTTTTGAAGCTAACAAAAGTCCCAGACCTTATTCACTTTCATTATATGGACAAGAGTGTCTCATACATGCTTCAAAATTTCTCCTTTTATGTTCCACAAACTAAAGAAAGTCACACAATTTTGCAACAACATGAGACTAAAGACATTATTTTGATGTTTGGGTCTACTCACTGGTGAAGAGATGATGGTTGTTCTTTCTCAGTTTGAGAGCACGCTCATACAGCTTCCGAGCGCTCTTCCTGGACTCGGGACAGAGCCTGGTCCTCATGTTCTTGACACCCTGCTTGCTGTCTGGATTCAGGAACACCACGATGGGGTACCACTGAGCGTAGTTCAGACGATCCACCGCGTTGGGGGTGATGTCCAGCACGGCATGCTTGTCCTAGCAGCACAAACAGAATCATGAGACACCAGCCGGGTCTTTGCTCGCGAGCGGAGCAGATGGAAAGCAGGATGGCAGTTAACTAAATTATCCGAGTCCATACTCACTCGGTCAATGATCTGTTTAATGGTATGGAGACGGATGATTCCAGAGCTGCGCTGGTCTGTCCCTGCGTCTCTGGGTTCACTCTCTGAGAGGAGGGAAAGACGACAGGTTTATACAGATTTACCTTCTGAATACTGAAGAAAAAACGGCGGAAAATCTCATTACACAAACTTACTTGCAAGTTCAAAGAGGTCAGGCTCCTCTCTCGACAGTTTCTCTCTTGCGACATCCGCAATAGGCCCAAAAATGACCACTGGCCTCAAGAAACCAGCTTTTTATGCAGGAGAAACAACAGGTTAACTAGATTTATACAAAAATGCTGTCCTTCAATGTAAATCTATCAGATTATTGTCTCCAAACATCAACAGACAAACTAATACTGATTAGTACTATTACTAATACTGATTAACTAAAACCGTACCTTCTCTAAGCACTACTCTTTCATAAGCAGGGAACTTTGTTTGGACGGGCTGAGCAGAAAGGTCCTCTCTGCTCTTCCTCAGGTTTCGTTTGGAGCTACGGAGGCCTCTGAACCTCCAGAAGTCGGCCCGATCACCTCCTGGAGTCTTTGGGAGAGTGTACTGGACACTCGATAGCTGCTCAGCCCTGCAGAAGACACAAAACATCAGTCCAAACTTGAGCGACTCAACACATTAAACATGCATGACTGAATGCAAACCAATACAAATGGCTTCAGTACCTATTCTTGTTGGGGATGATGCCCCGCTCCACCTCCTGGTGGTTCTTGCCAATGCGGATGGCAAGCCAGGAGCCCAGTTTGCCATTGTAAAGGGTGTCAACCACTCTAAAGACCTCGCCCTTGTTGAAGCTCAAGCCGTAGGGCGACTCCTTTTCATACTCAAAATGGGTCCTGATGTAGAACGAGTCACCTACGTCAGACTCTACAATGCGCCGGTACACTGGGAAGCAAAGAGATTTATATTATTATTATTAATATTTAGCAGTCCTGCTAAAAAACTTGAACCAGTTTAAGGTGGTTTTGCTGGCCAGTCCTGAAAAAAAAAAACAGTGCAGCCTGACCAGTGAAAACCAGCTTGGTGGATCAGCAAATCATGTTAGCTGGTTTAAGCTGTTTTCTTCAGTAGGATGATTATTTAATTTCATAAAAGATTCACAGAATCTTTTTGCCCTTGGACACTATATTACCAAAGCCAAAATAGTAAAATTAAACATTTCTTTTACTTTGTGTTAGTTAACTTTTGGTTAACAAGCTAACAACCTAGCTTAGAACAGTGTTAACTGGTTAAAAGAGCTGTTTTGATTAGTTAGATTCTGATCATCCATTGAGATTGAGGAAAGCAAACCGATTAACCTACTAGCTTAGCATAGTGCTAACTGGTTAAGAAAAACCAAAGACAATAGATATAGAAAGACGGTTCACTGCTATTAGTTATGAACGGGAGTAACTGCAACGCGCAATATGGCGGTATACGTCCCGCCTTCTAAGTAAAAGAGCCAATCGCTGATTGATAAAATCATTGCGTCACTGCAACTGCCGTTAAAGGCTCCGGTATAGAAACCTGAGACTCGCGCTTAGGACTGCAAATGCGCATTGGCTCGTCTATCCTGAAAAATAAGTTTTTAATGTTATTTGAGCATAAGAAACAACATTTATGGGACAGTTCAGTTCAGATTTCAGGATTCCCCCTTTCAAATAGATGGGACCTGGTCTTGGATGCCCTAAATAGCTGCCCGGAGGTGTTGCAAATATGGCAGCCGAATGAACAGACTTTCCTTGAAAGGGACTTTGGAAAAACTGTTTTGATTAGCTAAAATGAAATGATTATTTCTGATCAAACATTGACATGGGCAAGGTAACAACTTGGCCTACTAGCTAAACATAACGGTAACTGGTTAAAAAAAGAACCTCTTTTGATTAGCTAGAATAAGATATCATGATAACATGTTCGTTTTTGATCAGGCATTGACAACTTGGCCAACTAGCTTAGCATAACTGGTTATGAAACATTAAAATAACATACTCATTTTTGCACATATAGGCATTTAGGCTTTATCCATGAAGATTTGATTGGATGTAATCAAGCTAGGTTATGATATTATTGGGTAAATTATTTTGTCTAATTGTAATCTTCAATGAAAATACATTAACATGCTTGTCCTCTATTGCTGCTTTCATTTTCTGCCAAGGTCACTACCAAAAAGCTATTTAGGCATTTGTCTTGGTCCATTCTGGAACAGGACACCAACTTTTCTAATCAATTCCTGATGGATAAAATCAAGCCCACCCTAAATCAAGTCACGTATACCAAGACCTGACAGATCACATCCTCACCATCTTTCTTTTTCTGGGCCAGGATGGTGACCTCCTCTCCTTTGGGCAGGTCCAGCAGAAACAGCACTGCCTCCTCACGGATGATGTTTGCAAAATCCACATTGTTTACCTGGGAAGGGTTCGAAGAAAAGCTAATTAGAACAAAAAAAAACTCCTCTCTAAAGGGGACAAAAGAATGAGCAGAAAGTTTCAAGCCTTGAGACAGGTTTTTGAAAAAGTGCGATTGTATGGTGGGTGGTGAGGTTTGCGAGAAAAGGGAAAGTGACAAATGTTCTGAATAAAGAATAAGCATGTTGGAAAAAGCCAGCGAGGAAAAGAATGAGGCTGCGTTTGGCAGCGAGGTGAAGGAAACCAACGTCACCGGGGAAACCATCCTGAGAGAAGGCAAGCATCTTCACACACTGAGGTTTAATGCCAGCTATACAGCACGAGAGGGACATTTTAGAAGGGGAAACCACCATAAAACTAAGACTGCCATTAAAGAGCCCGTAAACACAAGGTTATAAAAGCCGGGACACCAAATCTCCCTTCAGCCACAGGCCTTTAAGAGTCCCAGTTGAGTTATTCATCACAAGAGCTAAATGCCACCACAAACATCTTCGGGCTGAACTGCTGAGAAACTGTAAGAGATGCAATGGCTTGAGCACAAACCAAGCAGGTATTAAAATCAGATAGAAATGCATGTGCACACACAAACACAAGCCCTGTTTATACCTGGTATTAAGAAGCGTTTTGGTCGATCAGATCACAAGTGGACGAAGCTAAATACAGGTGTAAACGGGGTCTAAAACATTTTGAGCTTTTCAGGGATTTTAACTGTTGTCTGAAGACCCAAGTTTGGTTTGAAGACAAAAAAAAAAAAATGTACCAAGCACAATGTTCTCTCACCATTCCTGATTTCTAACACACACAGCCATCGTGTATCAAACTGCCAAAGTCACGTGAACCATTGAAATTTCGAAACGTTTCGAAACACTTATGACGTAACGAAGCCTCGTTTACTGAAATCACATGACTTTGGCAGTTTGATACAAGCTCTGAACCACTGATTCGAAACAAAAGATTCGTGAAGCTTCATGAAGCAGTGTTTTGAAATCACCCATCACTAGATATTGTTGAATAAAGTCATTATTTTGTTTTTTTGGTGCATAACAAGTATTCTCGTCGCTTTTAAATTTAAATTTGTAAATTAACTTGCTGTCAATGGAGGCCTCACTGAGCCATCGGATTTTATGAAAAATATCTTAAATTGTGTTCTGAAGATGAACAAAGGTCTTACAGGTGTGGAACGACATGAGGGTGAGTAAATGATGACAGAATTTTCATTTTTGGGTGAGCTAACCCTTTAAAGTGTAACAATATTTTACAATATTACTGTATTTTTCATAAAATAGATGCAGCTTTAGCGTCAGCATAAGGGACTTTTATTACAGAACCCAATATTTTGAACGGTAGTGTATGTATAAATATACTTTGTACACATATATACATAAGTTGTTTGAGAGTGAAAAGATACCAACTCTTTTACATTATTCGCAATGCTTCATGGGAGTGGGCGGTTACAGTTGAGTTCCTCTGCCATAGTTCCCGCTTCCACAGTAACGCTGACTACTCTGATTGGCGGCTCACTAGCAACCAAAAGTACAGCAACCTGATGACCTTTAGAAGTAGCTGCCCATGTAGACAGCCTTTGTAGACTGAAGTTTTTGCAGTAATTAATCAGTGAACTCACCCTGAGAATCTGGTCTCCCTCCTCCAGGCCCTCTTTAGCAGCAGGACTGTCCTCCAGAACTCCCGCCACAAATATCCCGACATCATTCCCACCAGCGAGTCTCAACCCGACACTCTCGCCCTTCTTAAACTTCACCAGCTTCATGCTCGGCCTGAGGGTGGACACACAAACATACATCTAGGATGTTTCATTCTTAACATCTCTAAAACAGTTTTGGGCAAGCTGGTGAGACGCACCGTAAAATGCTGTCATCATGCGTGACGCTGGGCACGGGGGCGTCTGCCGGACTAACAGGCAGGTCCACGTCAGGCTGGCCAGGTTGAGCATACACAGGCTTGGGCTCTGAGGAGATCAAAGCACAATGAGTAGCTGAGTAAAACACACACACACACACAAAATTGTCACCACAGGAGAGTGTCGCGCACTGGGAGGTCACAGAGACACTCAGCGGGACGGAGCAGGTGGGAAGGCACTGTCACAACTGACAAACTCCCGCTGCTCATCACCGCCTGCGCACAAGCCCACATGCACAGGCTGAGAATGTTTGATCACAGTGCATCCATGTGTAATGACCTCTGACCTGGCAGAGGGGGGAGCTGTTTCTCCTCTCTGGCTGCACTCTGCTCTTTCGGCATCTCCTCCACCATCTTAGCAGGTAAGGGGAGCGGCCCAGCCTTTGAGATCCTGTCTTCATCACGGCTCCTGTGACTGTGGGTGTAAAAAAAACAGGACAACAAAGAGCAAAACTGTTAGAAACAGAAAATGTTATCATACATTGGTCTTTAATGAGTAATGTCATGACTTACTGTAGTAAATATCTGTGGATGAATCATTTTTTGAAGAGGTTTCTTTTTAATGATTTGGTCAAACCGATACGACAAGCAATTTAAATCAGTGGATTGTATGTAACAAGTTGTTTTGGAAGTAAAACAATAAAGGGAGTGATATGTTTGAACCATAAGCAATGCAAAGCTTGGAAGAATCAATTCTCAGAATGATTCTTCTTCGACTTAGCCTTAAAAATAGGTTTATCTGGAACAAATACAATTAGAGTGATACATCAAACTCTAACATCTACATTTACATGATGTACAACTAAAAAAAACATTGCTTTGTAAAATTTATCGACAATAATATTGACTTTTGCCAGTGCTGAATGAGGAATCAAGTTTTGAATGATGATTGGTGAATCAGGCTTTTGAATTCATTGAAAGAGTCTAAATGAACCAAATCTCTAACATAAAACAGACTTCCCAAATTGATTTCACTAACTCTTATGCATTGAACAAAACTATTAGAACTTAAAATATGACTATTTACCATTATTATTGATTAACTCAATACTTATTTTCTTTTAAAAAACTAATTTTATGAATGACTGAAACAAATCAGTTATGAATAGTCCAAACCAACCAAATCACTAAAATGAATCAGGCCTCCCAAAATCAACTTTACTGACTGGTATCCATATACAAATATCTAATAATACAGATATAAATATCAGATTAAATATAGACTTCTTAAAGAACACATAAAATGCATCGCATCTGGAAACATTTTATCTAACATGTCAAACTCAGTTTTTATTTCTGTTTTTTTACTGATTCATTGAAACAGTTTAAATAAAATGTGCTCAAATGAAACAGACATATCAAATTCACTAAAGATCTTTTCTCCAAAGGCCACAAACATTCTCAACACAAGTACCCAAACGCAGATGTGAACGCTTGGCCAAAGAAGTATGTTATTTTCAAAAATGAAAATAACCCCATAATTTACTCACCCTCAAGCCATCCTAGGTGTATATGACTTTCTTCTTTCAGCCAAACACAATCAGAGTTATATTAAAAATATCCTGGCTCATCCAAGATTTATAATGGGAGTGATTGGAGTCCAAAAAAAGTGCATCCAATGATCATAAAACATGGGTTCCGGGGGGTTAATAAAGGCCTTCTGAAGCGAATCGATGCGTTCGATTCTGAAGCGAATCGAACGTCTAAAAAACGTTAACTTCCACAACGTAGTACACAATGCCATGACGGACGTTCTATGCCAAGCCATGACGTACTACGCTATGTCCTACGTTATAACGCGTAGTACATCGTCATTGTGTACTACATCGCGGAAGTTAACGCTTTTTGGACATAAAATGGCTGTCGCGCCGGAAGCTCATTATTTTACTTTATACAGTTTTTAAATAAGGATATTTGTCTTACACAAACGCATCAATTCGCCTCAGAAGGCCTTTATTAACCCCCCGGAGCTGTGTGGAGTACGTTTTATGATCGATGGATGCACTTTTTTGGATTTCAAAATCTCATCCTCCAATCACTACAATTATAAAGCTTGGACAAGCCAGGATATTTTTAATACGAAAGAAGATGGTCATTTACACCTAGGATGGCTTGAGGGTGAGTAAATTATGGGGTAATTTTCATTTTTGGGTGAACTAACCCTTTAACACGCAATCTTGTTTTGTTGTAGCGGTAACTGACCTCAGTACTCCGGGGGGGGGGGGCGATACCTTCACATATCTGTGCTATTAAACCAGAGGTCAAGCATTGAACTTACTTTAACTAACTTGCTCGACAAGATTCTCAAATTGTTGCTCCGCTATGACAGTAGTCGACCTAAAAGAACTAAGAGGTTACGCGACTGTCCACTATAGCGCCCCTTGTGGCAACGCTGAGAATGCAAAGTGTTCGCGTTCACGTACTTGGTAGAGTATGTTTCAGGCCATAAGTGACTGTACATCAATAACACACCTGTATACCAGGACACTGAAAATATACGGTACAGTGTGGAATGAGATGAGCTTTGTGCTGTTCGGTTAAAGCCTTTGATGATTAATGCATGCTCTGCTCTCCGCAGGACAACCAAAAACAACACCGCTTTTTCCACACTATCAAGCCTAAGCACACAACCCATAAAACACTGTTTACACTGAAAGACAAATGGCAGATGAGAGCGAGGTAGATGGGGAGAGAGGGAGGACGTTGTGTGGCTAGGGCAGCTAGGTAGTCTTGAAGGTCACAGCTGTGTTTTGCAGCTCCTTTGTTGGACTATATTTAGCGCAGACCATCTGATCTGGAGTAATGGAGGAGACAGAGAGAGAGAAAGAGACAGCAAAGAGAAAAGGACTCCAGGTGCACCACTGCCATTGAGGCACTCCAAAAATCGGCACATGGCCAAAGATGACGGGTCCTGTCCGTGACCTTTATTGTCACGGTAAACAACAGCGGGCGACATCCACGGATTGCAGAAACTCTCCATCTCTGCAGGGCCGGGCCGCCACATGTGGTCCTGTTTTATTCATGACAATGACGAATATCTTTCCCAGCAATTACCGTGTGGCTCAATAAAAAGCATTGGCTGATGGCAGTGAGGATAAGTATTAATGCCGCCATTGTGCACCCGAGGGTCTTTACAGTTTTTATAATCCATAAAACTAACTACAAGAAAAAAAGCTCAGTGTTGTGGGGGTAGCACTTGCATTGCATTTTGCGCTCTATTTCGAAAAAGTATCGCATTCTGATGCGGTGATGTGATGAATTCTTTTGGTCAACAGGAAATTATTAGTGTAATTCAGTACTTCCTTAACTGGTTTTGCATCAGGACCTAAATTTGGATATTAAGTGACGACTTAATTTTTTTTATGGTACAAAAGTGAACAAAAATGTCCATGTTGGCATCTGCCTGATTTGGCTAGCGTCTACCAAGTGCCCAACAGATTTGTGCCAAAATATCGTAGAGTTCGACTGGACGTTGTAGAGACTTTGACATCAACATACAATTCAACTATTTCTAAAAAGTTGATAATCATATTTATTTTGTGATGCACCAGTTGCAAAACACTGGTGTAATTCTCTAGTTTTTAATTGAAAGAGAAAATGGAGGTAGGACGTCTTAACACACTCTCTTTCCTCATTGTTAACAGATTGACAATCTGAAACCAGGCTGGTAAAATCAACCATGAAAGCAAGCTGAAAAATGTTGGATCTCATTTGTACACAAGATTCAAACCAAGGAGGTCTATAATACTTCTCAATGGCAGTTGTTCAGCAAATGCCATGTGACTAATCACTCTAAAACCATTATGATTATTCTGACTGGCTGATGGAACCACAAGGACGTCCACAGACCCAACTTTTACCCCTTTTCCACCAGCATGAACTGGGTGCTAGTTCTGAGCTAGTGCTATCGCCTGTTTGGAGTTGGTTCAACTGGTGAGCCTTCTAAGAACTGGTTTGCCCTTCCACTGGCTAGAGAGCCAGCACAGAGTCAGGTCTTACGTCACTGTACATGTCTCATCTTTCCCAGCAACATTAGCGCGGCAGTGCCAAACACACCATCAACAATGGTGGACATTGCGTTATTATTAATGCTCATGGCTTTGCGAACCTACATCGGCATCCAAACAAGGCGAATCCAATGTGTTTGTGCATAACTGCCATAATTTGTATAGACGGAGATTACAATCGTCTTGTTGGTCATGGTGACCCCACCCCCAGCCTGACACAAGTGGTTCTTACTTCTAGAACAGCAATGTTTTGGTGCTACTTACGAACCAATTTTCCTGGTCCAGAGCTGGTGCTTTGGGTGTCAAAAGCCAAAGAACTGATTTGAAACTAGGCTCTGGCTCTGAACCAGCACTCAGACTACCTTGGTGGAAAAGGGGTATTTGAGACATAAAAGGTAGCAGACAGGCAAAAATATAAATCCATTTTGATTTTGATGTATGTGTCTTATCTGATGTTCTCAGAGGGACAGGAAGTTCTGCTTCATGTTCTCAAACATCCCAGATAACAGTGAAGGTTCTCAGAACTTTGGCTAAAGTTCTGGCACGGCTCTCTTAAAAGTTATTCACAAAGGTCTTCCAGTAACGTTAATAGAACATTCTTTCAAAGTTATCTGGTCTTCCCATAATGTTTGCAAAATGATAAAATGAAATGCTTCCTTAAAGCCCGGAACACACCAAGCTGAAAAAAAGCCGACGAGGACCAACTTCAGCCGACGGTGCGGAACACACTGAGAAAACTTAGTCGGCCGATGAACAAAAACTGCCTGTCGGCCGACTAAGTTTTCTCAGTGTGTTCCGCACCATCGGCTGAAGTTGGTCCTCGTCGGCTTTTTTTCGGCCGATTCGACATGTTGAATCAGCGTCGGAGCTCGTCGGTCAGTCAGGCCATCTGATCATTCTGATTGGCTGTTCAGCTACTGCCACCTGCTGGTACGGAAAAGCATCTCTTCTTTCACAGGCACAGAACGGACGTGCTACTTGGCCGTCGGCTGTCGAGTGTCGGTTTGGTGTGTCAGGGCAACTTTGGACCCAGACGCTGCCGACGTGAGCCAACCCCGCAGTCTGCTTTCAATGCCACTAGTTCGTTGGCGTCGGCTTGGTGTGTTTCGGGCTTAACATTACAATAACTAAGAAAAAAAAAAACTGGACATTTTGAATGTTCAGAGAACATTCAGAAATAACATTTTAATAACTTAATGTGAATGTTAGGACACGTTCTTAGAACATATTTTGTTCGTTGAAACCTTTTCGCCAACACGGTGCCATGCCCATTCTGGCACCATTCCACGTTTCCACCGAAGAAAAAGGTGGTTCTCGAATGAAAAAAATTGGCTCCTCAATGATTCCAGTCCTTTAAACCTGTTGGTTCTACAACCAGTTTACAAATACCCCTTTTCCACCAGCATGAAGCAGGTGCTAGTTCAGAGCTAGTGCTATTGTCGGTTCAGAACTGGTTCGACTGACGAGCCTTCTAAGAACCGGTTTGCCCTTCCACGGGCTAGAGAGCCAGTACAGAGCCAGGTTTTACGTCACTGTATACGTCTCATCTTTCCCAGCAATTAGAGTTGTCAAAAGTACCGACTTCGGTACCTAGTCAGTACTGAAATTTTAAAAATGTGACGCTTTGAGCGCTGTTGAGCGGATTCTTAAACAACTCTGATTGGCCATTTTGTTGACGTACTCATCGGATATGTCTGCGATTGGCTTCAATGATAAACGCTGTAAAAACGTAGTAAAAAGTCATCAATGATGCTCTTCACCGAGCACTTACACAGATACACACAGGAGCATTTGAAAGCAGGCGTCTATCACGGACCAGTCCGCTGATAGACGCCTGCTTTCAAGCGCCCCCGCTCGTGCTTTTAAAACGCTTCTAAATTCAAACACTTCCGTGTGCTTTCAAATGCTGCCGTGCGTTGATCATTGTAGCCAATCACAGACATATCCGATGAGTGCGTCAACACAATGGCCAATCAGAGGTGTTTACGAATCCGCTCAACAGCGCTCAAAGCGTCACATTTTTAAAATTTCACTACCGATAGGTACCAAAGTCGGTACTTTTGACAAGTCTACCAGCAATGTTAGCGCGGCAGCACCAAACACATCAAGGTTGTTCGAGATGCATCGGCTTCTCGCAGACATCAAAGTACTTACGAACCACTTTTCCTGGTTCAGAGATGGTGCTTTGGGTGTTGAAAGACAAAGAACTGATTTGAAACTAGGCTCTGAACCAGCACTCAAAATGCCTTGGTGGACAAGGGGTAAAAGCAACAACAATCTAGATTGAGAGGCAAAAAGGCAGCTGCCTAAGCTTTCAGAACACTGCCTCTGTTTTCACAGATTCCAAATTTTTTTGACTTTACACACATGGTGCAGGTGGCGCTTCAATCCTATTGGACGACTTTCAAGGATGGCTGGCAGAGCAGATGTGCCTGTAATACCAAGAACTCTCTGAGGCAGAGAACTACTACTACAAACAATGTTAAAAGCAGCATGTTTTCGCCTACACTGCGAAACTGACAGCAGCAGCCCTTCGGAGTATGTGTGTATATGTTCGTTACCGACAGACGCCCCTATTTTTGTTTTCACTCAGCAGGAAAGGGGTAACACAGCTGAGACCAGATCCGTGAAATTGAATAAGAAATGAGAATGGATGGAGGGATATGTTTGATGTCACAGACGCATGCTGGG
Organism: Mylopharyngodon piceus; assembly: GCA_039654765.1. Classification (NCBI taxonomy): domain Eukaryota; kingdom Metazoa; phylum Chordata; class Actinopteri; order Cypriniformes; family Xenocyprididae; genus Mylopharyngodon; species Mylopharyngodon piceus. The sequence continues at coordinate 4,017,063 of CM077459.1, read as the reverse complement.
ATCGGGCACACAAACCAATGAATTTCCTGTACCCAAGTTGGTTTGTTGAGCTTCATTCCCTTAGCCAGGTTTGAGTGACGTTGGAATGATGAAATGAACACGTCAAGTCGTTCGCATAAAAGAAGAACACATTTCAGCACACTACACACACGCTGGGTTACACCACTTTGTGAAGCACCAACGTCACATGCTTTAGTGCAAAGCTCACAAAAGCGTTAGTTTGGTTAGCTATGTTCGGGACGCTGCGTTAACCGGACCCAAAAAACTTACAGTGGTCGGGTTCTCTGAGCCGTCGGCCCTGCGGCCCTGATTCAAAACAAGAGTCAGAAGAAACTTCATGAACACCTACAAACCTGAAGGTCTGTAAACATGTAAGTGGTCAATATTGGCTTGTGTGAAGTGTGTAATTTATTCTAAAAAACTTCTGCCAATCTGGATTGTTTGAAAAACAAAAGCCAGCCAACCAGTTGGAGCCTGAAGTTGAATATTGGGCTGCTCAAAGAAACAAACGGAGCATATTTTCATAGTGCCAGAGAGTTTCCTCTACTCATAAGTCGACCTACTGATGCTTCCAAGTATTTGAAAGTATTTTACCATATAAAAAATTACACACTTCACCTTTAAATTTAAGGAGGATGGCACATTTGCAGGAAGATGAAATTCCTCTCATCCTCTACCGCTGTCACACCCTGGTTTATCTATCTAGGACACATCCAATTTACAGGAGCGTTTTGTCAAGAGCTGCAGTACGGTCTGACAGAGGCTTTTCTCATATGCCTGTCACAAGGCTGTTCTCATATCAGCGGTGAGCAGGCCTGAAACTTCAGCTCTTAAAGTTCAAATCTGTCGAATCTTATTAAAACAGGAAAACTTTAATAATGAGGGGAAAAAACAGAAAGCCAAAAAGACTATTTAGAGATGATTTGGCTCCAATACATCACATGAATCAGATCTCTGATTTCATTTGTACCAAAACATCTTGTGTGGCAGCAACCAAAGAAAGTGAGAAAAACAGAAAGAGGATCGGACCTGCCATTGCTGATCTGTGGCGGAGAGTGTCTAGAGTGGTCCGAGGGCTCTGAGCGGCGATCCGGAGATCGAGAGCGGCTGCTTCTCTTCCTGTCGTGGGATCGGTTGGAATGATCGGAGGCCACCGAGTGGATGTCTGAAATATCTAACACAAAGATCGAATGATTTCACACCATTACAGGTGTTTGTTACAGTATACTAAGTCAATCTAAAGTGTTGCTATTGGGATATTCTATTTTTCCCTAAAAGATCCTAATGGAATCAAATAAGAATCAGCTAAGAATTACATATAAAAATCCGTTTTTTTGTTTTGCCTTGTCTTGTTTAAAAAGTCTTAAAAATACAAATTTTGGAATTGGTTTGAGTCATTATTTTAATATTTATTTTTAGCTTAAATTTAATTTTAATTTTAGTACTTCAACTTAAACTTGTTTTATTTTAGTTGCCAAGTGAATATTTCTAAATTCTGTTTAAGTTTAAGTTTTTATCCAATATTTATAAATTATTTTATTTTAGCTTTATTCTTAATTTTTGAAGTTTCGGTTTTAGTTAACAGCAACAACACTGCTTAAAACAAGAAAAAAATATTTACTAATGGCATAAGAAAAAAAATTACATATTTGGTTAGTAAAATTTAAACCAAAATTAAAATGAAAACTGAAAATATAAAACTAAACGCTAACTCAGTATATTAATAAATACTATAATGGCATAAATAATACTAAAATAAGCATTAAAATACTGTTTTAAATATAAATTGTTTTATCTAACAACATTTTTTGAGGTTTATGCTTAAAACAACAAGAAAATAATACTAGTTGTCAATAGAATGAAGATAAATTTACTGAAAACAATAATTAGCCTGCTTTGTTTAGATGTTTTACTGTAAAACAAAATGTATTGATAACGAAATTTCAAAACTTAGGTGGATAAACTGATATTCTAAAGGGTAAATATAAAAATGAATTAATTAAGTAGGATCTCACAACTGCTTTGAGAATTGAAGTTACAGCATTTTAACTATATATGTGACCCTGGACCACAAAACCAGTCATAAGTCGCACAGGTATATTTGTAGCAATAGCCAACAATACATTGTATGGGTCAAAATTATCGATTTTTCTTTTATGCCAAAAATCATTAGGATATCAAGTAAAGATCATGTTCCATGAAGATATTCTGTAAATTTTCTACCGTAGATATATCAAAAATGTATTTTTGTAAGTAATATGTGTTGCTAAGGACTTCATTTGGACAACTTTAAAGGCGATTTTCTCAATATTTTGATTTTTTTTGCACCCTCAGATTCCAGATTTTCAAATAGTTGTACCTCGGCCAAATATTGTCATATCCTAACAAACCATACATCTATGGGAAGATTATTTATTCAGCTTTCAGATGATGTATAGGCCTCAATTTAAAAAAATTGACCCTTATGACTGGTTTTGTGGTCCAGGGTCACATAAAAGCATCATTAGCAGGTAGAATTGAAAATAATAAACCGAATCCACTTTGACTGGTAGGTGTGTGTGCTGTACAGAGACTCTCTCACCATCTCTGTCAGAGGCATTAGCTGAAGGTATGCTGTCATCCATGTCGGGGATATTGAGCAGGGTCGCCCTCTCGTCTCTCTGCACTACCATCTTCAGCTTGCCTTTTGACCTCTCGATCAGCTTCTTAGCATCGATCAGGGAAAGATTCTCAGTCACCGTGCCATTAATCTAGAAGCAGAGTACATATTAAAAAAAAAAAAAAAAAAAAAAAAAAAAAAAGATGTGAACAATGTCATTTATCTCCATTAGCAAATGTCTGCATTCTTTCATAATTCCTCACTAAAATGCGTCACTTCAGTCACGCTCATCACTTAATACACTCCCTTCTCTCCTTCCATCTGTTTCCCCTCCCCTACAGGTGGTAATTCATCTTACCTTGAGCACCACGTCTCCCTCCTGTATGTTTCCGTCTCGGGCTGCCAGGCTCTCGGGGGAAATGTCCTTTACGAAGATGTGGCTGGCCAGGCGAAGCCCGTATTCTGCTTACAGAGTAAACCGAAAAAGCACATACACCATGTTAGCATATGTTAGCTATAAAGTCACTCTTTTCCTGATGGAAACCTGCACACACAACCCTTTTTTCATTTAAGTTTTTCAGCCTTTAAGACTAAGCAATAGCCACTGCCAGAAGGTTCCTTCAGTGGTGGGCGGGAATAACCCGCAAGTGGCAATCTCATTGGCTAGTGCTCACCTACTACTGTCCATGTTTTGATTTCAGCAAATAAGTTCAAGCGAATGCAGATAATGTAATTAATATTCATGAGCCAGGCAGCGCATTTCATATTATTAGTTGTTGACTAGTAGTAGAATTTGTAGTAGTAGTATTATTTCGTTAGTATTATTATTAGTTTTTTCTTTTATAGAAACATGAATGACCAATAATATATAAAGCATTACTACCATAAAAATAAAAAATGCTTTATTGACTGATGTTTTCATGCTAGTTTAGTTGTTTCAAATCATATCACATATGAATGTATCTTTGTAAAAAGCTGCCATTTTGTGAATAGAAGCACATTCTAAATCTTATGTATCAAATATATGTGTGTGTGTGTATATATATTATATATATATATATATATATATATATATATATATATATATATTATAGGGGTGTAACGGTACATGTATTAGTCACGGTACGGACGTCACGGTTCGGTGCATACAGTCAGACGACGAATAAAGTCAGTCACAGGCGATCCACACTCCAATCCAGAAGGGGCCGCGCAGCACGCAGTAATGCAACGCCGTTTGCTAACCGTGACAACAGGAGAAAATGCAGAAGAACAGATGATCTATGCATAGATATGTCTACATGTAATCTCTCAACCAGTGTTTCATCAATAAAACAGCTTGAGAATAATTTCTCAGGTAGCATTACATTTACCTCAGGCAAGTCATTTAGTGTCCACAGCATGTTAGTTCACTAGAGAAATGAACTCTAGAGGGGAGCATTTCACAAAATATATGCACTATATTCACTTATATATTCTTTATATTTACTTTAACTGTTAGTAATGTCTTATTTAATATATGTTTAAATAAATTTGTCATGAAAACAAGTTATGACAGTAACTATATAAATGATTATATTTCAAAAATGAATTTTTTTATAATTTACATGTAGAAGTTAATGCAAAACCTGTGTGCAATTTACATGTTTGTTTTTTTTTAGTGTTGATTATTATATCTAAAAATAAATAGCAGCTGAATTTAATAGTTTGGGCTCTGTTGTCAATTGTAACCTTTATTATAGTAATGTGCAAGAAACGGCTCCCTGTATATAGTTTACAGCAATAACTGAGATAGATTTTTTTATCCTTAAGAAAATGTTAATTATAATTGAATTTATTTAAAGAGACACAATTTGTTCAATAAACTACCGCTTAATAAAAAAGAAGCAATTTAATGTTTAGTTTTCTCCCCCCTGCTGTACTGAACCCGTACCGAACCGTGACTTCAATACCGAGGTACGTACTTAACCGTCATGTTTGTGTACCGTTACACCCCTAATATATATATATATATATATATATATATATATATATATATATATATATATATATATATATATATATATATATATATGAGAGAGCAAGAGAGAGTCTAAAAGGAGATGACTAAAAAATGATTGCCACGGTGTGCGTAGAGGGTTGACATAGCAAAATGTCATTGGGCCTAAACGTTAAACTTCAATTATATTCTGACTGGATGTGATTATGCTGTTTCATGCAGCATTTTCAATTTAATTGTGGACAGACCAGCTGGAAACTTGTTGTGCCATGTCAGGAACAACACTGTTATAACTGGTAAAGACAAAGTGATTGGACGACACCGGTTGGCAGGGTCGAAGCGGCCATGTTCACCTTCATTTTTGCGGGACTTGATGAGGGTGACCTTGGCTGGGCGTGGGGGGAGGTTGGAGGACACAGAGTGGCGGTCCGAGCGTGGGGACAGACTCCTCTCTCTAGAGCCGCTGCGCTCTCTGTCTCGGTCCCTCCTCCCGCCCAGCCGGTCACCCCTGCCGCTCCTCCGGCCTGCGGCCCCACCCCCGCTGTAGGCGCTGGGTCCGCTCCGTCCGCTCCGTGACTCGTAGATCTCTTCTTCGTAGCTGTCGTCGTCCTCGTCGTGCTCTGACATGGTCTCGCGTTCACCCGGGCGCCCCATCGGGATCTGCACCTTCCTCTTTCTCCTGATGGTCTGGACAGAAGGAGAAACAGACATGATTATTCACAACAGTCACACTTTCTGAGCACATTTTTCATCTCCAATACATCTTTAAAACATTCTCTTATGGATTTTAGTGTAAAATAAATAAATAAAAGTTGGTCCAAAAGTGGGAGACTACTTTTAATAAACAAACAAGTAAATTCTACATATAAATATCTAAATAAATATAATACATATATTTATATTATATTTATTATATTTATGTAATATATAAATAAAAGTGGGATACATACTATTTTTGCATTCTTCCCACTTTTCCGAAGTTGCTGCACTGCATATGCGTGATCCACGTTATCCATGGAGACGGCGTTGACCATCACCACTCTGTCATTCTCCCTGCCGGGGGCAAAAAGAGCAAAAAGCAGTAAGCAAAAGTGCCACTCCAACTGATCTCAGCGCAGAGCTTGATCAGCAGTCCTGTGCGCTCATGCGTTTACATGTTAAGAATCTCCATGAGGGTGAAGAGCAGTTTTCAGATAATTAAAAAAAATTAAATAAACAAATGATATAATATATTATATAATCAACTGATTACTTTGAGTAATCAGAGCATTCTGGAAAAGAAAATCTTTCACCATGGTCCATAAAATTAATATATTTAAAATAAAAATATTTGATAATAAAACTAAATGTACAGTGGGTCCAACTGTACTGTCCGAGAACTAGTGAAAATGCTTTTAATTTGCACTTTTCTAATTTAATGCAAATGTTATCAATACAAATGTATATCATTTAAGTAATGAGTATATATAAATTATATATATTATATTTAATCGATTAAAAAAAAAAATCTTTAGGTGGCATTCTAATATCATCAGATATTTCTGGAAATAGTCCATAATGTGTTTAGGAGTAATTCATAAAAATATACAGTAGTGACCAAAACATGTCCGGAAGGGAAATGACCCTACAAGTTCGATTAAGCCATCAAAATATGAGGAAAAAAATGTAATATTTTTTAAATATGACAGAAGAACAAAATACTACAATTGGTCAAGGTATTCCAATTGACAATTATCTGGAAAAAAGACAAATAAATGCATAGAAAAACAAAAAGCTCACAGGAAAAAGTATACACTGACTACAACATAATCAGTTATTAATATTTCATTGTTCTCTCTTGAACACATGCAAAAACAATTTCTCTGTTTGACAGTCTGGCCAAAAATTATGTCCACCCAATCTGCCATGTTTCATTGCGTTTTCACAAATAAAACAATTGACTCGAAGCACAACTATGCAATATGCTTACAAAATCTTTAACAATTTTTTATATAATATTTGAATAAAGGATGAAGATGTAAATTTTCCTAGCCTGGACACTTTTGGCCACTACCAGTGCTGGGGCATTACAAGTAAAGTGAGTTACGTAATCAGATTACTTTTTTCAAGTAACTAGAAAAGTAACGCATTACTTTTAAATTTACAACAAAATATCTGAGTTACTTTTTCAAATAAGTAACGCAAGCTACTTTGTTTTCACATTTATTGACTGACAGCTCTCCTGTCCCCATGTTGAGAGAAATCAGGAGCAAGTACATAGGCGTTGTGTCCGCTGTGTAAACACGATGGTTATTGTAATTCTACACTAAATGTGAACATGCATTTACTCATTTACTTCTCCTGCGTCCTATTCTTCTGTACTCCAGAATGGCAGCACAGCTGAAAGGCTTGTTCGTTTGAGCTGCGCCTTCTGCTGTACAGGCATGAATTTGCATTTCCTTCAGCCTGAAGCTTATTCATTTAACTTTTGGTGTGAAAGGGCCTTTACAATTGCCAAAAATATAACTTTTTTGTTGTTATAAAAGCAAATAAACAAATAGTCCAGCCCAGATGAGAAAAAGTAACTCAAAAGTAACGTAACGCATTACTTCCCATAAAAAGTAATACAATTAGTTACTTTTATAGGGAGTAACGCAATATTATAATGTATTACTATAAGTAACTTTGCCCAACACTAGCCACTACTGTATGTGTTTTATTAAAAACTCAATGTTTAGGAGGTCATATTATTGACATTTCATTCTATTTTATCAAATTCATCTACTTCAAATCAAATTCAGGAATTAAACTGGAAGTGAATTGGCATTCTGGTAAACAGCCCTGGTAAAGAGGGTAAAAGATCAGCCTTACTGCAGCAAGCCCTCAGCTGGGCCTCCCTTCAGCACATCAGAGATGACGATGGACGTCTCCCCGCTCTGAAAGTGAGGGTTATCCCTTCCGCCTGAGATAGCGATCCCGAAGCCAAACCCTGGTGCCTGTGAGACACACATTTACATGTTACCCAACAGGTGAGAGGGACACTAAAACATTCACATCACAGTGGAAGAGCTGGAGAGGGACAGAATAGGATAGAGAATGAAAGGATAAGATCGGAGGCATGGGGAGGAAGATAAATGAAGGGGTGTGATGGTCAGAGAGATACAGAGAGAGGGCAGAGAAGGGCGGAGAGATAGAAAGACCTTATCACTGATATAAAGAGGAGAGAAACAATACGATAAAACTGAATTCTGCAACAGTTCATAAATTGTTGACTTGACCAGTTTTAGCTGTAACAGTTACAAGTAATTTGCAGTAAACATTTTGAAGTAACAAAATAATGTGTTGCTAAACTTTAATGCACATAACTGATATATTGGACATTAGCGTAGACTGCTTTCTTCAATATTAAGCTGCCTTTATCCTATCATCTACTGTCATGGTGAATCGACAGTTTGTAGTCAGCGTTAGCTTCTAACTAGCATAGCTAGCTAGCATAACTGCAATGTGTTGGCCAAGCATGAGCATCTACATACCTTCATAGATATTTTTGGCCTTATGTAGTGCATGTGACACCAAGTGTTCATTGTATGCAAGTAATGTAACAAAACTACAACACAAAGGTAACTTATGCTGCCTTAAGCCCTTCAGTTTTAAGCGTATGCTAGTGTGCGCGCATAGTCAAACGCACAGCCTTGGAAAGTATACTTCACTTGACAGGCGTTCGAAGCGTGCGCAGTTTTGAACAATCTCTCGCCACAAGTTACAATGGTGCGCGTACATACTCATCTGATGACGAAATTTGCGTCACTGTACACTGACCGTCGCGTACGCGTAAAAAGTGAACTATATTTTGGGCTTTATATGTGACTTATAGGTGCTATCTGAAATTTCCTATTTCACACTTCTGAAGTCGTGATTATGAGCTTGTTAGGGCTGTCAAAAAAAATAAAACTACATTTGAATTTTATACTTAACTATTACTAATATTCAAAATATATTCGAATTTAAAAGGCATAATTTCAGTTAGAGGGAAAAAGCTTTTGGCTTGTCTCTCCACAAGAGGGCGCAATGAGCAAAATATTAATGCACCGCATTAAATTGTTTATTCAAAGCAATGAAATAACATGACTGTCTGCACAAAAAAAAGTGCATTACGTTTAAACTAACATTTAAAAATCAAATATAATTTCGCAAACGGTTAAAGATGTCCGTCTAGCACTTTTTTACATAGAAAACAATGGAAAAGCAGTGCAGAAAATGAGTTCTGTGTGAACAGCTTGGTCACGGTTTTGATGTAACCAAGATCTTCTCCGCATTGAGCTTCACTATTTCTGCAATGTTCTGAATGAACAACACAACAGCGCCGCATCAAGTGGGTTCAACTGGATAGGCTACGAAAAACATTAAAACGTAACAACTCTTACATTATCATCGCATCTCGTTCAATACTTGACGCACACCTAAAATTCGATTGCACCGTTTTTGCATTCGAATGTGGATTTTTATTTGAAATTCGATGAATATTCGAATTTTTAATTTTAATTTGACAGCTCTAGAGCTCATCGCATTCAAGTGCATTGTTGTCGGAAAGAAGAAAAATCATGGAGGACGCCAGGTTTATTCTTGCCTATTTCTTGGGGAAAGCCAAAATCTATTGAAGATTTAATTTTGAATAAACCAGCAATCGTTCTCCCCTCCGTCATGTTTACATTTTATGGCCCGCCCAACTTGGAAACTCGGGCATCAAATTTATCTCCGAGTTTCCCAGTAGTAAATGCGACTTGAGAGCTAGTTCAGGTTTGATTTCCCACTAGGAAACTCGCATTTACGATAATCCCGATAGCACGTATTTTGTACTTTTATTAGGGAGTAACCCAATAATGTAACATTATTTAATGTAACACTAAAAATGTTATAAACATTTTTGTTTTCCCATAAAAATTTTTGGTTATAATTCTTGAAAATAAATATATTTTGTATTCTTTTTTCCACTTACTCTTGCTTAAAGACCCTATAAACCTGTTTCTTTCCTGTTTTGAGGTATTTCCTATTGAAAGAGGAAGTCTGGGCAGGACTTTTTTAAATTAGCCAATAGATCACAGTTACAACCATGACCAGGCTAGTCAGAGGTTCGATTTCATGTGGTCTTTAAAACAAGTCAAAATAAATCTGTCAGCTGAATGTAATAAAACACATTTCTATCTCAAGATGTTCTTTAACAAGTAAAACAAAACAAAAATGTGATTCTACCAATATTTCTACAAGTTTTTATTTTATTACACAGATCACACAAACAACATGATTTGAGAAGTATCCATACTTGGATTCCAGACACAAATCAAAAGAAGGATTAGATTCTCACCCTGTGCAGAGTTACAGTGTGCTGTTCCCATATTACTGTCTCCTCCATTGCTGCACTCTGTATTGAGAGAAACAAAAAAAAAACAGAGAGAAAGAGATTAATAGAGAAACACACAAATCGTTAGATTAACATCAACAACTTTAATTGGTTACATTCCCACACGGCCTAAAGGATGCAGATGCATTCATTAAAACCAAGCGAGTTACACATTCGGAAATGTCTTTGAAAGCGTTTCAGAACATCCATAAATATGTTTAGAAATCCTCCATAGAGTCTAAATGATCTTCCTACACGTTATGTAGCAGACCTGGAAATTATGTAACGCAACAGACAAGGAAACAACAAAGGTGGTGAAACCTCACGCTAGGCTTGAGGAAAAGAAAGGACTGCTGACATACAGCAAAGCCACCTGAGGTGCTCAAACATTGATTTATTCACTTATTTCTCCATAGCTTCTGCAATGCAGTCACCTCGAACAGCAGCTTCATACAACGCCAGTGCTGCACAACTGTGCTCCTATAGATCATCCGATCCTTCGAAAAAACTCTCAATCGTCTCAATCTAATCAAATATTTAGAGAATGATTTTATGTAGTTGTAAGTGCTGATAATGTGCGGCAAAATAAACACCAACAGGGTGATGCAGAGGGTTTAAATGTGAGCGTCATGGTTTCAACCGTGAGCTTGAAGGATTGTGGGTTGTAGCTCTAGAAATGTTCCATGAGGGCAACTGTGCCGCCCACTTAATCACGTCCGTGGCAAGACCTCAAGTGAGGAAATCCATGAAGGATGAGGAATGTCAGCAGTGTCAGGACCGGAGGCAGCACCTGACAGGATATCCACGACTTCACGTACACACACACACACACACACACACACACACACACACACACACGCTCAAACATATATTTACTAATAGCAATTCTTCACTCTCTCCTCAAACGTGTTGTATAAGATTTTTTCGTCTCACTAAAGAGGGAATCTGTCACTTACATTAACAAAACCACATATAACTTTGACCTAAAAATCACAAAGATGTGAATTATTTACTCTAGGCAAGACATTGGGATGGACAAAAACATTGAGTGTCCACATTGGAGCTATGCAAGCTAGAAAATATGCAATATTTTTCATCCTTCTCAAGACATTCAATATATATTTTGGATGTTAACTTCAGCCACTTAGAATCAAAATGTTTAAAATATTAAAAAAGTAAATATACTAAAAATCTAGATAATCACTGAATAAACAAGGGAAAATAAAAGGAAAAATTACATAAAAAAATACTTATATATTATATAATTATTTTTAATAATAATTAAAAATAAAAAAATGTTTTTATATTGCCTAATATAAAATCAGTGTTTTTTATGTATTATTTATAAACTATTATAGCACTTTTAAATATTCTGAATTAGCTTTTATTTTTTAAGATTTTCAATTTTAGTTTTAGTAATTTTATGTTTTTTTATGCTTTTGTCAATTCTTATTAGTTTTGGTTTTTATAAATTTCTATTTAGCTTTAATATAGTTTTATTTACTTGCTAAGGTAACTTTTCTAATTGTTTTTTTTTTTATTTTATTTTTTATCTAATTATATACACATATATATATATATATATATATATATATATATATATTAGCTTTATTTCAGTAACCAAAAACGATCTGTAATAGTTTTAATAACACAACTGTATCAAATATACAGTAATATATACACATCAATATTTAGAATATATTTTTCTTGTGGTCAATAAATTGCCATAAAAGTCTGACATATCAAATATGAGACCAAAAAAATACATACCAAAAAAAAGTGTACATATTTGCCTAAAGGTTCAATAGACAGTTTAATTAAAAAAAATTAATAAAAAAATCTGACTATAATTCAGGCTTTTCAGGGTTAAATGATCCCAAATTCCAATGGGACATTCCAAAACAGAAATCTTCAAGCGTATGTGTGCAAACCCACAGGTACAGTATGTTCGAATGAAGAGCTTTGGATGTGTAAATGGAGAAGGTTTCTGTAACAAATGGAAACCGTGATGAGAGGTTGATGGCCTTCTGTGTGAAGTACAAGCGATTGCCTCCTGACCTCACGGCGATAGAGGAAGGATGAATGACGTCCCCGTGTCAAATCTTCACGAGCTGAGAGATCAAGTCTCAGTCCATCCTTCCAGTGCCTTTGACCTCGCAGATAATAACTCAGGTCTCGTTCGCTTCACAGCTCTGACTTCCCGTCACGTTGGGCCCGTCTCAAACCGCACACTACATCTTGTTAGCGTGCAGCTAGTTAAATAGATCTACTACAATCTGACAGCAAGAGTTATGGTTATCGGTCTCTTGCCAAGGCTACGAATCGCCTGCGGTCTGATCCCTTTAATCTCAACTGCGTTTTATAAAGAGCCCGTGAATTCTGAAGATCAAGCAGTTTTGGTTCGACTAGCATGCTAATCTGACCAAATGAAGTCTGTCGACAAGAGGGACTCATTAGTCCAACCTCTGCTATCTTTTCACGGTCGAGCAATATACTTTGTGGTCTTTCATTCACTAGATTAAACTGGTTGAACTGATAATCATGATTATTTTACTCAAAAATTATATTCATAATTATTAATAGCGAACACGCATGTGCATAGTTGGCAGGTTGGGAAGAATAAGTAAAACACCAAACAGAAAATGTATCCATTTAAGAGAAAAGCTCTGATTGGGGGATTAAACTCTTGACATCTGGCAACCGAAAGCATGAAAGCTTGTGGAGGCTTGTTACCAATGCAAGATAACGCAAATGTCAAATGAAAATTAAACCTTTTTGGGATAAATAACCAGCAGGCAAATATTATGCTTCATTAATTGAGAAATGCAAAAATCGTGAGCACAATTAAAGAGGACCTATAATGCTTCTTTTTCGACTTTCTTTATTGTGTAATGTTGCTGTTTGAAGTTAAAAAGCACAATTTCACTCCAAAGGGAGTTATTCTTTATATCAGTAAGCACTGTTTCTGAACTCGTTCCTGGAATTTCCACCCAAGACATATGCAAAAAAACCAAAAATCTGGTTGAATTGCGTTGATAGTGTGTTGAAACTTGTGGTTATGGTAAGGGGCGTGACACTTCTGAAACACACTTGAAAATGTTGACTAGGGATGTGACGTGAGGAAATTTTGAACCGTTAATAGATGTGTGACAACACATTGGAATTTTTCCCTCTTTTTCCACCTTTTAAATTGCTTGCAGTGCGTGTCCATGACTCCGCGTCCATAGGAATGAACTGAAAACGCTCGCTTTGCTTCGCACCAGTGAACACGCACCATTATGAATACGCATTTTCAAATTAGCAGCAAATCTGGGGCGGCAATTGCTTGAATAGTTCAATATTATTCTTAATGAAAAGCACAACAACAAAACAATATGACAAACTTGCTTAAATAGGCACTTTTACATTTCGCTTTGAAACCAAATCTTCCGCTATCGTCTTGTCAGTCGAGTGAGGCGAAATGGGCGAAGTGAGGTAAAAACTGACTCCTACTGCTCATCTGTGCTGCGACTCTTGTTCGGCTCACACTGAATTGAGCAGACGTGTTCAGTTTTTAATTGTAGAGTCTGTTCTCTAACTGAACTAAATGATTTTTATTATTATTTAAAATTTAAAAAAAACGACAGTGGGGGGCAGTGCCGAGGTGGGCAAGTGATGTAACACCGACTATCGCAGCAAGCCTACTGTTGACCAATCACAACACACTGGTCAAGCCGGCCAATCAGAGTGCATCGCACTTTTCGGAAGCAGGGGCTTCATAAAGAAACAAAGTGTTACTGACAGACTGGGAAAAGAGGTGCTGCAACAATGTAAAATGTGAAAAATAATGTTAATTAAACATGACTGACGGACTATGAATTCAAATAAAACGCAGACCAGATGCCGGGAAAGAAATAATAGGGAGGGAGGAAGGAGAGAGAATACAAGGGCAGTGTCTTGTGGGAAATGTGCTGACCTAGGGGACAATTACTGCAAGCTCAACCCTTCACCTGTGCCCTGCATGGCAATGAGCATCTGCTTGGATCGATTGGGTGCTATTAACATATCCTGCATCTTTGCGAGGCTTGTTAAAGCCACAGCTACTCTCAGAGGGATAGTCGTGCTGGCCTTTTCATGGTGTACTGTAAGAAAATGTAAGCTAGACAAGGCTATACTAAAAAAAAAAGGAAAAAAAAGGCACCAATTGACCTTAGTTGGGATAGATGCAATATTATTTTTTTGTGATGCAAATAAAAACGACGCCAACTAGTCATTCAACTAAAAGGACATGATGTAAGCTGAAATCAAACCTGTGTCCTCGTCTTTTCTATCCATCATTCCCACTGGGAAGTCACTCGGCCTACTCAGATTTAGTCAGTGACTCCAAATCATTGCATTCATTCCCTCCACAGCTAACAAGCTCATTACATCACGTGGAAGGAAGTGGATTAGAAATTCCATCTGCCTTTTGTACAACCTAGTCCTCTCTCCCTTGCTGAATGTTAAAAAGGAAATGCATGAGAAGTGGTGTAAACGTTCAGTGCATCCAACAGAGATGGCCAATTCCTAGTGTTCTGTAACTAATGCTACTTGCTTTGAATGAGCACACTTCTGATCTGTCAGATTTGCCGTCCAGGGCATTAGACATTCACTCTCTGGAACAACAGGCTGAATCATAGAAATCTTCCGAACAAGAAACCAAAGAGCACAGGAAGACCGTAATCCAACAAGTTAAAGCCTCGAGAGCTACTGTAAGACCGCAAGAGAACGTCCTTGAAAGATGATTCACATGAACTGTTTATTTGTCTTCTTGGAGATGCATTACATACTATGAGAGAGCATTTTAAAGAGACAGTTCACCCAACATTTACTCATGTTGTTCTGTGCAACACAAAAGAAGGTATTTTAAGAAATGTGTAAGTGGGTTTTCCTGTCCATGCAATGAAAGGGCGAACTATCGCTTTAAAGATCCGGTATTGTAGTATTTATGAGGATCTATTAACAGAAATGCAATATAATATACATATGTTTTCGGTGGTGTATGAAGACCTTACATAATGAACCATTATGTTTTTATTACCTTAGAATGAGCCATTTCTATCTATATACACCACGGGTCACCTTACATCGAATTCGCCATTTTGCGCCACCACGTTTCTACAGTAGCCCTAAATGGACAAACTGCTCTACAGAGTGCGTTTGCTTGATTGGCTACTCTCTGCTGTCTCAGACGACATCTTTGTCCTGTGTCGGCCACCATAGCTTCTCTATGTGCTTGTTGCCGTCAAACAATCTGAGAATGCATTGCGATGAGTTCAGTGGAAAAAAAAAAAAATGCTTATTAACTGAGAATTTAACTTAGCATCATGCTAATATCCAACTCAAACCAACTTAAAAATCAATTGCAAGTCACGTCTCCAATTGTCGTTGCAGCATTCCAAATTGGTCACTTATGAGGTTCTGTGGTGGATAGGATGACACCTTAGAAGTCAGCTAACTATGTAGGCAGTAGACAATTAGGTAGCTCACTAGGCTTTGAAACAGAGCTTTGGATTTATCCTGTTAAACACAACATTACTCATCCTTCAGTTGCTCCTGACGGTCTAGGCAAGCTGCCAGACAGCTCCAGAGTTGGAGGGTATGGAAAGAAACTTACCCAGGAATTACACAGCACTAAGAGGGGGTACAAACGATTTGTTGCCTTAACACAGACAGCTTTAAAAAAATATATAAGCTGTGAAGAAAATACAAAGAAATATATGTATACAAGGATTTTTTGCAGCAACTGACAAGCAGAAATCCCACTTGAGGGGAAACAATATGGTACTTTGGTACTTAAATATTCATAAACAGAAGTGTGGAAAACGCAGGGCGACTGAAGCCCGGCTGAGAAAAGTTTGCACTCTGGAGAGCCAAAGGAGGGTTGGGAGGATTTATGCCCATCTTAAGGCTGATCGGCGCCGTAAAAACGCTGATGCAACATTCCCTGCACCATTTTGCCAGAATTTATGGGTGGTTTTCATCGGCCAGTCGAAAATCTAACAAAGGGGCCCACTTGATTCCTGTTGACAGTAAATCTTATTTCACAGTTTCTTCTGAAGTTTTGCTAAGTTTACACACAGTGAAAGAGCTCTTTAGAGAGCTCGACGGTCGTCTTTTATTGCACTACAAAGGCAGAACATGACTGGGCAATACAGTTCCTGACTTTTAGCAACCCGTTCAAAACTGACCCGAAGGCACAGAAAAGCTGCACGTTTATGACTTTTGTTTGGTTCTCTAGTCTCGAAATTCAAAGAAACGCACATACATTCACAACAAACTCTGATTCTGTATGTTCAAGCTCTATGACTAAGCATGACAACATTGCTTTTGCTGGCAAAGGCGGCCCACTTTACTTTGGCTAACAGCAAAAAGGAGGCAAAAATATTTTTTTTTTCTGATGAGGCAGCATTGTGAGGTTGTGTTTGTAAATGTAAAGATTTGTAGCACTGTAGCTATTTGCACTAATTGGTTTTGAGAGCAGCAAGGATGGAGCGATACGGTGAGAGAGAAAGGGAAGGTTTTCTCATTTTCTAATTGACTGGTGTGTCTCCCACCAATCATTTGTCAATCAATCTTCTTCCAGTAACTTCTAGGCAAAATTAATCTTGAAATAGAGATATGCGAGATGGAATGTTAATAATTAATGACTTTCACATTTTCTGCCCATCATGTTAACATTAAACTTTATTAAAATGAACTGCGTGGCAAGTCTCCTGTACAGAGCAGTGTGTGGTAGCCAAAATGTTGGTTGCTAAGATGTTCTGAGTCTTTTTTCCAAATTACTGTATTCTGGGTAGTTGCTAGGTGGTTATTTACTGGCCCACCCCCAACTCTATGATATTAATTTTTTGTTCAAGTTAATTAGGGGCTGTTCACACAGAATAATTCTCCATTCCACTGCGCTACTTTTCCATTATTTTTCTATGTAAACATGCACTAGATGGATGTGTTTGTTACGCTCGCATCTTACGTCTTTTGCAGCGTCACACTGAGTTATAAAAACGTGGTGCTCAAGGTAAAATCTTGACCTTGCGTTTTTTTTTCCCCATTCCACTGCCTAGGTCTCGCGTTTTTCAAAGCAAAAATGCATTCTGTGTGACCCGGACCTTAAAATATGGTGCAGTTAGCTTAGCAACATGCTAACGTGAAACTAAAATTAATTGAATGTCGAGCCTACCATATGGAGTGGTGTGTGTGGTTGCCAAGCCATTGCCACATGGTTGCTAAGGTGTTCTAACGTATAGCTATATGGTTGATAGATCAAATGCTAACATCAAATTCCATATTTGCAAGTCAAGTCCCATTCGAAGTTACTGAGATCACAATTCTGCTTTAGTATGGTCTTGGTGCAATTAGCATGTGATTAAAGGTTCCTCCAAGGGGACCGTCCTCACAATTAGTCTAACACAAGTTGTTCTGGATAAAGCAAAACATGATACATCAGAACAGACTTCTGCTTTTAAAGTCCCACTCTGTTTCTAACCATACTAATAATAACTTTCAAGTACACAATGAACACAGCCGACATCACCTTCACTCCCTATTACTCCATATACTGTCACAAATTTCTGGATGCCCACAGGCTGTAATCAAACACCTGATGTCAAACGTGTCATAAAAATATTCCTGTGTGATGGGAATCACTGTAACGATTGCCCTAATGCTGCTATATAAACGTGTGAGAGCCCAGAGTGCTCCAGATTCATTGTGACAGATTTCCTCAATCAAGAGATTCCCACGCTAGAGATAAAACTTCATTGCATCAATTCATCAACCTGCTCAAGTAGCGAATTGCTCGTCTGAGGAAAGTCATGACTGCAAGGTTACGAAACAAGTCATTTGTTGAAGACAACACCACTTTGAATGGATTTTAAGATGTTTTAGAGTATTATCCTAGACGTTGTACTTTCCATGTAGTCAAACAGTTAGCTTACCTAAAGTTTGGCGGACAAGTCAACAGCTTTTTATGTAAATAAAGGTTTTGTTTCTAGTAGTAAACTGTTAGTCTAGTGTAAATATCAGGGTTGAGCAAAACTCAGAATTGAAGAATTTCAATTAATGAGCTGGAATTAGCGATGAAAAGGAATTTCAAATCTGGACTGTCTAGTAACGGAAAGGTTGTAAGTTCGAATCCCACATGGGGTTTTCCATGAGCTCCCGACATCATGCGCTCCCCTGGTTGCTCCAAGGACACTATGAATGTAAGGCCCTGTTTACACCTGGTATTAAGATGCTTTTTGATCGATCAGGTCATAAGTAGACGAGGGAAACACATTCCAGTTTAAACTTAGTGTTTTAACAGTCCCTTTTGTCCACTTTCAACCACTTCTGTCCTGATTTCTTCGAGGGGAGGGTTTATGGGTGGGTAAATGTATGGGTTTTTCAGATCTTTCAATCTAATAGATCAAAATAAGCTTTCACAATTTACATATGAACGTGTCCAGAGACAACGGAAAAACATAAGGATCATCAGCTTTCAGATAGCCGCAAGACCACGCTGAACACAGTTGAGTGCGTGTTAAAAATCAGGAATGGTGAGAGAACATTATGCTTGGTACATTTTTCATCTTCAAACCAAACTTGGGTCTTCAGATGACAAAGTTTAAATCCCGTCTAGGCTAATGTTTACGTGTTAGGTCAGTAGGCGGAGAGTAGTTGGTCTTTCAAACACATCCGACTACGAGCGTCTACACTACGAAAGCAATCTGGTCGAATGCGTTTTCAACTACCTCTGGAAGTGGTCAAAAGCTCAGAATGTTTTAGACCACGTTTACACCTGTATTTAGCGTCATCTACTTGTGATCCGATCGACCAAAATGCATCTTAATACCAGGAGTAAACAGGGCCTAATAAGTGTAGTGTAAGTCATACTGTTTGCACACATTATCACACTAAATATTGCATTCCCAGATGGACCGGTTGCACATTCACCTACGCCTTGGTCAATCAACTCTTCATACTGCAGGAAGAATCCTGGCTTGACTGGCAGCCAATGCTCTAAACTGTCAGAGGTCTGGAAGCAAGGGCAGCTATGGACCCTCTCACAGATGGATCGGACAGCTGAACACAGCCGTAACGAGTGGTCAGGGCCAAACTATTCTGACAGGAAGCTACCCAAGTAATTTTTAATTAATGATACAGGACCTGTTTTGAGGGGGTGGAAGGGGTTATCAATCCTAACAGAGCTGGAATAAAGTCAATTATAGTAAGATGCACAGATGGTGTGCATATATGTGGTTTTTACATAACGACAACTGGATGGGGGCGATCTGACAGGGAGGATGATAAAACTTGGGTCTAGGATAATTGGCTTGCAAGCGGCATGCAAACAATCCATGAAATTCTTGCACAAGTTCACACTTGGCCTTCTAATAGTCTCTGGAGACACCTTCAGAGATAACGCCTAGACCCGAGATACCCCATTAAAACTGAAAAAGATATCTGCATCATTAGGGTGGGAAAGTGACGGAGTTGTGTGAGTGATTTTCTGCTTACCACCAAGTCTCCTCTTTGTAATGTGTGACTGAGGCATTGCGAATAGTAAGTGTCAAGCTCATCTTAACTGCTAACAGTCATTACTATGCTAGTGTGAACTGAGAGACAGGGATTTAGTGTCTTTTTAAATCTGGATATGCAGCACATTATCCCTCACCACAGGAGAGTGAAATTGAGAGAGTGAAACGGAGGGAGCAAGAGGGAGAAACTAAAAATAGCTCTCTCGTTGTCACCATTGGGTTCAGATGCAGGGAACTAGTGGGGCTGTGATGCGGACGACATGAAGATGGCGTTCAGGGGAGACGGTAGCGGTGGCGTGCTGCTACGAGACATGCGGCTGGATTAAGCTAATTCAGTGTCGACAAGTGCTATTAGGCAATTTTTATGAAGTTGTGTGAGTGTATGTGCAGGTTTGAGATGATACGGAGCTAATCCACAAATGAATGCAGAGGTGCCACACTGTAACCAAATTAGATACTATGTTGGCCACCGAAAAAAAAAGGAAGTTTTACTCACAAAGTTGTGGATAAATGACCTATTTTTCTCTCTGTGCTACAAGAAGAAGTCTTCATGATATAAAGAAAGGATGCACAATATTTTGGGAACATATCAGTATCAGCTGATATTAGTAAATTTTTTTGTTGTTATCGGTCAACCTTGTCCGTGTATGCTCGTTTCCATCTATTTTTTGAGGATTTTATATTACTTTTCACCATCATCTACAGTAGCACTAACTAGGGATGGCTCTAGATTATGGACAAGATGTAATATAATTCTTGGGGGGAAAAACATCAGTAGTTTGACAATGTTTTTTTTACTTTTCTAGGGATAAAAATGAACTGAAGAAGTTATGAAGAATATCTGAAAACATGTCTGGCAAGAATCATGTAGTGCAACCAACGGGCAGATATGTGGGGCGGAAAAAAAAAAATAAAAGAGGAAATTATATCATAGAGAGGACCCCAGTAGACCCTCATTGGATGGATGGATGGATGGATGGATGGACTTTGTGTGACATGACAGGGTTAGTTCAGGTTGTAAAATGTTGTGTGGTACAACCCCACAAAAACGTAATATCTATGAATGAAAAATGTATGTAAAAAGCATTATTTTTACACTGAAATCTATATTTAAAAACTTATATTAATAGAAAAATAATATATAATATAGTAAAATAACGAGCTTCCGGTGTGACAGCCATACGCATTCGACTTGCGTCTAAAAAGCGTTAACTTCTGCGACGTACTACACAATGACATGACCTACTACGCGTTATAACGTAGAATATAGCATAGTATGTCATGGCGTAGCGTAGAACGTCATTGTGTACTACGTCACGGAGGTTAATGCTTTTTAAATGCGTATGGCTGTCGCGCCAGAAGCTCGTTATTTTACTTTATAAAGTTTTAAATAAGGATATTTGTCTTAAACAAGCGCATCAATTCACTTCAGAAGGCCTTTATTAACCCACTGGAGCTGTGTGGAGTATGTTTTATGATCGCTTGGACAAGCCAAGATATTTTTAATGTAACTCTGATTGTGTTTGGCTGAAAGAAGAAAGTCATATACACCTAGGATGGCTTGAGGGTAAGTAAATTATGGGGCAATTTTAATTTTTGGGTGAACTAACCCTTTAAGTCAGAATTATTGACAGGTGACATCCTTTACCACAATACTACAGAAAATTGTACGATCAGACCAGAGTTAAGTGTTAACACAGCCAGACAGAGCAAGAAGCTGCATTGGACAGTGCAAACAAAAGCTCCCAGAGAACATTGCGTATGTTGACTGGCAGCCAAAAGAAGATGAGGAAGGTGAAAAAACATCCAAATGTCCCTCTTAAACACACACACACTACCTTTGGATTTGGCATCAGACTGCAACACGTAGGAGCTGATGACTGATGACTTCAGAAATGGAGAAAGATGTGTCTCAAAGTGCTGACGATGGCTAAAAGCCCCAGTCCAGGAGCATGTGATCCCGCTATTCAAACGAAGGAGCAGGAAAGCTCACAGCAAGGGGAGGTGGTCCCCAGAGGACGTAGTGACATCCTGCACATACGCATCACAGCAACGTCACCACCGCTGCAGATTTATAGCACTAAAGGCACACCGATCACTGCAGCTAAACGGAAACTAATCGCTAACGTCAATTTGCGCAACTGTTGGGGCACTTGTTGTACTCCGCCAAAGTATTAAGAAACTAAAAACGCACCACTGCCAAAGGTCTAATGTGCTTAGCATTTCAGACCCAAATCTGGTTCAACTTGAGTTTAAGTTAGAAATCTACCATTATCACAAAAATAACAAGAACCGCAATGAGCATAAACATTACTTACAGCCGTTAGATCACCTCAGAAGAACCAGAAACATATCTGTAGATTTTTTCAGTCATATGTATTCTCCAAAACCAAGGTCCCGCAGACCTGTGCGCATGCCAGCAAGGCTCCAGCCCTCATACTGATCCTGCCTGATCACACCGAGATCCCCGATTCAATCGGCACGAGGCGGGGGAGGGAGGAAGATAGTGCAGAGAGAGGGGGAAGGGAGGGAGAGAGAGGTACACACAAAAAGAGAGAGTCCCAACCCTGCCCCAATGTATCAAGCAGTGGCAAGTCAAGAACAGAAAGTCACTGTTCAATCACTTCGCAAAAGAGATGAGGCGCATCCGCCGACCGCATCGATTTGCTGAGCAGCTCAGGCTCTTTTAAAAAGTACTCCGAGCACTTCCAGTAAAGTTGCATCGCTCCATTCAAATGGTCTTTTATTCTCGCCGAGTTCTTGCTTTACTTCACACCAAACGTGCGCCGTTGAAGTAAATCCCCGTGGCTTGGCAACATTCAAGGGAGTAAGTGTGTGTACTGAGCTGCAGCAGTGCTTCACTGTAGAACTGCTCTGCTCAGTAGGAGCACAGATCCATCTGCAGTAGAAAGTGCTGTATCGGTCTTAACCCTTTCAGTGCCACTGGGGGGACAACGCTTCAAAATCCCTCTAGTACTCAGGCTATGAAGCCTGCAGGTAAATGTGAATGGTAAAGCAGAGTACAGAAATGCAACACTGGAAGTCTTCATTATACAATCGGTTCCTCTAACTGCTAAAGTGAAGATACACTTTTGAGGTAGTTTTAAAGAAATATTCATGAATTTGGTCAATCATAACCAAAGTTAAAGGGATAGTTCAACCAAAAATGAAAATTATCCCATGATTTACTCACCCTCAAGCCATCCTAGGTGTATATGACTATCTTCTTTCAGACGAACACAATCGGAGATACATTTAAAAATATCATTGCTCCTCCAAGCTTTATAATGGTTGTGAAGGGAGGGGGGGGGGGGCACAATTTTTCCAAAAAAAGTAATCCATCCATAATAAAACTAATCCATACAGCTCCATTGGGTTAATAAGGGCCTTTTGAAGACAAATATCAATATTTAAAACTATGAATTCAAATAACTAGCTTCCGGCGGACCACCGTACGCATACTGCGCAAGTCGACTTGTGCCAAATGAGTAACCCCCGACGCGATGTATGACATAGGATGTAGGAGTAGCGTAAGCTTAGAGGCCTCTCACAGTTCAAACAAATAGGTCTGTGCAACAAACTCAAGCTCCTCTCCTCTTATATCAAATTCTTCCGACATTTCTATTTAAAATTTCTCTTTTTAGACTTCTAATTCGTGACCGGTGTTTTGTTTTGCTCTATCCACTGGGCTTCCACGTTCGTCACTGCATCATGCGTTGGGTCAGTGGTCACTCTTCTGCGCAAACCAATGCGCAGGCTAATATTTTTCGTACAAAAACCCATCGCTTCACTCTATTAACCCACTGGAGCCGTATGGATTACTTTTATTATGGATGGATGCATTGTTTTGTTTTGTTTTTTGCTTCAAAATGTGGCCCCCCTTCACAAACATTATAAATAAAGCTTTGAGGAGCAATGATATTTTTTAAATATATCTCCGATTGTGTTCGTCTGAAAGAAGGTAGTCATATACACCTAGGATGGCTTGAGGGTGAGTAAATCATGGGATCATTTTCATTTTTGGGTGAACTAACCCTTTATCATTTGGGTGAACTAATCTCTTTAACAAATGAACAAGTTTGGCATCAGTACAAGAACAATTTTATATTATGAAACAGTCAAGTTAAAAACAAGACTCAAAAACGTAATACTTAAATAACTGGATAAGTTATGTTTGAAGTAAATATAAAACAGTCGAATTTAGTGTCACCAATGCTTCCTCCATTTAACTTGAAACCCACTGTGTAAATGCCAGACTTCATACTCCCTAAAAATGTTGGAAATGCAGTCTACATGTGTAGCTCCTTCAACAGGCTGTCAGGCTGGAATGCACGAGCCCGAAGTAACGGCAGATTCCACACACGTTTTCCTTTCCTCACTCCTTCACACTCTTTAGCACAGCTAAAATATGAGATTACTTTGCTATCAATAGAGGCAGCAGAAAAATAGTGTGCTGACCAGAGTTCATATATAAACGGTTGTCTAGACCAATCATGCTGACAATGCTACATACTACTAAGCATGTTTACTGCTCTTTAAATTCAGTATGTGAGATGCTGATAGAGGTGACCAATTAATAAACAGGTTTTTCTGCTGAATCAGTGCCATTTGAAGCCCAACCAACTAGTTTTGTTCTCGTAGCATACAGGTTGTGTCAGCATTTAACTCGCCAAAGCATAAGCACTGTTATGTCCTAAAGGTTTATGTTACTTATAAAAATATTTGCATATTTGATTAAATTTTCTTTCGATTCCACAGTGATGTTTGACTGAGGTCAGGGAAGAAATAGCATCTTCCTCAGATCAGCAACAGGACTAGACAGCCTGGCGAACATAAGCAGAGTTTTGTCAGCCATCTCCATTCTGCCAGCTTGCTGCATCATGTTTGGAAAGCCATTCGGCAGCATTGTGACAAATATGTCTACACTAGAGCAATGAATAGTAGATATGCTGAAAAATGACTACACTACTAAATTACACTGTTCTGAGAAGATGCTTTTAAATAACTGCAGATAGTTAAAAATCAGACTCACTAATCTGTCTGACGTGTTCACACAGAAAGCATTTTTGAAATTAAAAACAAGACGTAGGGCAGTGGAATGAAAGAAAATGCAAAGACAACGCGTTTTTAAAAAAGTTGAACTTGAGTGCTGCATTTTTAGAATGAAGTGTAAAGGTGCGGTCATATTTAACATGGTTCGGTTCATTTTCATGGCCGAAATGCAGTTATTTTTTAACAGGAATCCACGCGATTGGGAATATCGCTGAAGGGCAAAATATTTTCCCAGATTTTGCAGAGATTTAAAGTTGGTCACATGGATTCGCCGCATTGACCAACAGAATGCTGCTTGAATTGAAGGTGACCAGAAAAGTATTGCATTACAATACTGCGTTACTCTCTAAAAAGTAACTAATTGTGTTACTTAGTTACTTTTTATGGAAAGTAATGCGTTACTTTTGTGTTACTTTTTTCTCTTCTGGCCTGGGCTTGTTTGTTTGTTTTTTAATAACAAAAAGTTAGATTTTTGGCAAATGTAAAGAGTAAAAGTAATGCATTACTTTACTAGTTACTTGAAAAAAGTAATCTGATTACGTAACTCGCGTTACCTTACCCCCAACAATGAAAGTGACTTCTGTGTGAGCTGAGCTTCATACATCGCCACACCATTGACAAAAGTCAATGTCTGTCTAGCGCATACACAGAAATTAATGGTAAAGCAGCACAGTGGAATGCAAAAAAGCGCCCTGTGTGATTGGCCGCTTACTGCATTAAAAAAGTAACAGATAAATCTAAGCTTTATTGTACAATATTCATGTAACGTAAAGCTAACAATCTGTTAATTTAAAGATAAACACAAGAAAAATCAATTTTGGAAACTACATACCTGGATGAACAGCAAAAAAAGGTCCAGTGCAAGCTAACAGCTTAGCCTGCTTAACAAAGAAATGCTCTTTTAATTAGGTAGAATGAGATGATAATGATAAAATGTTACGTATTTGATCAGGCATTAAGCAAGGGTTAGGCTCCGATCATTGCTGTTCGATGGCCATCTTGGCAGCTGTTTTCTGAGCTTGACAAATTGCTTCCCGTCGACAAACCGTAATGCTGGATATTTCATAGTACAGCTGCTGATAAAGCTTTTAAGTGCCGTTAACATCAGGTTTGTTTGAACTAGTCCGAGTGAATGCAAGAGAGAAACTAAAATCGTCTGACAATCCAAACTATCCAAATTCTGACTAACTGGGAACTGATGCCATTACATTAGTATGAACTGATCCCAAAGCAGCATGTAAGACCACATCTTCTGCATCCATTGAAGGACTTCTTTGGGGGCGAAAAAAGAGAAAGAAAAAAAAAAAACATCACAGCAGTGAAGCGACTCCACTGTATCGAAAAGGCTATAAATAGCTCAAGGCTGCTGACTCTACAGTATTATAAAGAGCCCATAGGTAATGATTAGGGCTCGGATTTCAGCAGGAGCGAGGGGACACATATGGATGGATGGATGCTGTAGTTCATTTCCATCCAGTGACCTCCACCAGTGACATTCACATAGGTTGGAGAAAACGTGCATGTGTATGGATTTCTATATTCTATATGAACGTAAAAACATATATTCAATGTATTATTCAAACCAAGCCCAAAAATAACTAACAAAAAGAAAGCTGTGAAAAGCATACAATAGGAAAGAACAGTGTCTAAATGATGGTAAAGGATGTTGCTATAGTAGCCTTGATTTCTAGTAGCCTTGATTTCTCAAGGACATTATTTATAAGCTGTGTCCACCATGGAAAAGTGCATGGAAAGAAATTCATATGCGTTTAGAACAAAATGAGGGAGAGTAAATGACAGAAATGACATTTTTGTGTGAACTCTCCCTTTAAGACTGATGCACCTGAAGTGTGCCGGATCTCATGTAGGGGACGTTATCTGCTGGCATGTTATTTTAGGTTCTCAGCTGGTATCAGAGGGGAGGACGGGGAATCTCTGATGATGGCCAGACCACCGGCAACGTCACACTTGTGCCTGAAGGGTCACATCAGGGATCACTCACTTCCAGTCATTTCACTGTGACACGGCTAACTTTAGATCACTCTCTTAATGGAATCACATGCTTTGACTCACAACAGGCAAAAACAAATTAATTAAAGAACTAAATTACAAACAGATTAACTTTAACGGAGTGATAAAAATATGGAAAATAAGCATGAACATTTAATATTTTTAATACTATTTTATACTTTTTTTTTTGCAGAATGTATTAATTATCTGCCAAAACCAATACACACACAAAAATATATTATATATATATATATATATATATATTATATAAATAAAATAAACACAGCCAATATTGGTATGGCAATGATATATTGTGCTTTCCTAATATATGCAACATATATTCAGCTTCTGATCATATAGAAATGTTTTTTAATTATTAACTCTTTCCCCACCATTGACGCAATTTTCCGTCATTTAAGAGACAACACTTCCCTGCCACTGACGGAATTTGTTTTCACCATTATGCGGTAGGGGGCGCTATTACACATCTTCTGAAAGAGTACAGAATCTCCTGATCAAAACACAGGCGAAAAAAGGAGCAGAAACAAGCCATAAAAGCATTGCTTATGCACGTATTCTGAAAAAATAAATAAATAAATAAATAAAAAAATAAAAAAGTTATTTTCTCAGCTTTTTGGTCGAAATGTTTTATGTAACTTATCCTCATTCAGTTGTTGATAAAATAATGCATGAAGCTAGAATAAAACTTTTTTGATGTTGTTGACATTTAAAAGCAGAGGCTCTGTATTCTGGGGGCCATGAAAGTTTTTATCAAATTATTAAAAATGCTGGCAATGGCTGGCAATTTAAAAAAAAAAAAAAAAAAAATCACTGGCGAGGAAAGAGTTAAAGGATTAGTTCAATTCAGAATTAAAATTTCCTGATAATTTACTCACCCCCATGTCATCCAAGATGTTTATGTCTTTCTTTCTTCAGTCGAAAAGAAATTATGGTTTTCGAGGAAAACATTCCAGGATTTTTCGATGTTTCCAATCATTTCAATGTTTCCAATCGTTTCACTAGATAAGACCCTTATTCCTCGTCTGGGATCATGTAGAGCCCTTTGAAGCTGCATTAAACTGCAATTTGGACCTTCAACCTGTTGGTAGATGTTAAAGTCCACTATATGGAGAAAAATCCTGGAATGTTTTCCTCAAAAACCTTAATTTCTTTTCAACTGAAGAAAGAACAACATAAACATCTTGGATGACATGGGGGTGAGTAAATTATCAGGAAATTTTAATTCTGAAGTGAACTAATCCTTTAAGATTTATAGTATCGTTCATTGCATCGGTTATCAGCAATAATGTGAAAATAGCTGGGGGCTCGTCCGGGATATACCCAAGAAACACAGGACTGAGAAAGAAGTCATCCTCCATCAAAGGTAAGTTGTTTTTAATGATTTCCTGTGGTGGTAGGATTGAATGATGTCATAATAGTTAGTGTTATCCTTGCATGTAGCTCAGAGAGTTAGTCCAGGAAGATTTGTCTGTAAGGGTAGTGTTTAAACGGACAGCTAACTGACAAATAATTTGGTTATCCCTCCGGCGCGAGGAATATCCGTGCAGATCCGCTCTGACAGATAGGTCCGTTTAGATCTAAAAACAAAGTGTTGATGGGAATATTCCGTTTGACGAATTAATAAAATTGGCTGAATAATTATAATTAAAGAATTATAAAGAGACCCCTTTGGTGTGGTGTGGAAAATTAAAAATCAAAATTGTGATTAAGTGAAGGATGGGTCAAAAGATATCAAGACCAATACAAGATGAGAAAACCCAAAATTGGATGTTTAGAAATAATTGTGGATATTGGACCAAACACCCTATTTATCAAATTTAAAGGGGTGGGCTCAGGGAAAAATAACCATCAGTGCAACCCTAAAAGATTCCCTTAAAATTTATCAGCAGATGCTCATAAATAAAAGAGACAAATCCTATCAGCGTATCAATAATCAGAGCTATTAGATGAGACTGTGACTCTAAAATCCAGCCTACTGAAACAGACTCCACTCACACCAGAGTGCATGCTGGGAGTTATCAGAGACCTCCGCGGAGTCCAGAGAGGACCGGGAATGCTCTGATAACAGTTGTCCCTGACAAAGATTCGACCCCCACGACAAACACACACCTTCTCCCATGGTGAACAAAAGCAGGAGGGTTGGCTCCAGTGAGATATGGACATCAGGCTCGCATTTCACATTTAATCAATTCAGAAGATTAACAAGGACAGACGACTGATTACAGTTGTGCTTCGAACCGACAGACAAACTCGCGCAAACAGCCTCTAATGAAAGCACGCAATTACAAATACGTCATATATGCACATCTTTTGGACCGTTTACAGCTGAAATGCTATTTTAATGAATCCCAAAGAGTAAAAAATGGCCTCATTTAGGGAAGCAGAATAATTGTGCGCTTCTACTGGAGTCGTATAAATAGGCGCGTCTCGGGACGCTGCATCTAAAAATTGACAGAGGCAAAATTAAAGTGGCCAAACGAAAACGAGCCTGTTCATGCATCTGTAAGCAGCCAAGTCTGTATTCAGCTACTGACCATAAGCTTTCCAGAGAATAAGAAGTGTCCAAACGCTTGTAACGCATAAGGGTTGATTTGCAACAGCATTAAAAATCTGTCCAATACTGATAAGCAGATAATTATTTTAATGTAATGGCTGACAACATACATTAAAATTACAATCTAATTTGTCGAAATATAACAAAATAAAACCATTTCAAAATAAAAATCAATCATTTTAAATGCTACAAGTCAATTTTGGCATCACAACATTATGTACAGTATGAAAATCTATATTCATTTTGAGATTACATTCAACAGCTTATTAAATTAGAGGTTTTAAAGATTAACTTTCAGTGAGTGAAAAAAATAGGGAAAATGAGCTTGAACATTTATATACAGACTGAAAACAAAAATCAAGGTTTAATTTGTTAAAATTAGGCATCAAGAGCTAAATGTTTGAAGAATTTATTAATCTAGGTTAATGTTAATTTATAAATATAATATAGTTCATTGTTAACATGAATGTATTATGTACAAAATGAGTTAAGTACAAAAAGGTACACTACCAAAAGTTTGAAGTCAGTAAGATTTAGTAAGAAAACAGTAATATTGTGAAATAATATTATAATTTAAAGTAACTGTTTTTTATTTGAATATATTTCAAAATGTAATGTATTCCTGTGATCAAAGCTGAATTTTCAGCATCATTACTCCAGTCTTCAGTGTCACATGATCCTTCAGAAATCATTCTAATATACTGATCTGCTGCTCAAGAAACATTTCTGATTATTATCAATGTTGAAAACAGTTCTGCTTAATATTTTTTTTGTGTAAACCGTGATACATTTTTTCAGAATTCTTTGATGAATAGAAAGTTCAAAAGAACAGCATTTATTTGAAACAGAAATCTTTTGTAACATTATAAATGTCTTTGCTGTCACTTTTGATCAATTTGATGCATCCTTGCTGAATAAAAGTAGATTTCTTTCAAAAAAAAAAATCTTACTGACCCCAAACTTTTGAATGTATTGTATATTTAGAAATTAACATTCATCTAGATAAATAAATGCAGTTAAATTATTTTTTTCATTGTTAGTTCATGATGCCTAATAAATTAACTAATGGTGATGTATTGAACCTTACTGTAAAGTGTTACCAAAATCTCTAAAATCTCTTTTAAAAACATTTTAAAAGTTTGGCATATCCCTACATACAGGTATGACCCTCTTAATGAAAGCTTCAAGAGATTATTGGAAGAAAACTATTAAAGGCCCACTGAATACCTTGAAATACGCATTATTCATTCAATGTGTTGAGGTAATTTCCACTGAAACAGGAAGACAGGGCGGGACATAGAGCAGCTCCTCCCCTTATTCGTTTATATCACAGCTCGGACAGAGCCATTGAACTCGGCAAAGCCTCATTTGTAAGCTTATGACAGTTACAGGCTAATAGATTCCCCTTTTAGATTCAATATGAAACTGTTACTAAAGCAAAACAGTGAAGATAATCATGCTGAGGATGTGTAGTTTGAAAAGTGTGTAATTTATGTAATATATCTCTTCTACTCATCAATGCTGTTTCTAATGCCGTCAGCTGTCCTCCTAATCTGCTCCATATCGCTTTAAAATATAGCATTCTGCGCGAAATTCAAATGTGTCCGATATGTTTTCTAGTTATTGCCGATTCGCAAGTATGATCCGCTCTGTGCTATTGTGACTCAGGTGACACTAATGCAAAACCAGACTTCATTCGCCCCAATGGAAAGCATATTTACACTGCATCGTCCCCTATCCCCTATATAGTGCACCATATAGAAAATAATAACTGTGTGAACAAGTGACAGATTTCAGCCGCAGCTTCAGCATCTATTTATAGTGTAGGGGGCGGGATACTTCAGATTCCAGACAGCATTTGATTGGACAGAAAATCTGATGAGAAGCTGAAGTCCGCGGTGATGTCATGAAAATCATTGATCCATATTGGCAGAATTGAGAGACTGTATGTTTTGAACGCTTATCTTCTAAAATTTGTCAATTTTTTTGAGCACACTAGCTTATAGATAACAGTAAGGCTAACATATTTATACTAAATGCCAAAAAATTCAATTTTGATTTCATGGGGACTTTAAACATTTCTCAGTCACCAACATCAACAAAGAGAGAATGTTTGAGACCGGATGGCGTCGGCCCGTATCACTACACAACTTGTTTTGCCGAAACCAGTATGACAGCTCACTACAACGAAACAATCTCAACGAACAGGTATGTCAGATATGACGCGTACCCTTGCACTCTCACCGTGTCTGTGTGTGTTTCACTGTTTGCATTACAGCATCTGGCTCATGTCCAGGTGATACCGTGGTGAGAAATACTACACCAGACAGCAGGAAACCAAGGCCTCGTTAACCCCGGTGTCACGGCTGACCTTTGAACCCTCATGCCGCAACTAAAAAAGAGAGGATGCTAGAGTTATACAAATAAACAAATTACTACGGAACACACCCTTATATAATCTGAC
The DNA here is from genome assembly GCA_039654765.1 of Mylopharyngodon piceus. Taxonomy (NCBI): domain Eukaryota; kingdom Metazoa; phylum Chordata; class Actinopteri; order Cypriniformes; family Xenocyprididae; genus Mylopharyngodon; species Mylopharyngodon piceus. The sequence continues at coordinate 3,985,454 of CM077459.1, read as the reverse complement.
TACACTAGTGCTTGGGCAAAATGACATGCGTCAACTTTCCCTTTGTTACGCAAGTTAGTTTCAGAATGAGAGGGATGAGAGTGAAACAACAGGCAGTTTCTGACTGTCGCCTCTCAGCATGCAGGATGAATTTTAAATCCTACCCTTTGATGTTTGGGACCAGTTTTGCTTCAGGACTCTACACTTATTTTATTATTTTTCTTAGGAACACTCATGCCTACAAGTTAAAATTTATAAGGTGGACAGGCAAAGCTGATAAGCAGGCGAAAGTGAATTAAGAATTACTTCAGAAAAATTATTTATACTAATAAGACCATTTAAGTGACTTATGTTTTAAATCCATTCACCAAAACTATCTGTTCAGATTCATTCACAAACAAGAAGCCTAAGTTGATCAGTTAGTTCACAAAGGAAATGCTCTGATAGTTAAAATTCAATTCAATTCAATTCACGAATGAGATGCCTAATTTGTTCAGTTTGTCCATGAACAAGATGATTTGTTCGTTCAGTTCATTCACGAGATGTCCAGTCTGTTCAGTTGTTTCATGAACGAGATGCTTTGCTCACTCATTTTGTCCAAGAACAAGACGCTTCGCTTGGTTAATTTAAGAACGAGATGTATTGATTCATTCAGTTTGTTTACAAACAAAACTCTTAATTTGTTTGGTTGTTTCACAACTGAGATGATTTGTTTGTTTTAATTCATTCACAAACAAGATGTCCCAGTTCATTCAAGAATGAGATGCCTAATTCGTTTAGTTGATTCACAAACAAGACACATTGTTCGCTCAAGTTCATTTACAAACAAGCTGCTTCAATTGTTCAGTTTGTCTAAGAACAAGATGCTTTGTTCATTCATGAAGGTGTTGTCCCAGTCTGTTAAGTTGTTTTATGAATGAGATGCTTTGCTCAGTCATTTTATCCAAGAATGAGATGCTTCGTTTAGTTTAAGAAAAAGGTGTATTGATTCCTTCAATTTGTTCACAAACAAGCAGCTACATTTGTTCAGTTTGTCTACGAACAAGATGATTTTTTTGTTCAGTTCATTCATGAATGAGTTGTCCCAGTCTGTTCAGTTGTTTCATGAACAAGATGCTTTGCTTTGATTTTGTCCAAGAACGAGACGCTTCGTTTAGTTTAAGAAAAAGGTGTATTGATTCCTTCAATTTGTTTACAAATAAAATGCTTAGTTCATTTGTTTGTTTCACTATTGAGATGCTTTGTTCATTTAATTTATTGACAAACTGTCCCATTTTATTCAAAAATGAGATGCCTCATTCGTTTAGTTTGTTCACAAACAAGCTGCTACATTTGTTTAGTTTGTCCAAAAGTGAGATACTTTGTTCGTTCAGTTCATTCATGAACAAGATGTACTGATTTATTCAGTTTGTTCACAAACAAAATGCTTAGTTTGTTTGGTTGTTTCACAACTGAGATCATTTGTTCATTTAATTCATTCACAGACAAGATGTCCCAGTTCATTCAAGAATGAGATGTCTAATTCGTTTAGTTCATTCACAAACAAGACACATTGTTCGCTCAAGTTCATTTACAAACTAGCTGCTTCAATTGTTCAGTTTGTCCAAGAACAAGATGATTCGTTTGCTCAGTTCATTCATAAACAAGATGTACCAATTCATTTAATTTGTTCACCAACAAAATGAGTAGTTGATTCACGAATGAGATGCTTTGTTCAACCGATTCGTTCACAAACTATACGCTTCATTTGCTCATAAACAAGACGCCTCAGTTCATTCAAGAACGAGATGCTTCATTTCTTCAGTTTGTCTATGATTTAACGATATGGCACAGTCTGTTCAGTTGTTTCAAAAACTAGATGGTTTGCTGAAAAAAAAAAAAATGTGCTTGATCATTCACAAACAAAATGCTTTGTTCATTCAATTGCTTTGTTCAAATCAAGATGTTTTTGTTCACAAAACTAGACGCTTCAATTGTCCGTGAGCAGGTTCAATTAATTTGTTCAGGAAAGAGATGTGAGTAAAATGCTCGAACTTTACAGCCCCGCACTGACAGTGTTTTATTGAATCTAGATGACTGGATCTAGATAAAGGGCTTCAACGCTTTAAGCTTACGGCCAAAGTGCTCAAGGCAGAAAGATCAGTCGACTGAGACCGCAGCCAGAATCATCAACCACGGGCGCAAAAATGACAAAATTTCCCCCCACTACTGTTAACACGCTTTCACAAGCACACAGCACAGCTTCCTTCACGTTTAACACCAAACAAAACAACTGACTGATTTTGATAGTTCGGGTTCATCAGAGACTGTGAGGCGATGCGAAGTGCTCCACAAATTCACGCATGAGGTGCTTCTTTCAAATACACTTACTCTTCACTCGCAATATAAACTCAGTTTAGCAAAATCAGTTGAAGTGTCTACGTTCTGACAGCGCTATTTTTAAATGTGGTGTCTCAGCACATCTATTTCTGGCTGGAATGAAAATGTAATGATATTGTGCTCGAGAGACAGTACCGTGTTTTATTCTCTAGGCTTTTAAAAACGCTCGGCAATACCCACTGTCTGTACAGCATTTCTTAGTCTTCTGAAACTAAAAACATTCAAAGGAAACAGTGAACAACGTCTTGATTGGTAAATTCTAATGGATAAGAATGTGACAACAGACTGGAAATGCATCAGTTCTGACCGTTTATTTGACCTTTAAGAAAATTATGAAAGGATGCAAGCATATAAAACTTAAGCTTGTAGCCTGATGCGGGAAACTTGGCACCTGCTTCTTTGAGTGTTTATCTCCAAAGAAAAAGTGTTTTTTGAGTATCAAAACCTCAAAACCTTATTACGAGTTGATTTGTATTTTTTTATATATATTAATATTATTAAGATTAACTGCTATATAAACTATATTTTAGGGGGTTCGTTGAAAATTGAGCAAAAAATATTTTACAAAATGCTAAAATAACTTATTTTCTAAATTGATCAGAAATCATGAGTTTAATCACAATTATTTTAATATTGACAGTCCCAGCTTTTAATAATAAACAAATCTTTATTTTTTTTTTATTTCTTTATTTTAAAGACTCATGACTCGTACATCTTAAATTACTTAAGACACACTATCAACATGCAATCAATTAGTGTTGTCAAAAGTACCGACTTTCGATACCAAGTCAAAACTGAATTTTTAAAAAGGTGACGCTTTGAGTGAATTTGTAAACACCTCTGAGTGGCCACTGTGTTCACGAGCTCAACAGATATGTCTGTGATATGTTACAAGGATCAACGCACGGGAGCGTTTAAAAGCACACGAAAGTGTTTGGAAGCGTTTTGAAAGTGGGAGCGGGACCGGTCTGCTGATAGATGCCTGCTTTCAAACGCTCCTGTGTGTATCTGTGTAAGCGCTCGATGAAGAGTGTCATTGATGTCCATTTACAACATGTTTTTGATGCGTTGATCATTGTAGCCAATCACAGATGTATCTGTTGAGCTCGTGAACACAATGGCCAATCAGAGGTGTTTATGAATCCGCTCAACAGCGCTCAAAGCGTCACATTTTTAAAATTTCAGTACCGACTTCAGTATCGAAGTCAGTACTTTTGACAACACTACAATCAAGTAATTTTATTTATATTAGTGCTTATGTTAGATGTGATTAATTGCGATGAATCGTTTTGACAGCAGTAATTTATATTACATATTTATAATATGTAATATTTTAATGACTTAAATTTTAAATAATAAAGCAAAACAATATAATGACAATACAAAAGCCAATTATTTTATCTACAAATGCTTAATTTCTTGTACATACATTGAATACTATTGAAGACATTGTAAAGTCCCATTTTTTTTTACTTGAATACAGCATCTGGAACTTGCTATTGTAAGCTGATATGAAAAAAAAATATATTTTAAGGGGGTCATGACATGAATAATCAAATTTGCCAAGATCTTTCGACATATGAGATGCCTTTGTACCATTAAAACATCCTGCAAGTTTCATAGCTTTGCGAAAAGCATTTAATCAAGCTTCAAAAATGGCTCGTTATTGTGGGATCTGTGACATCACATGGGCAAATACATTTGCATACGCCTGCCTCCTAAGCAAGACATCGACCTATAGTTATACAACATCACACCATAGGCCCCGCCCACTTCAGAAGATCTATTCAGATTTTCGCTGTGTACCGGCTGTATAGAGCTGAAATGGTAAAGCTAATCTGACTTTCTGACTCTGAGAAGTATCCCAGCATCGGAAACAAGTTATAAATAATGGTTTATTTTAATGGTGTCTTATCACGTTGCAGGGTTATATGTTTGTTCAGAGCATTTTGTTTGGTAAATGAGGCACAGTGTAATGGAGAGTTCACAAAGAAACTTTTGTTGAAAGATTAAGCAGCCAACTGTATTGGATCTGACAGCAGCTGCATCACAAATGATTTCATAATGCTTAGTCTGCAAATGACGATTTTATATGGATAATGTTTTCAAAACACTCACTCGCGTGCAATAGCGAGTGGGCATTGATACTGTTTCCTATTCAATAACATTAGCCAATCATAACAGTGGCCGTTTACTGACAAGCCTTAAAGGAGCCGTCCATTAAAAACAGATCATTTCAGACAGAGGGTCAGGGTCAATCATTTTTTTTTACATATATATATTAGTTTTTTGTGCAAAAAACTTTGTTAACATTATAAGTGAACCTCAAGGAACATATTAAAATAATAAAAAAATCCATGTCATTACCCCTTTAAAATTAACATGATGCACTGTATAACAAAAGCTGCAGAATTTTTAATTTCACACACCATCTTAAATGGAAAATTCATGCCGCAAGATGCTGATTATTTGTTATTAAGTGCAGAAGGAATGCAAGAATGTGTCCCGTGTGTAGCATTTTCATCTTAATCTCTATTCTGCCCAATAGCCTTATTAATTATTCATCAAACATTACTTTCAACTTGAGCTACCATTTCTTTCCTATTTACAACAAGAATTGTACTACTAAATGCAGTGCTAGTGATATCCTGCTTATGATTTTCACTACGCTAAAAAACTGCCACGTACGTCTCACGTGGACCACATTCTTACACGCAGAAGTACTGGGTCAGTATCCGACCCACAAGCACAAAATAATCCCTTGATCCACGAGAGAGAATACAGGGCCAAGTTTCACAGAATAGCAGGTCACCTGACACAGAAGAGCGAGACCCTACGAGAGAGAGAGAGAGAGCTCTGGCCTGTATCTTTGTCCTTGATCCCCTCATTCTCATGTATCAAATGCATCATTATACAGGACAGCCAAGCTAAACACCACAAACACACCAGAAACACTCGACAACCTAATGAAAACACAAATCGAATTTCTTCATTCAACAACTGAGCACTTAATTGGCAATTTTGAGATTATCTGCATTGACCTATAATGGTTTCTGACAGAGCTGCTTGATTCTGGATAAATTGAGAATAACCTTTTTTTTTTTTTTTTAAATATAGATCACAATTCTTCCACGAGTCTGAATAGACAACATGCAATTTACTAGAGGCTCTGACAAAATGTTAATTGCTGCAGTCTTTTTAAAAAATATATTTAATTTGAATGGTCTGAATTGAATGAATGATTCAATGACTCACTCATAAAGACTTCACTTGTTTCATTACTGGATGAATCAGCATTTTTGAATGAATATCTTGAATGAATGATTCAATGACAAATACATTATTAAGTCACTTGTCGCCACCTACTGGTGTAACAATGTAATTGATTCAATTTTTGATTGGTGATTTACTCTATTTTGATCGCTACCGTAGACAGCAGTGTTTATATCCGAACTATAAACTTTTATCCCAGTACTTTTGTGATAACATGAATTATTGTAACTGTTTGTAAAGCTGTTTTATACCTATACATGACAACGGCTCTCTCTGGCTCAGCGGCAGTGCCAATGCAGATCTGAATGTTCGCTGTGATCGCACTTGTCAATGGTTTAAAAGACATAGCTGAATCATTGTCATTTAGGAATAAGATTGTGTGGGGTTTGAATCGAGGTTGCGTTTTTTCAATGATTAATTGTGCAGCTCTAGTTTCTGATTGGCCGATTAACAGAAGGAAGCTCTATAGTGAATTTATAGTGAATTCTAAGAAAATACTGCGTGTGTTCATTTAAATTCAGAAATCTTGTGTATGACTTATTTGTAGAGATACACCGATATATCAGCCAATAAATCGGTATATTATTAATTATAATGAAATTATCATTAATTTAAAAGAAGGTATAAAAGGCAGAACCCCCAAACTATCGGTATCGTTATCGGCAGATACCACTCTGAATAATCGGCTATCGGTATCGGTGCATCTCTTCTTATTTGCTATTGTTAAAGCTGAAGTGTGTAATTTGTGTCTCAGCCAATGGCATGAGTCTGGGGTGGGAATATCAGTTTGTTGACCAATGGCAGACAGGGGGAGTGTTTGGGAAACTTTGTTAGGGAGCGATTTCTGTCTGTATCCTCGGCTAAGTCCTAGATTTGCCCACCGCCGCTGTGAAGGGCGGCTCTCGCATTCTTTTACAAGATTAAACAAACAACTGAAGGGTGCTGGGGGGAGAAATCACCATGCCAACTCTCGAAACTCACACTGTAGCTAAAGGACTCACGATAAAAACACTAACAAATAAACAGCTTAAATGGGAGTTAAACACTGTTCTGGAGACATTTCATCTTTCACTTTTGCACACTATGAGCTTTCGAGAACCTTCCCAAGAAATAAAAAAATAAATAAATAAAAAGCAAAATCACTAATAAAGAGGTACTAAAATGTACCATGGCATTACCATGTGTTTTGGACATGGACCAATGATAATATCTTTTGAAGAAAATAATAAGGGAAAAAAAAAAAAAAAAAAAAAAAAAAACTTAAGATATACCAGTCAAGCGGTTTTCAAACTTTTTGATTCCAAGAACCCACAAAAACAATCCCCTTGCAAAATGATAAAATATAAAGGCAGCTAATTATTAATTAAAAAAAAAAAATTAGTTGGCATTCATGTTGATATAACAAGTACTAAAGCAAAAATAAATTATTACAACAATATGGAAAAAAAATATTAGTACAAACATTACTAAAAAAATATTTTAATAATAATATAAATGTATGTGTTCCAAAATTATTAAAACATGGAAAAAGCAATGCTATGATTCAAAATAAAAATATTTGTATTTATTCAAAATTAATTTGTAATAATACAAATATCATTTGAGGTCATGACATCAAATGAAATTGTTAAAATAAGTAAATATTATTCTCAGTAAAATATTATAGTATTGTAGTTCATTCACAATAAATATTGGTCAAAAGAAGTACACATTATTCACACATTTTTTTCGCTGACTAAGTACTTATTAGTATGTAAACCCAAGTGATTTTATTATGACTGGTTTTATTTAATAAGACAAATTCCAAAACTTTTCAGCCACCCAAGTAAAACTACAGGGAAGATGAAGATGGCATTGGGAAAATAAACAGCCAAAAGAACTGTATACATTAAACAAAGATTAAAATCTCTGGCTTTAATTATTATAATGAAGGAAGGAAGTGGATTTATTTTCCTAAAAACAGATTTTTATCGAAGACAGAAATCATGGCCACAGTAAAGTTGTCTAGCGTTCAGCCAGTTACCTTGAGCGACTTGTAAAGAAGTCAGTGTCCAAGCTTCTGCGTGCCAAACTGCATTACCCTAACAAGTCAACATCTAAAGCTTCATTTAAGTCGTAATGTAGGGCGGGAGACTAAGGCCAGGGTTTTTAACCAAGAAAGGGCACAGAGCAAGGCACAAACAAAATCCTCCATTTAGGCTAGACGGGAAATCGTGTTGTGGTTCTGCCTTTGATCTCATGAAGAGATTAGACCAACAGGATTACTGAGACTTGACCAGTGAAACGACCGGCCAGGGTTGCCAGGTCTGCACAACAAAACTAGCACAATTGCTAATCAATAAAAATCGCATTCCAGGGGGTAAAAATCACATTCCCGAAAAAAAAAAAAACCCAGAGGCAACAGTGTTAAAGTAGCCCAATTCCGTGGGAAAACTGCAGACTTGGCAACACTGCCACCGGCCCAAAGTCACAGACCATGAGAGGGATAAAAACTACCAAACAATGCAAACTGAAGTGCATTTGCCCCGCATTTTGTCTACAAATAAGTGCTGTTATTAACCTACAAAACAAGTCTTACAACCACAGTCAAAAATTAACACTCCATGCGCCTTTGGCGAGAGAATAATGGACAAGCAAGTAACTTTTTTTTTTAAGTTTAATTCGTAACACAATAACGATAGTCTCTCGCTAATGTGAGCAGATCAAACAAAATGCAAACAAAATTTACAAAACAAGAGTTCAGTGACTTTAATGGAGCTAATAATGACTTTAACCTCTGTGGAAAATTCATGATTTTTAGTTAATTACAGATTTTTAGTTAGGAAGTCTGAAATATAATTTCAGACAATAAAAATGTATTTAAATGTAATCATGCCAAATACAGTTTTAGGGATAGTATAAAACCTTTAGGACTACGGCTGGTAGTGCCAACTTGAATTTGGCAGGTAGTGAGAGATCGATATATTGCACAGGCTAATTAACCTGCCAATATTTGGCCATTTAGAGATGAACATCATCGACCTATAACTGTGCTGATTGGCCGTTTAACAGAAATGGGGCAATCCACAAAGCGTCAGTTTCTTATAAGGGCTGTCAATATATTACATATTGTATATCGTTCCTGTCCTTGATTCTGATTGGTCAATAGCTGTGTTTTATTCACGATAAAACACGGCTATGACCGCTTCACCCAACAGTTCTGTGTATCACTACACAACACCCTTAGCAACCACTCTTAGCAATGTAAACTGTTTGTTTGTTCTCAGTTGATATTGTTCATTGAAGCTTACAATACTCTTCTAGTTCTACATAATACAGTGATAAAAAGATCGATTGAGCGCGTTTATTACCTGCATTCAGATTTAGCATTTTCCTTCAGGTCAGTCCTATGTTCATAATAAAAAAATCTGTTTAAATGTCCTCTGCAATATCCTGTCCTTTTAACATTTAAGGGGTTTTCCCGTGACTGACAGCGCTAGTCAAAGCATTTATCAGTTGCGTCTTGTTCCGTGTTCACAACAATTCAGGCTTTTCAATGTAAATTCTTCATTACTGATATATATATATGGGCTGTCAATATAGATTACAATTTTTAATTGCGATTAACCGCACCCTTTTGCGACTAATCTATCTTGTTTAACATGTTTATTTTATCATTTGCTATGTCCAACAAAGCAAAACTATTACACTGTTGAGAATTATTTTCCTGATTTGTTATCACAACAATATTTTCTTTCGTCAAATCAACATAGATAATGTAGTTCAGATAGCATAATATTTTGAGT